>JAVYIG010001245.1:0-363111 GCA_035222895.1 Strongylocentrotus droebachiensis | reverse complement strand
CTATAAGGCGGCCCCTGGATGCTTATCTGATCGTAATTAAATGCCTAAAACCACTGAGCTTCTGGGGGCTATGCCCCTGGACCCCAGTACGATTAGTGACCTGCATGCAAGTGTCACAAATAAGGTATTAAAATATGCTCATCTGACCCTTATTAAATGCCTAAAAACTCTGAACTTCATGGGGCCCCGCCCCTTGACCCCCGTCGGGGCTTTGCCCCTGGTCCCCACGCCAAAGTTACACCCAACTTAATTGCTTTGCTCTATCTGATCGCAAATACTTTATCCCCCCCCCCCCTCCAACTTTGAAAAACGGTTCCGCGGGGCCTGCATGTAACATGTAATAGCGATGATGATGCGGATTTTTTTCTCCCCTCCCCCCTAATACACGTTTTGGCTCATTACGTCACTCCTCCCTCGTTCCTCGCATTTCGTCTCCCCCCCCCCCCCCAGTCATGAAAAGAAATCGCCGCCCATGGATACGTGTGACGTCCATTCAAGGCAGTGCATTAAAAGGACCTCGATCCTAGCAATCCCCATTGTCTTCGTGCGAATCTGAAAGTCCTATTCTAGCAGGAGTGTCCACTACATCATTTCGATCCTCTCTCGATCTGCAGTGGAAAAAACAAAAACAAAACATGATTGAAAAGTTTTGCTTCTATCAAAATGTGTATAAGTCCAGTCCCCTGTTAAACAATCAAGTATTCAACTGTGTTTGTGTTTGGTACCTTGTGAACCAACTTGTGAAATATTAATGGCTGGTTCTTTTGTTTGTGTTTCTCTGTTGGGGTAAAAAGAAAAAAATATTTTTTTTTGCCAGGAACTTATGAAAGACACTTTACTTGCATCCAAAGAAAAATGATTTTGATTGACTGCAAATTTTATTTTAATTTGTTTTCCTTTTCAGATTAAAAAAAAACTTGCCCCTTTGAGGGGCACCTACTTATTGTTCACTGAAACAAACGAGCAAATATTGATAAACTGATAAAATTGTGCTTCGTTCGCCCCGTGTTGACCAATCACAACCGTGATCAAGCTTCGTTCGCCCAAAAGAACGAACGAACGATTTCTGCGCACATGAATTCCCCTTAGATGCTCTACATGTATAGCAGTCTAGCTGATGTGAGGGCGTTAATCTCTATCGAAAACTACAACATTTCTGAAATTTCGGGTTGGCCTATGACTGACGGTATTATTACAAAATACATTGATAACCGTCTGCATAGTCGCTATATATTATGTTGTTTTGATGTAGGTAACTCTTCATAAGTTCATGGTGGTTTGATAAACTCATTTATAATTTAGTAAGAAAAAAATCATCATGTTGATCATGCCACTGTCTTGTCACTTCCACATTACAGTGTCAGTGTCACCATGGCCATGGTGACATGCATGAAGGAAGGAATTTCTTCTTCCATGTTGTCACGGACTGAGTGACACTGTGAACTGGAGGAACTTAAGTAGGAAAATATCGGGTTTATACAGTCAGTACAGTGTCACTGTCACTGTGTCAGTGCATCATGTGCATGGATTGGATGGAGGTAGGAATAGAGGGCAACAAAGACTGACGTCTAGCCCACCTTGTTGGGCAGTTATCGCTCTCTTTTATTTAGTTTTAACATCGGTCTCACTTTTCTTATCATAGAAGAGAGCCAAAAAAGACCAACAAGGTGTGCTATAACTGGCGTCCTACGAAGGCTAGTATTGTTACTTTGAAAGTGAAACACTAGTTCACTGTTAATATGTCTTAATACCATTCCTTTCTCCACACCACATGGCCATAGTGTTACCGAGTTTGTGCCACTTTCTCTACTGTCAGTTCAAATTTTGTTACGACTGCACTAAAGAAAAACACTTCCATGTGAAAAAGAAACAATATACCTACCATTAGTTAATGATTAAGTAAAAAGAAAGAATCAAAATGTGGTACTAGTGAAACGATACCTAAAATTAAGAAAAGGAGAAATAGAGGAGACAGGAAAAAAGAAGAAGAGAAATAAACATCGAGAGCAGAAAAAAAGGACACTAACACGAGATAGATGAGTATACATGAATTGACCGTCTTTGTGTGTTTATGTGTGTGTGTGCGCGTGTGCGCGCGTGTGTGCGTGTGCGTGCGTGTGTGTGCTCGAATGTAAATCCTTCTTTGTGGGGACATTTATCCGTTCCACACCCACGCTTTGGGGATATGGTCCAAAGTGGGGATATCCCCACGATGAAAAACTGTCTAAAATCATAATTTTTGTTTTTGTTTTAAATTATGTTTTATTTCCTTCCTCATAAATTCACATATTAACAAGAAATTCACATAACAAGAAATCATCACAGTAAGTAATACAAAGCAAGATCTTGGATACAAAAAACTTCATGAATTACATAAATCAATAAACAATGAACACAGAAAAATCTCAGATCATACATGTTTGTACATTTTTTCTTTCATGTAACAGTTCATAATCAAAACAAGAATAAAGGAAGGTATGAATTTTACATAGTCCGACCCAACCACACACTCGCACACCCTCAACTCGCACCACACAAACTCATGACACCCCTGTTACACCCACAAATGTAATAACTCCCACAAATGTAATAACGCCCACAAATGTAATAACACTTTACCCACAATGTAACAACACCCACAAATGTAATAACACTTTACCCACAAATGTAATAATTTCACCCACAAATGTAATAACCACTTTACCCACAAATGTAATAAATTTGAAGTGATATTTTGAATCACCCACAAATGTAATAATGACTTTACCCACAAATGTAATAAATTTGAAGGGATATTTTGTCGAATTAAAACTAAAACCCTGCAATAAAGCATGGGTAAAGCGCACAGTCTTTGCTCCAGACCCGGTTATTTCAAAACTTTTTAAAAATCTTCAAAACTAAGACCCCATCAATTTATTCCTGTGAAGAACATAAGTATTGAGCGTAGTCTTTCCTCCAGACCCGGTTTTTCAAAGTTAAAAAACAAACAAAAAACGAAACAAAATAAAACAAAACAACAAAAAAAACCTTTTAAACTAAGACCCCTCCATCTTCCAAATTAAGACCCGGTAATAAAGCATGGGATTAGAACATAGTCTTGACTTCAGACTCGGTTATTACAACAACAAAAAATCTACAAACTAAGACCTCACCATCTCATTCCTGTGGAATAACATGGGTATAGAGCGTAGTCTTTCCTCCAGACCCGGTTATTTCAATCGAGAATCTAGGACACCTACCCCCCTGCCAACTACCCTCAGCTAACTACCCCCTAGAATGATAACCCCCCCCCCCAGCTAACTACCCCTGGACATCTACCCCGGACAATACCCCCCCCGGACATCTACCCCAAGTCAAGTACCCCCCGGACATCTATCCCCGGGCAACTACCCCCAGACATCTACCCCCCGTCAAATACCCCCGGACATCCCCCCAATCCGACTATCCCTTCCAACTACCCCCAGCCAACTACCCCCACCCTGAAAACTACCCCCGGACATCTACCCCCATCCAACTACCCCCGGGCAACTACCCACAACTACCTTAATTTGCTTGGGGGTAGATGTCCGGGAGGGGGGGGGGGTAGTTGGAGGGGGCGTTACTTGTCCAGGGGGAGGGGTAGTTGGATGGGGTAAGATGTCAGGGGATAGATGTCCGGGGAGGGGGTAGTTGACTGGGGGTAGATGTCCGGGGGTAGTTGGCTAGGTGGTAGTTAGCTATACCCATGCTTTATTACAGGGTTTTAGTTTTGAACAAATTCGGCAAAATATCACTTCAAATTTATTAAATTTGTGGGTAAAGTCATTATTACATTTGTGGGTGATTCAAAATATCACTTCAAATTTATTACATTTGTGGTAAAGTCATTATTACATTTGTGGGTGATTCAAAATATCACTTCAAATTTATTACATTTGTGGGTAAAGTCATTATTACATTTGTGGGTGATTCAAAATTATTACATTTGTGGGTAAAGTGGTTATTACATTTGTGGGTGAAATTATTACATTTGTGGGTAAAGTGTTATTACATTTGTGGGTGTTGTTACATCTGTGGGTAAAGTGTTATTACATTTGTGGGCGTTATTAACATTTGTGGGAGTTATTACATTTGTGGGTGTAACACCCCCCCCCCCTCTAGCCCACCCCCCTCCCAGCCCCTTCACATCACACACACACTGCATGCAACCTGTTCCGGTTTGTCCACCTGTACAAGAGAGAGAATTTAAAAAAAAAAATAATACCCACATCCCTTAAAGGGATAGTCCACCCTAGGATTTTCTTTTGCTGACGATAAAGACCTAATAATACCATGAAGAATGACACAAGTCTCATTAAAATCCATGATCACATAACGAAGATATAACCTTTCGCTTTCACTTTCATTCATGATTCGTCGTGTCAGTGCGATAACAGTGTACCGCGAGCGAAAGTGAATGTCTGCGAAATAAGAAGGCAGCTCGCAACATACGTCACAATTTCGATACTATCGGTTATTTTTTGGCGATCGTTTCATGCCCATGTAACGCATTTGTATTTGGGGGGCGGCTGATTTTCGATAAAAAAGTCGATATATCTTCGTTATGTGATCATGGATTTTAATGAGACTTGTATCATTCTTCATGGTATTATTAGGTCTATATCGTCAGCTAAAAAAAATCCTGGGGTGGACTTTCCCTTTAAAGTAAAAGTGCATCCATTTGTTCCCATCTCTGTAAGTGCATCCCCAGTTTTCCCTTTTTGAAGGCTATTTTGTATTCCTCGTCTCTGTAATCTTTCAGCATATGTACTACTTTCTGTACAGATGGCAGAGTTCCTTGTTTTAGAAATAGAAGTGATGTACTTTACTAGAAATATGATACAATTTATTACAAATATTCTAGCAGTATTGCCCGATATTCCCATAAAAATGGGTTTCCAATCATCACTGTGAACTTCGATTAAATGTAACTTTGTAATTACCTCCTGCCATAATCGTTTAACTTTAAGACAATCTAAGCATAAATGTTGGTATGTCCAGGGGCGTCGCTAGACCTTTTTCAGTGGGGGGGGGGGGGTGTAGAGGCCAACGATAACCGACAAAACTAGCGACCAATTACCGACAAAATTAAATATCCAATATCTATAAATTTAACCCTATAAACCCGGGGCCGAAGGCTAAATTGTTTTTCCTTTGGACTTTCTAAAGTACTTGCAAATGCGCAAATGGTCATTTTCCTCGACGATATAAATATACGAATTATTTCGTTAACTTAGTCAGCATCATAGCTGTTATATTTTAATGCAGGCGCGGAGCTAGGAGCTTATTTTAGGGAGGCAGTAGTGAGCAAGCGAATCACTTAAAGAGCGCTCATTAGGGGGTGTGGGTGATAGGCCTCTAAATTATTAGGAAAAGAAGACGATTTATTGTACCTTTCTCGACTGTTAATCCTTGTCTAAATGAAGTTCCCCCCCCTCCCGCGCGAAGCGCGGAAGTTTTGGCGTTTCATTAAATCATTAGAGAAAGTAGACGATTCGTTGAACCTTGCCCGACTCTAAATCCTTGTCTGAATGAAGCTTCTCCCTCCGCGCGAAGCGCGGACATTTTGACGTTTCATTAAATTATTAGAGAAAGAAGACGATTCGTTGTACTGTTCTCGAATCGTCTAAATGAATTTTTCTCCCTTCGCGCGAAGCGCGGATTTTTTTTTGGGCGTTTCATCTCAATATATAGAAAGGAAATCGACTCGTCGTACCGTTTTCGACTCTTATTACTCCCTATTCATCTGAATTCAGTTTCCCCTTCTCGTGCGAAGCGCGGAAGCTTTGACGTTATATTAAATTATTAGAGAAAGAAGACGATTCGTTTGCCCGTTTTCGACTCTTAATAAGCCCTATTTGGTGTACTGTTTTCGACTCTTAATTCTTATCTGAATTTAGTTGTCCCCCTAGTTGTTTTGACGTTTCCTTAAATTATTAGAGAAAGTAGACGATTCGTTGAACCGTGCTCGACTCTTAATCCTTGTCTGAATAAAGCTTCCCTCTCCTGCGCGAAGCGCGAAACTTTTGACGTTTCATTAAATTATTAGAGAAAGTAGACGTTTCGTTGAACCGCGTGCTTGACTCTTAATCCTTGTCTGAATAAAGCTTCCCCCTCCTGCGCGAAGCGCGAAACTTTTGACGTTTTATTTAATTATTAGAGAAAGTAGACGATTCGTTGAACCGTGTTCGACTCTTAATCCTTGTCTGAATAAAGCTACCCCCTCCCGCGCGAAGCGCGGAAGTTTTGACGTTTCATTAAATTATTAGAGAAAGAAGACGATTCGTTGTACCGTTTTCGACTCTTAATAGGCCCTAATTGTCTGAATTCAGTTTCCCCCTTTAGCGCGAAGCGTGGAAGCTTTGACGTTTCCTTAAAATATTAGAGAAAGAAGACGATTCGTTGTACCGTTCTCGACTCGGCTAAATAAAGTTTTCCCCTTCCGCGCATAGCGCGGATTTTTTTTTGGCGTTTCATCACAATATAGAGAAAGGAAGACGATTCGTCGTACCGTTGTTTACTCTTAAACCTTGTTTGAATTTAGTTTCCCCGAAAATTTTAAACCTCTGATTTCTTTAGCTGATATTATAGGAAAGTGAAACTTCGAGAAAATACAAGTAATGTAGTTGTAGTCACTCTCGAAGTCATCACAGCGGATAAAAAGTCACAGTTCGTAGGTAAAAAAACTTGTCGGCCGACCGACAATATACATCTCACCGACTTCAAACTTCTGCATTGATATAGTACACGAGGATCTAGCAAGAATACCGACACAGCTGACCCGACATAGCAACATATTTACCAGTGTCTTTCTTGCTCGCTCGACGAGACGACTCCACCCAACAACCCCCTTCTCTCTTTTACTCCCACTCCTCCTCTCTCAGGCTCTTACCTCTCCTCTCTCTCCTCTCTTTCACCCCCGTTTCTTTTGTTCCCCTTTTACTCTTTTTTCTTCTTTTTTTTCCCCTTTTTTTTCTTTTCCTTTCTTTCCTCTCCTCCCTCTTTTTCTTTTTTCTCTTTCCTTCTTCTCTTTTCTTTCCTCTCTTTTCCTTTCTTTCCTTTCTTTCCTTTCTTTTCCTTTCTTTCTTCTCTTTTCCTTCTCTTTTTTTCTTTTCTTTCCCTTTCCCTCTCTTTTTTTCCCTCCCCTTTTCTCTTTTTTCCCGACGGCAGCGCAATTTTACCGACAATATCCTGACAGGTGGGGGGGTGTCGCACCCCCCCACACCCCCCCCTTTGGCGACGCCCCTGGGTATGTCTCTACTTCTTGTCTACAAAAGGAACAAAAAATGGTCCGACTCAAAACCAAATTTAAAGAGCTCTCTTTTCGTATATACAGGCCCTTGTAATATTTCTATTGAAAATCTCTTTGTTAATTACATAACATTGCACATTTCATCCTTGTGAATGTTTCTTTCAACTCCATCTTTCCGAGATCAAATTGACAGTTACCGTCTGTAACATGTAATGTATACTCTTTTTGAAGTTCTTCAATGAAGTAATCATATAACAGCCTAGACTTTATATCACATAGTTTCTGTAAATGTCCAAATATCATCAATTTTATTTCAAAATGTTCAGTGCCCACTTCCATAAAATCACTTTGTATCCATTCTTTTCCGATTGCTGAAAAGATCTTTCGAATTCTAAGCAAGCTTTCAGTTGCAAACCCAAATTAAAAAATGTAAGATCGGTTTTAAATGACCTCTGACAATTATATCTGATGCTTGAAATATGCCTTTCTGAAATAATTCGACATCAAAAAATGTTTTCTTGCTGAGACATATACACTTATTACTAAATATAATCGGATTATTCTTATTTTCTCAAAAATGTCTGCATTGATCTAATTCTTGCCTTGCTTTCAACATGTCTTTATAAAACAATGGTTTACACTTCAAGTCCATTTATTTATATCATAATTACAAAGAAATATAATTCGACCCCCAGTGATCTGGAAAAGTGGTCAAAGGTTACTTTCCAACCTGAATACTTTCTCCATAGAGCAACCGTTTGATCCACATTATTATCTGAGTCTTGACAAATACCTTAAAATTCGTTACTCTGAGTCCCCCAGCGCAGTAATCTTGATATAATATTTTCCGTTTTTTTTATTTCTCTCCCTCCCCCAAAAATGTTCTGTGGGACTGGCATACAAGACGAAACATAATTTAGTTTTAAAAATACATATATTAACATCGTTAAATCTCGTTGCTTCCACCAACCGATTAGTCTTTGATTTTGCTCAAAATGTCCTTTAGTTAAAATCATCTTTTATTTTGGAATTACGGGCGAAATATACCCCTAGAATTTGTATATGTTGTACCCAATGTCCAAAAAGAGGTTAACCCTGCCTATCACTTTCCTCTCCTAACCACATACAATTTGTCTTATCCATATTTATCTTCAATCCACTTAATGTTTCAAAGTTTTTGAAAACTTTCTTCACATTATTAATTGAATCCATATTAAAAAAAACCGATGTAATATCATCTGCATACAAAACTTGTTTTATTTCTTTACTCCCAAATCCTACTCCTTCAATGCTCTCATCTTTCCTAATATAACGAGCTAGTAATTCTATAACTATTACACATACATATGGAGATAAGGGGTCACCTTGTCTTACCCCTCTATTAATTCCAAAATATCCTGTTGAGTGCCCCCCGTTAATCACGCAACTGCTAACATTAGTGTAGAGGGTTTTAACCCAAGAGCCCAAAACTTTACCACACCCAAACTGTTCTAAAGCTTTAAATAAAAGTTTATGGGAAATGCAGTCGAATGCCTTTTCAAAATCTACGACAATTAAAAAGCCTTCAGGCTGATACAAGGATTGAAATAATGTATCATCAATTAACCGAACCGCTTCCCCAATATTCCGATCTTTAACATAGCCCACTTGATCGTAATGAATAATATCCTCCAATACCTCCTTTACCCTTAATTTCTTGTAGCTAATACTATCGACAATATTTTATAATCTACATTTAAGAGAGTAATTTGCCTAAAGTTTTTCATGTACAAAGGGTCTTTGCCTTCTTTCTCAAGTAGTGTAATTACCCCCTGTCTCTATGAGTTCGATAACAATTTTTTGTTTCAAAACCTTCATTAAAAGCCTCCACTATTGTTTTCCCTAAAATTGGCCAGAACGTAAAATAAAACTCAGCCGAGAAGCCGTCAGTGCCAGTTGATTTGTTCCATTTCATTTCCTTTACTGCTTGATAGCATTCTGCCAGTGTTATCTGGCTTTCACAATACTCTTTATTCTCTTTACTTAATTTGGGTAATTCATTTAAAAAAACATATTTTCAATATCCTCTGTAAATTCACCATTTTTACATGTATATAAATTCTCGTAAAACTCCCTGATAATCTTCAAAATCCCTTTGCCATCCCTCACAGCTTCCTTATTTTCATTATATATCTCCTCAATCACACATTTCCTTTTATTTGACTTCAGTAATTGTTAAATAAAAACTTTGATTTTTTTCCTTCTCCTTCTTCAGACCATTCTATCCTTGAACGGACCTTTAACCCTTGACGTGTACAGTCGAAAAGCTTCTCTTATTCCATTTTTTCATGTCAATTTCATCCTGAATACTATTATGACAATTATTATTGATCGTCAATCGATATTCTAGGTCTTTAATTTCTTTTTCAATGAGGGCACTTCTGAGGTTTGCTCTTTCACGGCAGAATTTCATTATATATTCTCTTAATTTCATTTTCATAAAATCCCAAAATTAAATTTTGCTCGTTATTTGATTCCGCCATGTTTCCTCTATTTCAGAAATTTTCTTTTTTTACCCAATCTACAAAATCTTTTTCATTACATAGACTTCTATTGAACTTCCAATACGATTTCCCATAAACAAAACTATCGACTAAATTGTTAAATTCTACTCTAACTCCAGCATGATCAGGTGTAATAGGAAGCAAAATTTCAGACTTCCTTACCACCTTGTCTACTTTCGAGGAAATGAAAATATAATCCAATCTACTCTGAACTAATGGCTGCTTGTGTCTATTGAATTCTTTCTTATTAGGATGACGCTTACGCCACACATCAATTGAATCAAGAAAGTCTACTAATGAGTCCCTGTATTTACTTTTCGAAATATAACTTGCACCTATGTAATCCAAATTATGATCCATAATTACATTGAAGTCTCCTCCAATTATCAAGGAATATTTTTGACTAAATACAGAACATGTGATTTTATTTAGATCAGACAGAAAATCACATTGGGCATTTTCTTAATTCCTTGTGGAAAAGTACACACTTCCTAATATGAGCTTTTCGCCTTGACATTTGCCTTTAGTGATGACGTATCTTCCTCCTTCGTCAATTAAGTTTTTTTTTCCACCACAAAAGTAATACCTGGTTAAAACATTACAATAACACCCCTACTGTGGTTACTCCCGTGGCTAAAAACATTAGGCCTTCCCATTCCCCCTTCCAACTGTTTTCAATGTCTTCTGTGCTAAAGGTTTCCTGCAAGAATATTACATTTCCCGACATTTTGAACCACTGTAAATCTTCTTTCTTTTGACTCTATCTCTCAGTCCTCTGACATTGACTGGGAGTATTTTTCAATTATCCGCCATTCACATTTAAAAAGAAAACGCACACCCTAAACCACACCCTAACACCCACACACACACAAACAAAATTCCATTTCCCAAGGAGGAAAGAAAAGGGAAATGCTTGACTTCGATTTGCAGGACCCTTTCTTCTCATTTAAGAACAATAGCAACATGTCACTTTAAGAATATATACATTTTATGGCAGTCAATGCCTACATATTTAAATAATATACACAAACCCACATATTATGTGCATTCTTGTACATGCATGTATTCAAACCAACATGTTCAAAACAAAATGTCCCTACCTCATGAATTTATAAAGAAAATATATTTCTTTGTCTTCTCTTTAATTTAAAAAGAAGAACAAATATTAACTAAATTAAAGTTTTACAAAAAAAAATCAACAACAAAAAAAGAAAACAAAATCTTAAACCTTCAAACGAAAAAGTTTACACAACGCAGGTATCCCTCAAGTTCTATAATATGCATGAGTAATTGGAAAAGTACTATTTCGATCATTACAGAAACAGACCCAATACAGATATTACAATATAGCCTAGTGTTGCCTGTTTCTTGGCAAAACTGTTATGGGTCTCATGGCTTTGGTTTTGGCCCCCCAGAGGGTATTTTCTTATGAATCCGAACACATGTTTAAATATCAGGCTCCCGTCAAATTCTGCCCCAATGTAAGATTCATTGTACGTCGATTTTGGCTAACCAAAACAGTTACAATCTCAAATCATCTGCATTATCAGTTCGGAAACATGTGACGCAATGAATAAAAAGTTGTTTGTCTGTTCGCACACTTGGGGCTCATTTTTGGTTCGGGCCATACAGAGGAGCGAAACCACGAGTCAAATTAATGACAAAGAGTATAATTTGCGTATGCACCCATCACCTGTTAAGTTTAAAAATCTTCAGACAAACAGTTTACCCACTGCAGGCTCTGAGGAATGTCTCAAGTTATATGACCCTCAACGTCAGTAATTGACAAAGGAAACCTCTCTAGCCAATGATCATTATCCGAAAAAAGGCAAACAATTAATGTTAATAGCGCCCTCTAGTGACTTATCGTGTATTTTTGTTTCATGCCCATAATCAATGTGTATGGTCATAACGAAGTGTAAACATGTGTATGACATCCCCACTTTAGTTTGGACCGTGGGTGTGGAACGGACAAATGTCCCAACAAAGAAGGAGTTACATGTACGCAAATTCCTTCATTGTGGGGACATTTGTCGACACACACATGTCCCCACTTTGGACCATTTACCTGTATGCCCGGCCCCCCAATCAGTGTTATTTAGGGTACGCAACTGCGTATTCACAGCACCCCCCTTTTCAGCATAAGTCCGGTGTGTAAAGTCAATACTGGTAGATCTTTTTCTTTTGTTATACGAGCCTTTTCAGCATAAGTCCGGTGTGTAAAGTCAATACGGGTAGATCTTTGTCCGTTCCCGGAGTTGGGGGGGGGGGGAGGGTGGGGGGGGGGGCTGTGTGTGTGTGTGTGTGTGTGAGAGAGAGAGAGAGAGGGAGAGTGTGAGAGAGAGAGAGAGAGAGAGAAAGCGAGAGAGCTCATTATATTGAGTGAAATTAATAGATTAAACGATTTAGAAATTAACAACAAAAAGTACATAACACTGTCTATTTTTCCGAATAATGATCAGGAAAATTGCCTAATAAATTATAACTTACATTTATTATATCTTACATTTTTTTGGGATGGTTTCTAGACTTTTGATCAAAACATTATAATTCATCATATCTATCTTACTGTGTAACCTGCCAACTGGGTTGCTGATGTTTCGAAATTTTGATAACTGCTAGAGGTAATTTTGATACATGTAATATTTATAGAAAAGACTATGACTAGACTAAACACACCATCAAATAAAACAGTGGAAGTACCCGATAAATCTGCAGAGTCGATCAGCTTCAAAAACGTGACTGATCCTGTTAATGCACAAAGCGTTCAAGCTCAAAAGTTCCTTAAACCACAACACAAATCTGCATACAATCGCCATGTGGGTGATAAAAACATACCGGAATTTCTTGTGTTTTCAAACCAGACGATATTTGTTATCATCTGGTTAGAAAACACAAGGAATTCTGGGTTTGCGAACTTCACTATCATTAAATAAATTGTTGTTAGATCATGCCTTTAGTTCATAAAAAAGGAATGCATGTGTATATTCAACCTCTTAAACAGCTAAACAAAGTGATTTGGTACAAATCAGTTTAGAAAACGTAATAAAACAAAAATAATGAGTTTACTACTACAATCGATACTTTAAAAAAATAACAATCACAATAGTAATTCCTTTTTGCATTTCTTAGTAGAGTGGTAGAGTGGTCTTGTCTGACCAGTCCTCTCCATAGATACAGTTTTCCCTTATATTGAACTGCCTAAGGGTATAGAAATAAACCTGCAACATGAAAGAATCTCGAGGGCTCAACACCCGGATAATTGCTATCATTTTAAGACTCTATTCAATTAAAAAAAAAAAAAAAAAGTTGTGTGGTGTTGGAACAAACAACAGGAAAAGTGGAAGAACCCGATAAATCTGCAGAGTCGATCATCTTCAAAAACGTGACTGAAACAGTGTTTAAGATCAAAAGTTCCTTAAATCACAACACAAATCAATTTGCATACAATTGCCATGTGGGTGATAAAAACATACCGGACTTCCTTGTGTTTTCAAACATGTTTGTTATCATATGGTTGCAAAACACATGAAATTCTGGGTTTGCGAACTTCCCTATCATTAAAATAAATTGTTGATAAATCATGCCTTTATTTCATGAAAAAGGAATACATGTGTATATTCAACCTCTTTAACAACTAACTAAACCAAGTGTTTTGGTACAAATCAGTTTAGAAAACGTGATAAAACAAAAATAATGAATTTACTACAATTTACTACTAAAAAAAGGCCACGTGGACAGTACGTTTTCTATACCGACTATCTGCAATAATCTCTTGAATTACTTGATTGTGTTCCATGCACCCATTTATACCGTAAATACAAGCCTTCTGAACCGATTTATCAACGAAATTGTTCTCTACGAGGTATTCAATTAATCGCTTCGCCAAAATGTGGTGAAATACTTTGCTCACGCATGAAGTGAGTGAGATTATTCTGAAATTTTCGGTAGGGAAGTATCCCCGTCTTTGTGTATAAGGGATACACGAGAGACAGACCACTTATCGGTTGGATCATTACTTTCTGATATTATACGAGTATACAATGAGTAATTTCAAGTTGGGTGTTAGTGTTAGTGTTCGGGGCAGTAAAGAGCTCCTAAATCGAGCTAAACATTTGCTGATGAAATTAAGAGTCCCATACCAATGTCAATGTCGAAAGCTTAACACCATTGTGACATCACATCGCCACACAGACTTGATTTCACGACGATGATTTAAAAATAGTACAACAAAACTAAAGAGTATACAGTAGGTTTGCGGGTAAAGATATCATGAAAAGCACAGAATAAATTTACACTTATTTCTCTGGTCTTATAAAATAACTCATTTTACACAAAAGAATATATGAATCACATAATAAAGGACCTGTTTTACATATTGTTTTATTTGATTGTCAGACAATAAATTAGTGTCGTTCGTGTGTTGACTGTTGTGTGGGAACAACACTAACACCGAACTGGAAATGAACATTATTTTGCTTAATCCCTAGGGGCTAGTGTTAGTGAATAGTTGTATGTAAAATATTAACACCAGCCACAAAGGTCGGTTCAGCAGACGACAATTTTGCAAAATCGATAACACTAGCTACCGGAAGTTGAAGATATTCAGAGGTCAAAGCCTTAACACCAGCTGATTTCCATGTCGGTGTTAAGGGCTTATGTTAGTGTTTATTAAACACTAACACCAGCCCTAAACACCAAACTTGAAATCAGTCAATGTAGCTAGAAAATGATGAATACAAGGTACATTACGTAACAACCTCTAAGAGTTTTGGATGATTGGTTTTGGATGACTTTTAGTGGGTTCATTTACGGATACATACGGAAACCAGTGTAACTGATTAAAGTCCAATGTTACTTTCTGAGAATACTTGCGAGGATAATACAAGTCTGCCATCTCTTTTGTGGAAGAAGGTTTCGCAGACTCCTTGTCCAGACTTCCATTACATACCGCTTTCGAAAAGCTCCAGAAGTCTCCACGATACCGTTTTTCCTGGTATTGGGATAAAGACCTAACCGGACTTTCTTGTGTTGTCCAACCAGGCGATGATCGTTATCGTCTGGTTGGAAAACACAAGAAAGTCTGGGTTTGCGATCTTCACTATCATTAGTTTTTCCCGAAAACTACAACATTACTTAAATTATCGGGTATGACTGACCAGGGGCGTCGCTAGACCTTTTTCAGTGGGGGGGGGGGGGGGTGTAGAGGCTTACGATTACCGACAAAACTAGCCACCAATTACCGACAAAATTAAATGTCCAATATCGAAAAATTCAACCCTATAAACCTGGGGCCGAAGGCTAAATTGTTTTTCCTATGGACTATCTCTTGTAATTGCATATGCGCAAAATGGTCATTTTCCTCGACGACATAAATATACGAATTATTTCTCCAATTTAGTCAGCATCATAGCTATATATTTTAATGCAGGCGCGGAGCTAGGATCTTATTTTAGGGAGGGGCGGTAGTGAGCAAGAGAATCACTTAAAAGCGCACTCATTAAGGGGATGTGGGTGATGGGCCTCCCTAAAGCTAATTAGACGTTTCCTTAAATATTATTAGGAAAAGAAGACGATTAATTGTACCGTTTTCGACTGATAATCCTTGGCTGAATGAAGTTTCCCCCCCCCCCCCTCCCGCGCGAAAGCTTTGGCATTTCATTGAATTATTATAAAAAAGAAGACGATTTGCTCTACCGTTCTCGACTGTTTATCCTTTTCTGAATTCAGTTCCCCCCCTCCCGTGCAAAGCGCGGAAGCTTTGACGTTTCATTAAATTATTAGAGAAAGAAGACGATTCGTCATACCGTTTTCGACTCTTAATAAGGCCTATTCATCTGAATTCAGTTTCCCACTCTTGGGCGAAGCGAGAAAGCGTTGACGTTTCCTCATATCATAAGAGAAAGAACACGATTCGTTGCACCATTTTCGACTCTAAATAAGCCCTATTAATTTTGTCTGAATTCAGTTCCCCCCTCTCGCGCGAAGTGCGGAAGCTTTGACGTTTCCTTAAATTATTAGAGAAAGAACACGATTCGTTGTACCGTTTTCGACTCTGAATAAGCCCTATTAATTTTGTCTGAATTCAGTTTACCCCTCTCGCGCGAAGCGCGGAAGCTTTGACGTTTCCTTAAATTATTAGAGAAAGAAGACGATTCGTTGTACCGTTCTCGACTCATTAAGGGGATGGGGGTGATGGGCCTCCCTAAAGCTAATTAGACGTTTCCTTAAATATTATTAGGAAAAGAAGACGATTAATTGTACCGTTTTCGACTGATAATCCTTGGCTGAATGAAGTTTCCCCCCCCCCCCTCCCGCGCGAAAGCTTTGGCATTTCATTGAATTATTATAAAAAAGAAGACGATTTGCTCTACCGTTCTCGACTGTTTATCCTTTTCTGAATTCAGTTCCCCCCTCCCGTGCAAAGCGCGGAAGCTTTGACGTTTCATTAAATTATTAGAGAAAGAAGACGATTCGTCATACCGTTTTCGACTCTTAATAAGGCCTATTCATCTGAATTCAGTTTCCCACTCTTGGGCGAAGCGAGAAAGCGTTGACGTTTCCTCATATCATAAGAGAAAGAACACGATTCGTTGCACCATTTTCGACTCTAAATAAGCCCTATTAATTTTGTCTGAATTCAGTTCCCCCCTCTCGCGCGAAGTGCGGAAGCTTTGACGTTTCCTTAAATTATTAGAGAAAGAACACGATTCGTTGTACCGTTTTCGACTCTGAATAAGCCCTATTAATTTTGTCTGAATTCAGTTTACCCCTCTCGCGCGAAGCGCGGAAGCTTTGACGTTTCCTTAAATTATTAGAGAAAGAAGACGATTCGTTGTACCGTTCTCGACTTGTCTAAATGAAGTTTTCCCCTTCCGCGCGAAGCGCGGAATGTTTGGCGTTTTATCACAATATATAGAAAGGAAGACGATTCCTCGTACCGTTTTCGAATCTTATTAAGCCCTATTCATCTGAATTCAGTTTCCCCCTCTCGCGCGAAGCGCGAAAGCCTTGACGTTTCCTCAAATTATTAGAGAAAGAACACGATTCGTTGTACCGTTTTCGACTTTTAATAAGCCCTATTTGTCTGAATTCAGTTTCCCACTTTCGCGCGAAGCGCGGAAGCTTTGACGTTTCCTTAAATTATTAGAGATAGAAGACGATTCGTTGTACCGTTCTCGACTCGTCTAAATGAAGTTTTACCTTTCGCGCTAAGCGCGGAATTTTTGGCGTTTCATCACAATATAGAGAAAGGAAGACGATTCATCGTACCGTTTTCGACTTTTAATAATCCCTATTTGTCTGAATTCAGTTTCCCACTTTTGCGCGAAGCGCGGAAGCTTTGACGTTTCCTTAAATTATTA
Organism: Strongylocentrotus droebachiensis; assembly: GCA_035222895.1. NCBI lineage: Eukaryota > Metazoa > Echinodermata > Echinoidea > Camarodonta > Strongylocentrotidae > Strongylocentrotus > Strongylocentrotus droebachiensis. Next base: position 345,934 of record JAVYIG010001245.1, on the reverse strand, counting down.
GAGATAGAAGACGATTCGTTGTACCGTTTTCTACTCTAAATAAGCCCTATTCATCTCAATCCAGTTTCCGCCTCTCGCGCAAAGCGCGTAAACTTTGACGTTTCCTCAAATTATTAGAGAAAAAACACGATACGTTGTACCGTTTTCGACTCTAAATAAGCCCTATTAATTTTGTCTGAATTCAGTTTCTCCCTCTCGCTTTGACGTTCCCTAAATTATTAGAGAAAGAAGACGATTCGTTGTACCGTTCTCGACTCGTCTAAATGAAGTTATTTCCTTCCGCGCAAAGCGCGGAATTTTGGGCGTTCCATCACAATATAGAGATAGAAAGACGATTCCTCGTACCGTTTTCTAATCTTATTAAGCCCTATTCATCTGAATTCAGTTTCGCGCGAAGCGCGAAAGCTTTGACGTTTCCTCAAATTACAAGAGAAAGAACACGATTCGTTGTACCTTTTTCGACTCTATATAAGCCCTATTAATTTTGTCTGAATTCAGTTTCCTTAAATTATTAGAAAAAGAAGACGATTCGTCGTTCCGTTCTCGAGTCGTCTAAATGAATTTTTTCCCCTTCCGCGCGAAGCGCGGAATGTTTGACGTTTCATCACAATATATAGAAAGGAAGACGATTCCTCGTACCGTTTTCGAATCTTATTAAGCCCCATTCATCTGAATTCAGTTTCCCCCTCTCGCGCGAAGCGCGAAAGCCTTGACGTTTCCTCAAATTATTAGATAGAAGACGATTCGTTGTACCGTTCTCGACTCTCATCATCTTGGCCTTTCATCACAGTATAAAGAAAGGAAGACGATTCGTCGTACCGTTGTTGACTCTTAAACCTTGTTTGAATTTAGTTTCCCCGACAATTTTAAACCTCTGATTTCTTTAGCTGAACTTATAGGAAAGTGAAACTTCGAGAAAATACAAGTATTGTAGTTGTAGTCACTCTCGAAATCGTCACAGCGGATAAGAAGTCACAGTTCGTAGGGAAAAAAACTTGTCGGCCGACCGACAATATACATCTTACCGACTTCAAACTTCTGCATTGATATAGTACACGAGGATCGAGCAAGAATACCGACACAGCTGACCCGACACAGCAACATATTTACCCGTGTCTTTCTTGCTCCCTCGACGAGACGACTCCACCCAGTAACCCCTTCTCTCTTTTACTCCCACTCCTCCTCTATCAGACTCTTATCTCCCCTCTCTCTCCTCTCTTTCATCCCCCGTTTTTTTTGTTTCCCTTTCACTCTTTTTTCCTTTTCCTTTTCTTTCTTTTCTTTCTCTTCCTTTCTTTCCTCTCCTCCCTCTTTTTCTTTTTTCTCTTTCATTCTTTTCTTTTCTTTCCTTTCTTTTCCTTTCTTTATTTTCTTTTTTTCTTTTCTTTTCCTTTTCTTTTTTTCTTTTCTTTCCTTTCCCTCTCTTTTTTCCCTCTCTTTTTTTTCCCTCTCTTTTTTGCCCTCCCTTTTTTTTCCCTCTCTTTTTCCCCCTCTTTTTTTCCCTCCTCCTTTTCTCTTTTTCCCGACGGCAGCGCAATTTTACCGACAAAATCCTGACAGGTGGGGGGGTGTCGCACCCCCCCCACACCCCCCCTTTGGCGACGCCCCTGTGACTGACTGTATTTACATTGATAACAGTCTGTATTCGCTATATTTGATCTTGTTTTGATGTAGGTAAATCTTCATAAGTTCATGATGGTTTGATAAACTCATTTATAATTTAGTAAGAAAAGCATCATCATGTTGATCATGTCATTGTCTTGTCACGTGCACAGTACATGTCAGTGTCACCAAGGTCTTGGTGACATGCATGGAGGAAGGGGTCATACATGAAGGAAGGAATTTCTTCTTCCATTGTGTTACTGGCTGAGTGACACTGTGCACTGGAGGAACTTAAAGAGAAGGTCGAGTTCTGGGAAGAGGTGAAAAATAGTTTGTAAGCGTTATCATTGTTATTATGCAAGTGTTCAATTCAATTCAATTCAATTCAAGTCATTTATTTTCCAAAATAATAAAAGTACAAAGATGTACATTACATATAACATATATATACATGTATATACAATAACAACAACAAATACCAAAACAAAATGTGAACATTTACAGTAACATTGACAAAGAGGAAAATGAGCATAAGTGATTGATTAAAGTGTAATGATATAGAACATGTTATTATTGCGGAGGGAGCCAACTGGAAGACAGGGAAATAGTCTTAAGTGCGTTGGCACCCATCATGATCAATTCAATATAATCTTAATACATTAAATAACAATTGAATAATTGCGTTAAACAAAAAAAAGCAAAGTAAACTTGTATATAAAGAAAGAAAGGACGGGTTAAGAAGCTCTACTAACGTTGTAGTTGATTACGGTATGAATTTATCAAGTGTTTTTTTAGTTTGCGTTTGAAAGATTGGAGTGACACTGAGTTTTTTATTTCATTTGGTAAAGAACTCCACAGTTTTGGGCCGGTAAAAAATAAAGTAGATTTTGCATAGCATGTACGTATTTTGGGGAAATGAAAATCATTAGAAGACCGAGTTTGATAAGAGTGAATACTTGCATTTATAGGAAATAGATCCGTAATATAACGAGGGAGTAAGCGATTTTTACATTTATACATGAACATACCAGTTTGTAGCTGACAAATATCGGATAGGCTTAATACATTGAGCTTATGAAATAGCGGAGCAGAATGAGAGTTATACGAGGATTTTGATATCAGGCGAATGGCTTTTTTTTTGTAGTTTAAAGACTCTATCAGAATATGACTTAGGACAGCCACACCAATTTATATTACAGTATGATATGTGGGGTAGGAAAAAGGTATTGTAAATAGTAAGAAGAATTTTTTCGGGTAATAAATTGCGCAGGCGATATAGGATACCAACAACTTGAGAAATTTTAGAACAAACATCTCCTAAATGATATTTCCAAGACATGGATTCATCTATATGAACACCTAAAAATTTGGTATGATTTGTATGTAATAGTTGGGATTTGTCCATATGGATTCTTATATCATCAATATTACAATTCATATTGCTAAAAACCATATAGTTAGTTTTAGACATATTTATAATTAACTTATTACATTTTAACCACTGATATACATTTTGTAATTCTTCATTAAACGTGGTATTAATAAGGGGAATATCTTTATGGGTAAAAAAAATACTTGTATCGTCGGCAAACTGTATAAAACTTAGGACATTTGATGAACACTGAATATCATTTATGTAAATTAGAAATAATAATGGGCCGAGGATAGAACCCTGTGGAACCCCGCAAACAACATTGAGCATATTTGAGTCTGTAGAATTAATTGTAACATATTGTTTTCTATTGCTAAGATAATTTTCAATCCATTTATGGGGAACACCTCGTATGCCAATATGATATAATTTTTGCATTAAAATATTATGGTCTATTGTATCAAATGCTTTTGACATATCTAAAAATACACCGACTGTTGTTTTTTTAGTTTCAATGGAATTTGTAATATCTTGAGTGAGTTTTGTAATTGCTAATGATGTTGACAGACCCTCTCTAAATCCATATTGAGTGCTATTTAATAAGTTGTTGGAAGATAAAAAATTGGAAATTCTACTGAAAACACATTTTTCGATTATTTTTGAGAAAACAGTAAGTACAGAAATTGGTCTATAATTCGACATACATTCTTTTGACCCCGATTTAAAAACTGGTATAACTTTAGCTACTTTGAGATTATCTGGAATAAGACCTGTCGACATTGACATGTTAAAAAATTGACTCAATGGTTTACAAATAAACGGTATTACTTTCTTAACTACTTTTACATCTATGTGGTCGAAACCAGAAGAAGTATCATTTTTAAATTTGTCATAATTTCACTTTCAACAATCGGTTGAAAAAATATTGAAGAAGAACAAGGATTTGAAAGATATTTGGAGAAATGTTTATTACATGTATCATGGGGATCATCCAGTTTCTTTTGTAAATTGGGGCCTATCGAAATGAAATATTTATTAAATTCGTTAGCCATTTCCCTTGGGTGAGATATGTCATTATTGTCATTTACAATTTTGGAAGGGATGTTTTTTTTAATTTTAGTTCTATTTAAAACCGTATTAATTTCTTTCCAAGTAGCCTTGGAATTCCCTGTAACGGCACAAAATTTAGATTGAAAATATTGTTGTTTTGTTTTTTGTATTGCCTTTGTGCATTTGTTACGGAATGACTTGTAAATTCTTTCATCAATTACTGCTCGGCGTGATATCAATTTTTTGTATAAAGTTTGTCTTGTTTTACACATTTTTTTTAGTTCTTTTGTGAACCAAGCCTTGTTCTTCCGATTGTTCATATTTTTTGAGAGGGAAACACTTGTCGTTTATATCTAGAAAAATATCCACAAAGTCTTTGAACATGTCATTTACATTTGTCACACGAAGATTCCAGTCAAAATCCCTTAAATGTCTACAAAATATTGCAATATTATAATCATTGACTACACGTTTAAAACTGTTTACATTGTCAGAGTTAGAAAATATACAACTTGGTGAAATAACGCTAAATATGGGCGAATGATCACTAATGTCTCCAAAGAGAATACCACTTTCCCTGACCGTATCAGGCTTATTTGTAAACATGTTGTCAATTAATGTAGCAGAATCTTTCGTTATGCGGGTTGAAGAACATCAGATATAAAAACATGTTCCCTGAAAAGCATGGCTCTTCAAATGCCTTCATATTCTAAATGTGGCGTATAACATCGTACTAAATCGGGACGGATTTTTACGCCACGTTTTCTTGTAGTCCCATATACATCTTTCTGTGTACAGTGCTTGTATCTTTACCAAATCGGACTTGGCCAATTTCTTATCATTATGATGATTCTTGAACCTTGCAATACACACGAGTACTTATATGCTAGATGACTAACCTTTTCTGATCGATTCCACACCGTTTATTTCGCAATGCAGTCGCATGACCAGAACTTAACTTCATCTTTAAGAAGGAAAATATCGGGTTTATACATTCAGTACAGTGTCACTGTCACTGTGTCAGTGCATCATGTGCATGGATTGGATGGAGGTAGGAATAGAGGGCAACAAAGACTGGCGTCTAGCCCACCTTGTTGGGCAGTTATGGCTCTCTTTTATTTAATTTTAACATTGGTCTCACTTTTCTTATCATAGAATTAGAGAGCCAAAAAAGACCAACAAGGTGTGCTATAACTGGCGTCCTACGAAGGCTAATATAAAGTGAAACACTAGTTCACTGTTACTAATGTCTTAATACCATCGCTTTCTCCATTCCACATCCCCCATGGTCATAGTGTTACTGAGTTTGTGCCACTGTCACTACTGTCAGGTCAAATTTTGTTACGACTGCACTAAAGTAAAACACTTCCATGTGAAAAAGAAACAATAGACCTACCATTAATTAATGATTAAGTAAAAAAGAAAGAATCAAAATGTGGCACCAGCTGAAAACAGAAACATACAATTAAGAAAAGGAGAAATAGAGGAGACAGGCAAAAGAAAAGAAGAGAAATAGACATCAAGAGCAGAAAAAAGGACATTAACACGAGATAGATGAATATACATATATATATTGATCGTCTGTGTGTGTGTGTGTGTGCGTGCGTGTGTGTGTGAGAGAGAGAGAGAGAGAGAGTGAGCGGGATATTGATATGAGCGAGATATTGAGTGAAATTAATCAACGGTTTAGAAATTTACAACAAAAAGTACATAACACTGTCCATTTTTCCGAATAATGATCAGGAAAATTGCCTGAGAAATTATAACTTACATTCATTAACTTACAATTTTTGTTGATGGTTTCAATCGATAATTCGCTCAGTGAGGGGTTAGGGAGCACTATTCATATTTGTTGGCCCTCGAAAATTTGAAAAATCGCCCCCCCCCCCCCCTTTGAGCGCCAGGGCCATCTCCAAAAAAAGGTAAAATTAACGCCGTGTTTTTACACGCTTTTTTATCCAAGGGGGGGGGGGGGGCCTGGCCCCCGGGCCCAGGGCCCCCTGGATCCGCCACTGGAAAATTGGGAGAACCCGCCGGATAAACTTCTGCAGAGTCGAGATCATCTTCAAAAACGTGACTGATCCTGTTAAAGATAAAGTTGAGTTCTGGTCATGCGATTGCATTGTGAAAGAAAAGGTGTGGAATGGACCAGAAAAAGTTGATCATGTAGCATGTAAGTATTGGTGTGTGCTGCAAGGTTCTGGAGTAATCAAAATCATAATAAATTTGGCACAGTCTTGGTAAAGTAACAAGCACTGTACACAGAAACATGTATATGGGACTATACAAATGGTGTCGGGGCTACTAACCTTGATTTTCTTATCTTTCTATGCTCATTACTCAGCCAGTATACATTTTCTACCAAATTGTTTGGCAAATGCCATTTATTTGTAATCTTGAACATTCAGTGTAAGTTTCGTTTGATTCTTTAATGCACACAGTGTTCAAGTTCAAAAGTTCCTTAAACCACAACACAAATCAATTTGCATACAATTGCCATGTGTGAGATAAAGACATACCAGAATTCCTCGTGTTTTCAAACAAGACGATGATCGTTATCATCTGGTTGGAAAAAAACAAGGAAGTCTGGGTTTGCGAACATGTAGGTGAAGGCCGGGAGTAGGAAACGATCACGATGTAAGAAAGTGTGAAGGAGATGAGAAAGTAAAGGGTACTTTATAGGTTGTACAAAAAGTGTAAACAAGTCATTCTACTTGGAATAGATGAGTGAAAGAAAAGGAGAAAGTAGGAGGAAGAGAAAGAAAGAATAGGGGAGAAAGAAAAAGCAGATGAAGTAAAGGAGGGGGAGGAGGAAGGAGAGATAGGTTAGGGGGGAGTTTAGGAAAAATGAGGGAAGGGGAGACGAAGTGGCCGAAGAAGGAGACAAGACAAAGAAGAAGAAAAAGAGGAAGACGAAAGAGAAAAAATATTGAAGAGGATGACAAAGGATGACACAACCGCGTACCTACTTATTTTCTGAAAGAAACTATTCGGGCGAAGAGGGACTAAACATTTCCTGAGCAACCACTTTAGCTGATTTGTGTTGTCCCTATTTATTCTCCCCCTTAATTGCTCCTATCTCGATAGCGTGGTATGTCACACTGTAACCATTGTTTCTTACTTCGGCCACAAGTTCTTTAATTGTACCGGTCGAGCTAAATCGATTAATAGCATTTGTTTCATTGATTCCCAAATAACGACGAGATCTGGGCGTTGAGAAGTTACCAACATGTGGGATGGGATGGATCCACCCGCAACGTTGGAACCCTGAATATATCGGCATCAACTTCTTCGTGAGGGAGGGACTCTTTCACAGTTCGATAAATATTTAAAATAGAAAGTTTTGCCTCCATTCGTATCTTTCAACAAATGTTGAACAGTTTGCACGAATGTGGTGAAGGGTGCCAGTCGTAAGTGGGCAAAAAGGGCACTTATTTGTTACTCTTTGCCCCCACATGTAAAGATTTACGTAAGATGGCAGAGAGTCAATACATGAGTTAGTTACGAAGCTAATTAATACCCTCTTGGGTAAATCGTACATTATAGATTTCCATGTGAGGTTTCCATCTTCAAGAGTCAGCAGTTTCACAAACTGGCCTTGGCAAAGCAATGCATGGTTCAACGGATTTTCCCATTACGTTGATGCAGGCGCGGATCCAGGGGGGGGGCCGAGCGGGCCTTGGCCCCCCCCCCCCCCCCGCAAAAAAAAAAAAAAAAAAAAAAAGAGAGAAGAAAGGAAAAGAAGGGAAAGGGAAAGAGGAGAAAAAGGGAAAGAAAGAAGAGGAAGAAGAAAAGAAAAGGGGAAAGAAGGAGATCGGGGGACCGAGTTCGAGGCTCCCGATCCCCACCGTACCTCGGGTCCTGACATGTAGGAATCTCAAGAATCATATTTTTTGCCCGGCTGTAAATTTAGGAATTTGTCATTTTCCAACAAACACATACAAACGTATAATTTATAGGATTTCCCGGCCAAATTCGCGAGCTTGTCATTAAAATTATTTGTCTTGCGTTCAAATTCGACGGTTTTAGTGCTGTCGGGTATATCTCGGGTTTATATTCCTTTTTCTAGATTTCAAATCTTTGAAGTTTTCGCTAGAATCTATGTATGTTTCATTCAAATTAATGAACAAAGTGCTTCTTTCGCTATTTGGTCAATCGATTTAGCGCAACACGATTTTCTGACATCGCGACGGTGTACTTCTAGCATTCAAAGTCATTTGTTGCATTCAAATTAGCACTTTGTGCACTTAAATTGATGGTCAATATATATTTCTCGTTTCTTACACCCCTCTTATAGCTCATTTTTTTCTTTCAAGATTGTTTTTTTCATGTGTATTTCATCATATTTTATTTTATGGCATTTATACACTTACACTTATTAGATTTGTCTGATATTCATCGGCATTTAAGTTTGATTGTTAAGAAAAAAAAACTACTTGCATCTGCGGACTTGATGGTCGCAATATGTTTATAAATTTTTATGCAAGGAAGTATTTTTTTGTGTGTTTCATCATAAATTTATCACAATTTCATTATGGAGGAAGGGTACAACATTGTGACTGGGGTAGGTATTTTTGTATCCCCACTTTTCCGGGGTATATGAACATGTCCGTGCAGAAATGCCATATCCCTTGATTTCGCCCCTTCTTTACTTAATGTCTGACTACACCCATATGCATTGTCCTGAAAATGAATAAATGGAATAACAGAATAGACCCCAATGGCAGGTCATGCATTTTATTTTATTTTTTTAAACTGTAAACGTGTGTTGCATTTCTTTACCCTAACATTCCTAACTTGAACAAAAATATTTCGAATACGAATGACAGGTGTTAATTTGAATGATAAAAATGACGCCTCGAAAAGTGACGATTAATTTGAATGCTAGTTGAGCAGTTTCTAAATTGAATGACAGATCTATGAAATCCTTCGACCAAAATCCTAAATTAAATGCAAAATCGGGAAAATTGAATGATAATTGGCATGGCAAAGCTGATCTGCGCTAACTTAAATGCAAAGTAAATGAATTCGAATGACAAACTCGCGAATTTGGCCGGGAAATCCTATACTAAAAAGTAAGGACAAAATCTCGGAAATTATGTCATTTCAGCATTATTTGTAATCCACCGTTGTGGAATTAGAAATAAACCCAAGCCCCCCCCCCTCCCCCCTATCAGTACGCCAGTATCTCCACTTTTACTTTTTTCTCTCCCTCTCCTTCCTTCTCTCTTATTTTTTTTAATTGGGGGGGGGGAGGGGTCAACAGCCTGCAAAATATGCTCATCTGACCATGATTAAATGCCTAAAACCCCTAAGCTTTCGGGGGCTCCCCCCTGGATTTCACCTAGGGCCCATGGGTGGCCCATAGATGCTCATCTGACGGTAATTTAATGCCCAAAACCCCTGATTTTTTGGGGCTCCGCCCCCTGGACCCCACGCCAAATAGTGACCTGCCAGTGTCACAAAATTATAAGGTATAACAAAAAAATGCTCATCTGACCTTAATTAAACGCCTTAAACTCCTGAGCTTCGGGGGCCGGCTCCGCCGCCTCGACTCCACCAGGGGCACTATGGCGGGCCCCTGAATGCTTATCTGACCGTAATTTATTGCCTTAAACCCCTAAGCTTGCGGGGTCGGACAAGGTATCAAAATGTGTTTTTCTGACCGCAGGCGCGTAGCCAGAGGGGGGGGGGGGGCGTTCCCCCAAATCGGAAGAGGACGTATGAAGAAAAAGGAGCAGACAAAGAACATCTTTGAAATTCAGACAAGGATTAAGAGTATTGAGAACGGTACAACGCTTCGTCTTCTTTCTCTAATAATTTAATGAAACGTCAAAGCTTCACGGAGGAGGGGAGGGGGGGGGGACCTGAATTCAGAGGCGAGAACGGTAATACGAATCTTTAATGATTTAATGAAACGAAAAAGCTTCCGCGCTTCACGCGGGATGAAGGGGGAACTCAATTCCGACGAGGATTATTTTCGAGAACGGTACAACGAATCGTCTTCTTTCTCTAATGATTTAATGAAAATTAAAAGCTTCCGCGCTTCGCGCGGGAGGGGGGAACCTGAATTAATCGAGGATTAAGAGTCGAGAACTGTACAGCCAATCGTCTTCGTTCTCTCATATGCTTATGAAACTTAAAAGCTTCCGCGCTTCGCGCGGGTGGGGGGGGGGGGACCTGAATTCAGACGAGGATTAAGAGTCGAGAACGGTACAACGAATCGTCTTCTTTCTCTAATGATTTAATGAAACGTCAAAGCTTCCACGCTTCGCACTGGAGGGGGAGGGGGGCTGAATTTAGACAAGGATTAAGAGTCGAGAACGATACAACGAATCGTCTTGTTTCTCTAATGATTTAATGAAACGTAAAATTTTCCGCGCTTCGCGCGGGAGGGGAAAAACTTAACTCAGACAAGAATTATTTTCGAAAACGGTCAACGAATCGTCTTCTTTCTCTAATAATTTAATAAGTCGTAAAATTTTCCGCGCTTCGCGCGGGAAGGGAAAAACTAAACTCAGACGAGAATTATTTACGAAAACGGTACAACGAATCGTCTTCTTTCTCTAATGATTTAATGAAACGTAAAAGCTTCTACGCTTCGCGCGGGAGAGGGGGGAACCTGAATTCAGACGAGAATTATTTTCGAGAACGGTACAACGAATCGTCTTCTTTCTCTAATAATTTAATAAGTCGTAAAATATTCCGCGCTTCGCGCGGGAAGGGAAAAACTAAATTCAGACGAGAATTATTTTCGAGAAAGGTACAACGAATCGTCTCCTTTCTCCAATAATTTAATAAAACGTCAAAGCTTCTGCGTTTTACGGAGGAGGGAGGGGGAAACTCGCCACTCCCTGCACCGACCCCCCCCCCCCCCATTACGTACCAATATTTGGCTCGCATAATTTCTAATTTGGGCCCCCCCCCCTAAGAAATCCTGGATCCGCGCCTGCGTTGATGCATCATCTTCTAACACGTTTTTGACACTCTCCTTCACCACCTTCCATGAACTATTATTAACATCTACCGTGGCCATGCAAATGATCATGTGCGCGCACAACGCAGCGTGTAGGCAGTGATGTCATTATAATTTGCATGGGCGCAATCTTAATTTACGCATAAATACATGACTTCTAGCTAGGTCATTGGCTTTGTTTTCAAAGCCAATTAAAATGGCGCCCCTAACCGTAAACTGGTGTATTGACTTTATTGTAAGAATGTATTGCCGACCCGTCTTATAAAACAAATAATGCACTATTTCGCTCGTGTGTTAGGGCAGTTCCAGTGCACTCAGGTAATAGTCACTTCTCACGAGCGAAACAGTGCATCATTTATTTTATAAGACGGGTCGGCAATACATTCTTACAATAAAGTCTAGATCTAGTATAGATAGATATTAGATTTAGATCTAAGTAAGAGCTAACGAGATCTAGGGCTAGAATATTCTAGATCTAGATCTAGATAATTGTATTGAAAATTATGCACAAATTAAATTTGGCTGAATTACGCGAAAGCGATATCGGCAGGTTCTAGGTATCGAGCGTGTGTTATCAAATTTTGATGGGAGCTTTTTTGCACGATGGAGAAAAACGAATGCACACCAACCTTATGTTAATTGACGAATCAGATTGCTTTATAGATTCTAGAACCCGTCTCATAATCTCAGTAAACGAATCACATGTGACCGCGCATGACCAATCACATGATTAGGATCTAGGAGTGAGTTGTATGATATACAATAGTGAATGGCGATGAGTGCAATGGTACAAGATTTTGCACGAGTTGAAAGGTAGAGACGCTCTATTCAGCGAGGCGCAGCCGAGTTGAATAAAGCTTAAAACAATGTTTTTGTTTAAAGAACGGGCGGTATTCTGAACGTTGTCGTAAGTTTTGTGTTATCTTTTGTTGTATCTTCCAGGGATAACACAACGCTAATGGCCCGGTCACACATAGGTGACGCACGGCCGGCGCATTGAAAATCGAAAAAAGTCGTGAGCCCGACTTTTGTCAGGATTTGGGAGAAGCGCGTATACAGGGCGTGTGTTCCGCGTACGAATTTTTACTAAGTTTAAACGTGTTTGTACATTATTGGAGTTAATTTTCAGTGTATTTGGTCTTTCAATAAAATATTCATCGATGAACAATTTTCTGTCTGAACGAAAGGCATGGCATACAAACAATTAATGAAACTCATCTCCAAGCGGTTGCAAATTACACAGCGTTCATAGCCTCATTTCCCTGGGAGTATTTAAATATCTACCAGTTACAATCGGCTGGTAATGATTGCCACAGCGAAAACGATTTAATATTGTCCGATCTCTTAATGAGATCGATTAAGTATCTTTCTAAACATAAAGAATGTTTGAAGATTCGATAGTTAACACAATCCGAATTATCGTACATACAAGCAGACCAATACTGAGCATGAGAATCTTTGAATTGAAGTTGCACAGTTTGTTTGACTTACTCACAGCTAGTATTTTCTCAAATTTCCCATAAATTAGACATCTCCATATTGTCCAGAGTCAGCTTGATTTTTTTTAACCAAGGTGCCTGATAGATATTCTTCTCAAAGAGTAATTTGAAGATAATATACACCTTACCAGAAAATTTATTTGTCCACTATGTACATTCCTACACCAGAAGTTATCATATAGCTCCGTTTAGTGTCATTTCACAACGCCCCCTATCGTCAGAGTCAGCAGCCTAACATGTTAGCTTATGGAGTTTTACAAAACAAATCGTTAAAAATGCATTTTTTTTTTAAACGAAAAGCACTTCCACCCCGATGTACGTTATCACTAACTCTTTCATTGGAACCCTCATGTCCCATTAACTTTTGAAAGTTCACCCACCGAAATTTGAACAAAATAGGTTGCAAGCTCGTCATTGCCTATAATACACATGTGAAACAAGTCGAACTTTGGACTCAGTTTGCCAAGCGATTTTAAGATTATAGGTCAAGCACACGAAGGATAAGAAGCATGAATTATCATAGATCACCTCTGCTTGGTTCATTTTGTCCATTTCATCCAACCCCCCACCGTCATTTTTCCATTTAGTAAAAGCAAACATTTTGCCGAGGTAAGCAAAAACATGAATATTCATGAACGGTCAGACAATACAGCCTTTTAGTACGTAACGTATTTCTTGAGCCATAATGCATGGCCGTCCAGAGGATTTTTTTTATGTTGGGGACCGGGGTAAAATGCATTAAATTATTGAAAATGTATTGCATTTTCTGTTTTTGTTTTAAATTTATGGAAACTGCCCCCTACCCTAGCCCCCGCTGCGTACAGTCATTGTTCAGTGACAAAGCAATGGCCTCGTAACTGTGAGGCCCAAGGATCAACACCGTGTCGATCTGGTGTATTAGTGCCCTTTTGTGGGGCATTAATCCTCATTACTGTCATTTATGACTTAAGGGCATAGGTCCCCTAGTTGATAAGCATAGTAGCATATACATGCTTTAGCAGTCACGCAAAAAAACACATTGGCAAATTATTATTCAATAAAATCTGAGAATGTATACTATTATCTAGATCTATTATTTTTAAATTATTTTTAAAATAATTCCATAAATTGGGATAAAAAAAAATATTCCACCTTTATGAGCGACAGTGTATATACCTCTCTTTAGAAATATAGCCATCTGATTGGTCGAAATTGCAGTCGTGATTTTGGATATACCCTTAAAGAGACACACAAATGCAGGCGCGGATCCAGGGTGCCAAGCGGGTCTTGGCCCCCCCCCCCCCCCGGCAAAAAAAAAGAAAAAAAAGAGAGAGAGAGAAAAAAAAAGGGAAGAAGGGAAAGGGGAAAAGGAGAAAAAGGGAAAGAAAAAAGAGGAAGAAGAAAAGAGAAGAAAAGGGGAATAAAAAAGAGATCGGGGGGGAGGGGCGAGATAAAGGGAAAATAAGAGGAAAAAGAAAAGAAAAGAAGGGAATATCAGTTCCAATTTTCCCGCCAACAGCTTCGGGGAGTCAAAAGGCCCTTGCCTCCCCCCTCCCCCATCGCCCCCGCCAACAAAAAAGGAGAAGGAAGGGAAAAGGAAAGAGGAGAGCTAAACGGGAACAAAAAAGAGGAAGAAGAAAAGAAAAGGGTGAAAAGATGCGGAGATCAGTTGCGATTAATCTCGCAAACAACGTGTGGATCGAGGGGGGCGAAAGGCCCTTGCCTCCCCCCTCCCCCCAGAAAACCTAAAGGAGAGAGAAGGAAGTGAAGGGAAAGGGAAAGAGGAGAGAAAGGGCAAGGAAAAAAAAAGAGAAAGTGGAAAGGAAGGGGAGATCACCGAGTTGCGATTTTTTCGCTAACAAGGGGTAAATCGGGGGGGGGGGGGGGGAGGTAGTTGCCCCATCCCCAATTACCGATAAATACCGGTGTTTTAAAAATGATGAAATTACATAATTTTTCTCACTTTTTCCTCACTTTTTAATAAATAATACTTTTTTATGCGTTTGTTGAAAAATGACAAATTCCTAAATTTACAGTTAGGCAAGAAATATGCTTATTTAGAGGCCTACACGTCAGGGCCCGCGGAACGGCGGGGCTCGGGGACCTCGAGCATAAAAATATGCTTATCCGACCGTTATAAAATGTCTAAAACCCTTGAGTTTCTGGGGGCTCCGCCCCCTTGACCTCACGCCAATTAGTGTCCTGCCAGTGTCACGAATAAGGTACTTAAATAATGATCATCTGACCGTAATTAAATGCCTTAAATCCCCAAGCTTTCGAGGGCTTTGCCCCCTGGACCCCACTTAGGGCACAAAGGCCTCCCCTTAGTGCTCATCTGACGGTAATTTAATGCCTTAACCCCTGAGCTTCTGGGGGCTCCGCCCCCTGGACCACACGCGAATTAGTGTCCTGAATTAGTGTCCTGGGAGGCTGGGACAATTATCTTGCGTTTAATTTTTTGAAGGGATTTTGAAGGGATTTTTGATAGGATAATTGATGACAGACAGCCAATTAAAAGGATAACTAAAAACCGGATTTTAGGGCTCTTAAAAGGATAACTAAAATCGGGATAACTAAAAACCGGATTTTAGGGCTCTGTGTGACACGTACCGCCTATTATGAACGAAAAGAAATTTAGCTACTCAGAAAGTACATTATGGATTCAAGATTGAAAGAGTTGGTTTTTAAATTTCTTTATGAAAGTGAAGGTGAAGGTGAAAGCACTTTGTGCATCATTAGTGACTACAGTGTGCAATGGTGCAAATTGATCAAACCTTTTTACGCCTGGAGAATGATGCCGTTCAACATTACTTTTATCGCATGTCATGCGATTAATAATTGACCAATGAGGTGTCCAGAATCTTAGTACTCGTTTTATAATACACAGTGCAACGCACTGTTTATCAAATATTTATCAAAGACAGTACACATTGCAACACACTTTTATTTTGCAAATACTCCAAGTAGTAATAACACGCGTTGTTAATCTTTGGATCAAAGCCATTAACTTGAGAGATCAGCGAAACACAAAATACCGCAGGGTGATTGGTGGGCGAAACTATTTTTTTATCACATGATTTGCTTTGCCAATCATAGAGCAAGATTCTCAGTATGTGGAATATAATTTCTTATATAAACCCAAGTCAACTTACTCAATTCTCAGTGGCCTTCGAAAATCTGAAGTTCAAGATTCCAGATCCAGGTGAGTGTCTTATTTCATGCTTGTTTGTAACCCTACATTGATTTGTACTACCGGTATAGGCCTAAACACTTTCATCTGAAAATCAAATTTATTTTAAAAGTAAGCCAGATCATCCACTGCAAATGCAAATTTCGACGTTTAGTACAACGTACAACATTAACATATTATTTTGTGTCAGTTATGCACTATCGTTTGTTGTCGGCAGGGAACTCGGTAAAAAGTACAATCGATACAAATTACAGAAGCGTTCGTGTCAGAAACGCTTCTCATCAGGCTGTGTATTCCTATTTGGAATAAGTTCCTGCAGGGAAATATTCGCTCCGGTTCTTCGGTGATATCTCAAAAACGCGACCACCTTTTGAAGTTAAATTTTCACAAGTTACTTTTATTGTGTTTACCTAGATTTATATAGGATTAACACAATCCCTAGGCTCCAATTACCAAACGTATGCAACAACACCTTAAATACTATGGATTAAGAATAATTAATCTACGCTAAACATATAAACTGCTTTACACGAGAATTACCGTGCTTTTAAGTTGATGATGTTGACTTGATCTTGATTGATCAGTGTTCTTGCATGACCAGCTTTCATTTTGATCAGTGGCGTATTTTTTTTTTTTTTTGGGGGGGGGGGGTCAAAACAAAAGAGAGAGAGAGAGAGAGAGAGAGATAGAGAAGAACAAAAATAGGAAAGAGAAAAGAAAAGAAAATGTCTGTTTACGTCACTGATTTTGATCGTAGGTGGTTATATTCTTTATCTGCAATGCAAATTTAACATTGTATAATGATTAAAATTATTGTTGATGACTTTTCATATTATTGTGTGATTACCCATCACCCTTTGCTCACACACAGCTGTAGTTATTATAAAAAGAGTTCGTGTCAAATCTGTTCATTCTATTTCCAGCAGGACAACTATAGGCTGCCTTTTTAAAAACTTTGTCTGCAAGCGTCAACTCTTTCAAGCCTGCAAATATGAGAATTTCCGGTAGTATCATTGCTCTTTTGATGGTTGGGGTGCTGGTTGTGCCTTCTGAAGCATCCGCCAATGACGCCATTCAGAGAGCAGGCGACTTCGTCACTGGAGCCGCCGAGGATGTAAGGGACTTCGTCACTGGAACTGTCAAGGATGTAAGGGATTTCGTCGCTAGATCACGCGACATGCAACGAGCCTACAGGTGCGTACATTCAAAGATAACCTATTAACCCGAACCGAATAGGAAGAAATTTAGCTCTTCACGTTCATACATCATTTTCAGACTTATTCAGAATTATAATAACAATTTAATTCAAATTTAATTCAAACTTAATTGATTTCAATCTAAACAGATAGGATCATTCTCAATTTGTGTACATATATTAACAGATCAGGCACGTAGGAACCTTGGACCCGGCGGGGGGGGGGGGGGGGGGCGCCAAAAGCAAATTTTGTCCGGATGAAAAATTGGCATGTTCATAAAATATGAGGGAACAGTACTGCAGTCCACAGGCCATTTAATCAGATCACATTGACAAAGTGGCTATTTGAATACAAACATTTTGCTTACGGAATCTTGAAGTTTCTCAGTCGTCGGTGCTTCCGCCAATGTAGCATACGCAAATTGAACACGCGCGCAGGGCCAGGAAAGCCTGGCCCGCAATTTTGTTATTCATACCACACAGTTACTTCGGGGTCAACAGTGAAGGGATCCGGGGAAAGCTCCCATACCTAATGCATGTATACAAAAGCCAGCGTGGGATTAAAAATTTCTAGGAGTCCGGCGTTGATGTTACAGGAAATACTCCAGTAAAATTAGACGATTGATACGGGTCAGAAGTGCTCAGAAAGTGTTTCTTTTCATCTGTACTTAGGTACACGAAGGAGGGGGGGGGGGCGTGGAGCTTGGGGCTTGGGGTCCTCTTTTGTGGTCCAACTTTTGAGGGAACGTTTCGTGCCGATTAAAGCCAGCCGGTGAATAAGCGGGGGGAATAAGGGCACTAATTTTCACTACTTGAAAAACCTTAGGGGGGCTGCATAATATGACAGTCTTTTATTTTTGTCAATATCTCTTTAATGCCTCCGTAGCAATGCTCGAAATAAGTTTTTTGTCCACGAGGGCTCTTCCAAAAATAAAAATGGCTCTTTTAGTACTGACGGGGGCTCTTTTTTTAATACAAATTTCCATTGAATTGGTACTCATGATACTTCTAAATTCTTTATTATTTCATCATTATCATTAACAGTCGGCATTATTTCCTACAACTTAGTTATAACATGCAGCTAATGGTCAGATCTCCTCCCTCTGTACGAAATTTCTGGTCCAAGCCCGTATACATTCGGCCTTGCCAACAGGATTCCTTTTGCTAATTTTAGCTTTCGGTTGATTTACTGGTTGAGGTTCATTATTTGCTGGTCTTTTGGAATCAGCAGATTCCAGAGGATTCCCTCGTACTAGTAGAGAGTGGAACAACCTCAAGAAGGAACCTGCAGACTTCGTTTCTCTGGATGCCTTTAAAAGGGCATTGAAGAAAGCGTCCAACTGATGGCAGCACATCGCTGTCCACGTTTTTAACAGCACATCACTGTATATAATATTTGAACCTGGATTGAGGCCTACACACATTTTGGACATGGCACACACCACACTGCAGTGCGTAATCTTCGTTGTATGAAGTAGCATTTACCGAGGAAGAAGAAGAAGATTCACGATTTTCACAACGAAAAACTCCACGTTTCGGTCCTTGCGCGATCGCCTCTAGCTCCAGGAGATATATGGGGCGGCAGCGTGCGCACATATCGGCGCAGCTAGTATAGCCACTGCTGACGACCGCAGTGCACTGCGAGCTTCCATTGTTTGTATCCGTAATACCCATATAGATGTGGAGATGGGAGATACAGCGCAATCTTGCGGCGAAAAAACGTTTATTTCTTTACAATATGGCAGCCTCTAGACACCGAAAAATTCGAGCGAGAAATTCTGCACGCTATTAAAATATCACTTTCATAGTTCCATTTCATTGGTTTAATATAAGGTTTAAAAGTTGAAACTCAATATTGTGTGAAAGGTATTAACAAAAAGATAATCTTTATTTTTTTATCATTCCACGGGGGCGATTTTTAAGTTTGCAATCGCCCCCGTGAGCACTCTGACGGAGGCGATTGCGTAGCTCACGGGGACGAATCTTCCACCGCCCCCGTGTATTTTGAGCCTTGCTCCGTTATAGTTACCAAATATATCGGCAAGGTTAAAACAAGAGATTGAATTTGTCATATTTTTTATGAAAACGGACAACTGTACACTGCTTCTTTTCAAACTCAACAGTGATATGCGTGAGGCAAACTACACTGGTGCCGATAAGTTCTTCCACGCCCGGGGCAACTACGACGCTGCTCGGCGAGGACCAGGAGGTAAAGCGGCTGCCAAGGTTGTCAGGTAGGGATCAGAACTTAGCCCATCAATCTCGCATATGGCTTGTTTTCAATTTTAAAAAAAGAGTAACAAATAGACAAACTTTGCCAATATATAATGTTCGATTCACAATGCAGGGACACCAATATAGTTCCCATTACAAGTTATTTATTTGAAATGCTGTTTTTCTATTTAACCACATTGGCGTAAACAGGGTTGTGTGTGGTCTCTCCTAGCTGCTTACCCCTTCAGCCTCGTCCTCCAATTGGGATCGAACAAAATAATGCACAAACGAATGTTTTGAAACAAATTATGCTTTGTCTTAAACCCCTTTGGCCCTTAAATAAGAATGTCTACCATTGGAAATATACAATTTCTATCTCTATAGTTTGTACCAACAATGTTCTCTGCTTTGTGGTTAATTTCAGCGATGCCCGCGAAGGATGGCAGGGAGGAGTGAGCGGCCGTGGTGCCCAAAATACCCAAGCAGACCAGGATGCCAACAGAGGGGGGGCGCATGCGCCGTAACCCAGGCCTCCCTAAGAAACACCCCGTTAGAATCATAAAGGATGGCCCCCGTTATGCTTATGCCTATGTTTAATTTTGTTGTTGTTGTTTGTTGGGGGGGGGGGCATATACATGTAATCGATCACGGTCCTGGGGAGGGGTCTAACAAGTTCGACTGATCTTGGAAATGTTGGGGGGGGGGGGGCAAGTGTACCCCGTGTCTCACCCACCCCCCCCCCCCCCCCCCCCCCCCCCCCGTTGCTACGTGCCTGGTAGTGAGACGTGTGTACAGCATATTAGAGATCTGCAAGTTGATTGGAATTAATGTATATGACGGTTTTATTCATGGTACATGGTGAAGCTCTCCGTATATATGGAGTAATAGTCAGATGCTTCCTCTGCCACTAGATGCCAGCATGACAGTAGGGATACTACATCCCTCCCTTCCCTTTAGACAGATAGTTTCTGTAAGTTATAAAAACTGTACTCTGATACTTTTCAAATGTATAACTGAATTTGGTTACATTCAGATGAACCAGATGACCTGTAATTTTTTAACCATCACATTTGATTACATCAAATACCATAACCACACTTATCTACATTCTTCATTTGCACACAGAGAAATAAAAGGTGTTCTTGGGGAGTAAAACGAAATTGCAAAAAATAGGGGGCCGCTTTTACACCTTTTAGGGAGTAAAACACGGAAATACGCAAGCGTGTATATTTGAGGGATGTAATTTTACACCCTATTTTAGTCAGACGAGCTCTGATTGGTCAGTGCATATGCGCATGCGCTACATCAATGGCGCATCGTGTCAATATAGGTACTGCCAAATGAATTTTAAAAAAGCTTAATTCACATATTTTAGTCATGTTAGGGGAATTATCCTTTTTTCATTTGGGCATATTATTTGTGTGAAAGTTATCCGATCATGAATAAGTGGTTGTACCGAGGGTTATATTTGATAATTTAATAAAATTAGCGGAAGTGTTGTTTTACTAACTAGTACATAAGTGTCTTCTTATACGTGTAAGTAAAGGGAAGAAATTCGGTAAGGCAGGATTGTGTTTTTAAGTAATTCCATTACATTTGAACCGATAACTCCAGCCATAAGTTAGTTCTTACAGTCTGCACTTGTGTTGAGTTCACACTAATTGTTGTTTAGGTGAGCATTAAAGCCTTTCAACATATAACTCGACATTCTGGTCTGATTTCTTTAAAGCAGTGAAACGTAGACAAAAGGGTGAGAATCAGTGACTGTTGGGTGATTACGTAGCATGAATGATTGATTGCTCGAGGGATGATCAATTGGTTGATGCTGTGCATAATTCCATTACATTTGAACCGATAACTCCAGCCATAAGTTAGTTTTTACAGTCTGCACTTGTGTTGAGTTCACACTAATTGTTGTTTAGGTGAGCATTAAAGCCTTTCAACATATAACTCGACATTCTGGTCTGATTTCTTTAAAGCAGTGAAACGTAGACAAAAGGGTGAGAATCAGTGACTGTTGGGTGATTACGTAGCATGGATGATTGATTGCTCGAGGGATGATCAATTGGTTGATGCTGTGCATAAAAAGGGTGTAGATTTACTCCCCACAGGGTGTGGAATCGATCATAAAGGGTATAAAATTCAACCCCACGGGTGTAAATTTGAACCCATTTTTCATGAAAATGGAACCAAAAGGTGTTAAATGAGCACCATTGGGTGCAAATTTCACTCCTTAAAGGGAGTACAATCATAACCTTGGGGTGCAAATTTACACCTTCTTATGAAAAAAAGTAATTTACTCCCTACATTGGGGAGTAAATTTACTCCCTGAGGGGTGTCACTTATGCGACAAGCAGTTACTCCCTATAGGGAGTCAATTTACACCTACTTTTCTCTCTATGTGTGTGTATAAAACAAACTCAAGAATCCATGCAAGGGTGTCGATTTGTATCCGTGGTTGGGGGGGGGGGGGATGATAGGTGCCAAAATATTTTCGGCAATGGATCAAAGCAACCAAAGTGGTTGAAGCGTGTGGCAAGTTGCACCCCTCCCAAGCGCGTAGCCAGGATTTAATTTCAGGGGGGCGGTAGTGAGCACGCGAAGCGCGGTTCCTAGGGGGTTGGGTGCAGGGAGGGGGAGTCCCCCCCCCCCCCCCGCGCAAAGCGCGGAAGCTCTGACGTTTCATTAGATAATTAAAGAAAGAAGACGATTCTATGTACCATTCTCGACTCTTAATCCTTGTCTGAATTCATTTTTGCCTATTCCTGCGCGAAGCGCGGAAGCTTTCACATTTTATTACATTATTAGAGAAAGAAGACGATTTGTTGTATCGTGTCCTTCATGAATTCGGTTTCCTCCCTACCGCGCGAAGCGCGGAAGCTTTAATGTTTCAATAAATTATTACTCTTAATCCTTGTCTGAATTCATTTTTGCCCATTCCTGCGCGAAGCGCGGAAGCTTTCACATTTTATTACATTATTAGATAAAGAAGACGATTTGTTGTATCGTGTCCTTCATGAATTCGGTTTCCCCCCTACCGCGCGAAGCGCGGAAGCTTTAATGTTTCAATAAATTATAACTCTCAATCCTTGTCTGTATTCATTTTCGCCCATTCCGCGCGTAGCGCGGAAGCTTTCACGTTTCATTAAATTATTAGTAAAAGAAGACGATTAGTTGTATCGTTTACTTTGACGTTTCATTTGATTATTACCCTTAATCCACGTCTGAATTCAGTTGCCCCCTTAACAGCTTTGCCCTGTTCGCTAAATTATTAGAGAAAGAAGACGATTCGTTGTACTGTTCTCTATATTAATCCTTGTCTGAATTCAGTTTTCCCACTGAAAATAAGTTGTGTCACAAATAAGTTGTGACATAATAATCTTTCTCCAAATATGAAAAATGTTTTAGGAAATATCAGGAAATAAAATGAGTGAAAAAAATAAAAATAAAGATACAATGACGTGAATTTTAAAAAGGGTGAACGGAAACAACATAACAACTAGTGAACTATTTTATAAGTCATACTAATGTCCGAAAATCTTTCTCCTTGTCTCCGATCTCATCACGAAATCATCAAAGAGTTCATCTATGTTTACACTGTCCAGGATTGTCTGATGTGCATTGCAGATTGCTACTTTTGTGCTTCGCGCTTAACATTTAGCTCGTTGCTTTTGATCAGGGAGGTGAAAGAACAGGAGGCGAAACTCTTGTAATTTATTCAAACGCATTCTTGAGTTCTAAAGCGTAACAATGGGATGTGTAACATTCCACTTGGCTTTGAAGTTCCATGCTCCGAACCGCGCTTCCACTGCGGAGAATTTCGGAAGCCAGGCACCAGTTTTACATTTATTACAAAATATTAAATTACCGGCAAAATTACAGTGTAAATTAAAAACTTTATATGGGAATTTTATTGGGAATAGTGCATCAAACAAATTTTCAAATTTAGAACTCCGTCCTGCCTTTAAATTGTGTGCCAGAGTTGGTAAAAGAAAAATTACATCCTGTCAAAAACTCAATATTTTAGGATGATGCGCTTATTTGTGCATGCTTTAATGTCCCGTTATTTGGTCCATGATTTACAATCTTCAATAACATTAGGTTTGCTAATGCGTGTTTTCGCGTGTTTTTTGTATTTTTCAAGTTTAAAAAAGAATGAAATTACACAAGTTTGTGTTCGCTTGTTCTACTCTTTACACATTCAACAATGGATGATAAATCATTGGAAGGGACAGCGAACAGTTGCTGTGATACCATTTTCTGATGTAGGAATTCTAAATCCTAAAATTTCATGCGCTCTTTTATCTCACCACCTGGTCAACAGCTGCAGATTAGCGCATAACTTTCCGGCGGCTTGGAGCATGGGGTCAAAGGAGAACGGCTTGATTCAAGTCCTTCTCTATCACGTCCCTGATTGAATGAATTCATCAATTCCTGATGAAGCCGTATGGGCGAGAATTCAATTTATTGTTGTCTCATATACGGTTGTCTTATTTACTTCGTATATATGTATGTATTATGAAAATGAGATAGCAAAATGTGTATATTGATGGTCATCTTGCGAGTAATAACCATTAACTACTCTCATCGGACTCTCATCATTAATTTTTCTCTTCATTTTTTTTATTTTTTATTGTGAATTATTGGGGGGGGGGGGATGATTGTACAGACCATCCCCCCCACCTGAAATATTGGGGGGATATATCCCCCCCCATCCCCCCGGGATCGACACCCATGAATCCATGCATTCTGAATAAGCATGCATGTTTATTTTTTTATTTATTTAATAACATGCATAATATGCATGTTCACAATTTCACAATTTATTGAAGTTAACATCACATGAAAAATGAATATATAACAAATCCTTTCAATTTTACAATCCATTTGAATTGACTTCACATGAAAAAGAATATAAAAATGTTTTATCAAAGACATGTTGCAACTAATTTACAGTTTGAAGAATGAACACACAAAGGTGATGAAACATAAGCAAATAGAGCTTGAATCGTTACAACACCTTTCAAATATATAACATATGACAAATAAAATTCCTAAAGTTTTGTAGTGAATTATTTACACTATTTACAAAGAAAAAAAGTGTTCGATATAATTATAACTGATATATAGATTATATAATGTAAGTAATATCTTACATCTGTGAAATTATAATACATTTGAGTGCTCTTTTATAGGAGTTTGTTGATTTTATATTTCGAATATCATTAGGTAAAGAATTCCATACATCTGAGTGTGCCTAGTTCTGGCTATATGCACTTTTGTCTTTTAAAACGTACAAATTGTTGAAATATATTTAAAACAAAGTTTATGTTTCTCACATTTAAACACCTTTCAAATTGAATAAATTGAATACACTTGTTTGTCAATTCACTGTTATACCACAAAACTTTCATGTTGGTATTTATGTGGTAAACAAATCAATTAGTGAGCTTGCTACGACTTTGGTATTGGAGATTAATATAGTAAACGGATACACTTGAATGATATTTTGACTCCAATGATAAATACATGCAGGCGTCTATTATCGAACATACTACATTTTAGTCATACATATTGATATATAACAGATATCCTATCCTTTCCTCATTAAAAATTGAGCATGGTTTGTACTAATAAGTATACAAGTGAGATTTCATGTTTTTTAAACTTTTAACGCATGGAAAATGTAAAACAAACATTCAAGATAGTAAAACATATTACTACTTAATAAACAAATGATCAAAACATCAGACTGTCCGTGTCATTTTCTTTCTTTCCTTTAGGTTTGATAATCCTTCAAATAAGATGGAGGTTTGCGAGAACGACCAAGATGAGGAAATGCGGTTTGCGGTTCCGTAGAAACCGGGTGGTCGCGATTGCTCTTGTTTTCAGCTAGAGGTGATTGTGACGAAGGAAACCTTTTGAAACATGACACATTTTGTGTAACCCTCCTCTCGCGAGAATAAGCAGTAAACACATTTCCATTCCTATTCACAATGGCCATAGGTGTTTAATTGAATTGGCTACGTCGTGTATCGTTACGCACAATAATTAACCTGGTCACCAATGCTGAAATCGCTTGCCGCATTGCGATTGCGCTTGTCAGCATATTTTTGGGGGTTTGACTTTGCACAACGATCATTCTCTCTTGCTTTGCTATGTGCTTGTATGTTGGCATTTTCGTCATCTTGTGTCGAAGAATCATTATCGCGATCAACGTCGACTTCTGGCAAACGCGTGATTTGTTCGCAATTGAACATCAGCTGAACTGGGCTTACGGCCAGGAGCGTCTCTAAAAAAAAAAAGGGGGGGTGGGGGGTGCGACACCCCCACTTGTCAGGATAGTGTCAGTAAAATTGCGATGCCGTCGGGAAAAAAGAGAAAAGGGGGAGGGAAAAAAAGAGAGGGAAAGGGAAAGAAAATAAAAAAAGAAAAGGAAAACAAAAGAAAGAAAGGAAAAGAAAGGAAAAGAAAGGAAAGAAAAGAGAAGAAAGAAAGAGAAAAAAGAAAGAGGGAGGAGAGGAAAGAAAGGACAAGAAAGAAAAGAAAGAAAAGTAAAAGGGAAACAAAAGAAACTGGGGATGAAAGAGAGGAGAGAGAGGGGAGGTAAGATCCTGAGAGAGGAGGAGTGTGAGTAGAAGAGAGAAGGGGGTTGTTGGGTGGAGTCGTCTCGTCGAGGGAGCAAGAGAGACACGGGTAAATATGTTGCTGTGTCGGGTCAGCTGTGTCGGTATTATTGCTCGATCCTCGTGTACTACAGGGTGAGTCAGAAAGAATGTCCCACTTTACAAAAGTTGTATTGTTTGAAGTATGAATATTTAATTAGGGATTTAATGAAATTTCTTGATAGAGTTATCCTCCCAGTACATTTAGGTACCACTTTCTTTTGAATCCGTTCACGCATGACTGAACATCAGACAATCTTGACAAGACTGCTAGATTTCACTTGCGCCAACTTACAGGGTGATGAATAAAACAGTGCATTGAACAAAGACAGGCAGACAGACACACAGACACACACGCACACGCACGCACACACATAAACATACACATACACATGCACACGCACAACATTGATACAACATGATACAACTACAATACTTGTATTTTCTCGAAGTTTCACTCTCCTATAATGTCAGCTAAAGAAATCAGAAGTTTAACATTTTCGGGGAACCTAAATTTAAACAAGGTTTAAGAGTCAACAACGGTACGACGAATCGTCTTCCTTTCTCTATATTGTGATGAAACGCCAAAAAATTCGCGCTTTGCGCGGAGGGGGAAAACTTCATTTAGACGAGTCGAGAACGGTACAACGAATCGTCTTCTTCCTCTAATAATTTAAGGAAACGTCAAACTTCTGCACTTCGCGCGGGAGGGGGAAGCTACATTCAGACAAGTAAATAAGATCTGGCTATTTGTGTCAGTCGATCAGTAGACTTCAACAATGATCACGGCCTGTAAACAAATAAGATAAAAGAAAATATCCTTAATTAAGATCAAACTATAACATAATCCTCTAACAAGGATTAAGAGTAGAGCACGGTTCAACGAATCGTCTTTCTCTAATAATTTAATGAAAGGTCAAAACTTCCTCGCTTCGCGTGGGAGGGGGAGAACTGAGTTCAGATGAATAGGGCTTAAGAAGAGTCGAAAACGGTACGACCAATATTGTCTTCCTTCCTCTATATTGAGATGAAACGCCAGAAATTCCGCGCTTCGCGCGGAAGGGGAAAACTTCATTTAGACGAGTCGAAAACGGTTCAACGAATCGTCTACATTCTCTAATAATTTAATGAAACGTCAAAACTTTCGCGCTTCGCGTGGGAAGGGGAGAACTGAATTCAGATAAGAATTAAGAGTCGAGAACAGTACACCGAATCATCTGCTTTTTCTTATAATTTAATGAAACGTCAAAGCTTCC
This sequence comes from Strongylocentrotus droebachiensis, assembly GCA_035222895.1. Lineage (NCBI taxonomy): Eukaryota > Metazoa > Echinodermata > Echinoidea > Camarodonta > Strongylocentrotidae > Strongylocentrotus > Strongylocentrotus droebachiensis. Next base: position 318,936 of record JAVYIG010001245.1, on the reverse strand, counting down.
GCGCTTTGCGCGGGAGGGGGGGGGGGGGGGAACTTCATTAAGACAAGGATTAAGAGTCAACACACTGTGAAAAGGTTGGTCAATATTTTCCAACACTTTGCCAATATTCAACCCAACCATCTAATGGGTAATATTTTCGTTTTTTGCCCAACAGTTGGTCAAGATTTTCCCAACAAGTGGGCTACCGTAGTCGGGCAGTTGAAGGGTCATATCTTTGCCCAAATTTTGGTCAAAATATGAAACAATTATGCACGTGTGAAGTAGGGTACTTACGTTTACCAATACCACTTGGCAAAATATTGCCCAATAGATGGTTGGGTTGACTATTTGGCACAACGTTGGGCAAAGTGTTGAAAACATATTGCCCAACCTTTTCACAGTGCAACGGTACGACGAATCGTCTTCCTTTCTCTATATTGTGATGAAACGCCAAAAATTTCGTGCTTTGCGCGGAAGGGGAAAACTTCATTTAGACGAGTCGAGAACGGTACAACGAATCGTCTACTTTCTCTAATAATTTAAGGAAACGTCAAAACTTCTGCACTTCGCGCGGGAGAGGGAAGCTACATTCAGACAAGGATTAAGAGTAGAGCACGGTTCAACGAATCGTCTACTTTCTCTAATAATTTAATGAAACGTCTCCGGCCCCTGCCTCCCCCACTCTGGTAAACGAAACCGAGAATTATCGATGTTTTATCATAACTTCATCACAATTATAATTAATAAAGGACACATATTTGTAAAGCTTAGATCCACCTCTTTCATTTGATGCAACTCATATGATGCATATTTCACGCATGCGTGATTAAAAACAATTTGAAGAGAGGGTACCAAAAAGTCATTTGGCGGGCGGTATCTGAATTTCAAAGAGAAAATCATATTTCTAAAAAGTTCATTTTCTGCTCTTTCATATGACACCTCAATCAGGAAAATTAGCCAGGAATAAAAAAGTTCTGTTTGTTCAAAGTAATGCTTGGATTTCCATAATTTGATTAAACGAATTCGTTTTCACTGACTGCCTGCCGTAGCGACAAACAGAGTTGACAAAAGATTTTACTCCGTTTCGTTGACGATCAGCCATGCACTAAGAAGACGAGGGACTTGATGCGTGGCTGATCGTCGACGAATCGGAGCTAAGTCTTTTGTCAACTCTGTTTGTTGCTACGGCAGGCAGCCAGTGAAAACCATATTTCGTTCAAATGTATGTTTTCAATAAATATTTTCTACAAAATATCCAGGGCCATGTGGCGACCATCATTCTGTATTATGAATAGCGACCCTCTTCTCGTTTATAGCGACCCTCTCGTTGTATTATGAATAGCGACCTTCTTCTTCGATTATGAATAGCGACCCTCGTTTCGCATTATAAACAGCGACCCTCTCGTCGTATTATGTATAGCGACCCTCTCCTCCTATTAAAGTGTTAAGTTGTATTGTTTTACTATGTACAATGCAATCCCATGTAGTTTATATTATTTTGTTGGAAATGGAAATAAACGAAATGAAATGAAATAAAATTATGAATAACGACCCTTACCTCGTATTATGCATAGGGACCCTTTTTCTCGTATTATGAATAGCGATCCTCTCCTCGTATTATGAATAGCGATCCCTTTTTATTATTATGAATAGCGACCCTCTTCTTCCATTATAAATAGTGACCCCTATGAATAGCGACCCTCATTTCGCATTATGAATGGTGACCCTCTTGTCGTAGTATGAGTAGCGACCCTCTTGTCGCCTTAAAAATACCTACCTGGCTACCTGGCTGCCACCGCCAGTTGCTGGCGATTGGCGACCACAACTGCACATCTTCTTCCGGTCTTTCTCCATTTTGTTTCTTTCCATTATGAATAGCGACTCTCTTGTCGTCTTATGAAAAGCGACCCTCTTCTCCTTTTATGAATAGCGACTCTTTCCTCGTATTATGAATAGCGACCTTTTTCTTGTTTTATAAATAGGGAACCTTATTAATAGCGACCCTTTTCTCATATTATGCACGAATACTAACCCTCTTCTTCGATTATGAATAGCGGTCCTTATGAATAGCGACATTGACCCCTTTCTGTCTCTCTCATTTTACTTCCTTTACTCGTTTTTATTATATTTATGAATTTGTGTTCTCCTCCTTACCAGGTCGTTAAGTTATCTACCAGCCATATTTAAAATTCTTTTGGTAACCTTTCAACATCTCAATTCTGTCTTCTGTCCGCCACCTTTTTTGAGAAGAAAAATGATATGCATGTTTCTCTAACTTACCATAAATGAACCTCTTCCCTCGATCGAAACGCCTTCTTCTTGCACATTTTAATATTTTTTTGTATATATCGCTCATACGCGCGCTCTCTCTCTCTTTCTATGTCTGTCTGTCTCTCTCTTTCTCTATTGTGTATAATATCATTTTCTAACTCTCTCATTTTGATCCATCGTTCTCTCTCTCTTTCTCTCTTTGTATACATTACGCGCTATTTATACGTATACACATATTTTCTCTTAATTACTTTCTCTTTCTATCCATCTCTATCTCTCTCTGTCTTTCACCTCTCTCTGTTTGCCCCTTTTCTGTATATATAAATCTGAGATACACGGCCCTACGTGTTTCAGTGTCTGTGATATGGTGTAATATTGAAGCCCTAAAAAAAAGCGCTTCAAAATGATCATGAGCTTCAAAGAAAATTCTTTGAGTGACCGGTTTTACCATATTCATTTTCCCCAAAAGACTATTGTGTTGAAATTTCGAACGCCAATCATAACTATCTTGATAATCAAACATGCGACTGGCTTGTAACGAGCTAAATCCAGGATGTTGTTTAGGATCTGAGGCAAAGATACCTAATCCCTGAAATGAGAACTAATTAGCATTCTGTTGAGGCTCTTCCCGTTTTTAGTTTTATCTTGTAGGCCTAGGCCTACTTTCATATGCTATATTTTCTATTTTGGAAACTTTCATGCTTTTTAGATGGTTTGCAATATCTCGTAGGCCTATCATTATTGTTATAATTATAATGATAATTATTATCATTGTTGTTGTTATTATCAATATCAATATCATCATTATTATAATTACTAGTAGTTGTGTAATGATCAACATTAAATCTATCATTATTTTGTTTTACTATTGATTAATTATTTCCTTTCATGATTATTAAACAATCGAGCGGATTACTTTAATCATCCTTTAGAAGTATCACAAGTTTTTAGAAGGAATCGAGGGGGTAAAACCATGAACCTACTACAAATTAGGTCCATGGTACAACCAAGTTATCACCTCCACCCCATTATTTGTTTTTTGAGTCACTGTAAACATAAGCGCCATAGTCAGAATGCTGCAATGAATGTGCGCATCACGAGTAATTTTCAACCAATCAGAAGGCAATGAATCGCGCGTCGTTACGTCACAATGCTTTGACCTCGACCTCTATCTTGCCTCTTCGCGATGTACCAAACATGCATAGCGTTTCCAAACAAACCTTACCATACTATCCGTAGACTTAGAAACTACGAACGTAAAATGGGAAATCTTCTTACGAAAGTGAGCCCTTTGTGCTGTTGCCGTTCACAAAAAGGTAAAATATCTACAATTTCGCAACTCAAAAAAGTAACTACCGGTATATGGCTCTTTGTTTTGAATAGATAAATCAATAAGTCAATCTAATATAAAATTAAAAGCCAGTCTCTATGAAAGGTGGATGAACTAGAATGAAGCTTCTCAGAAGTGAACGTGTTTCTTATATGTGATTTGTAAATGTCGATTTTTTAATCAATGCTATTGCGATAATGTTGAATACTTTTAGATGTAAGCTTTGATATGTAATATGAGGTCTGACTGAGGGAGATGTGCCCCTCTAAGTAGTTGAAGATTTTTTTTGAAATTGATGTATAAACAATAAGGGATTAATTTGATTTCTTTCAGTTGGCGGAAGATTTTTCATCGTAAACCGATGTTTGAACTTCCGGTAATGTGAAAGTAATAATGACGCGTCTAAATCTGATGGCCTGATTTGGCTTGCTTTTTCTCTATTTTTCCCCCTCTCCCCCGCCCTCCCTTACGTCATATTTTACATTTTATAGTTCTCTTTCTCCTGGCCTTTCTCCTTTTCAACCCCTTCCTTTTCTTTTATTCTCCTTCTTTTCCTTTCCTTTTCCTTCTCCTGTTCCTCTTTCTCCTTCCCTTCCTCTTCCCTTTTTCCATGTCGCGCCGCCCCTGACAATAATTTAAAGATTACAAAGTAAGTCAAACGTTTTTTTCTGCATTTGTTACTTCTTTTAAAGGTAGGCGTTACTACTGCAGCAAGAAGGGATTAGACCACACAGCGAGCCATCGAGGTCACTGTGACAGGTGGCTATCTCATTAACTCAGCTCTCATTTAACATAAGAAAAAGAGGATCATGGGGGACCAACAGGCACCGATTTGGGAAGTTTTCTATATAGAGGGAGCAAGTAGCTACAAGTAGGACAATGTGCCTTTAAAGTTCAATTATCTTTGAATTCATTGATCCGATATGTTAAATTTTATTTTCTTTTACTTTTTTTTTCCTTTTTTTTATTCATCTTAAAATTTTATATCTAATCTTCTTTTCGCACCGAAATTATCATGACATTCTATAATGCCAAAGCGATCCCTCTTTTGCTAATATCATTAATATTTGCAAACTAAAAGTGGCTGAAATATTATAAATTGTTAAAGCGAGGTTGCATGATTGTTCTTTTTATTGTTCAATGCCTGCTCTTTGTGTTGATATCCGTGGTTAATTGACCATTATAATATATTTGTGTTTCTTAAGGAAACAGTTTCAGACCCTGATCCAGCAATCAAAGATGTCTCCCAAGCTCAAGCTGTCAATAAGGTAAACATCTGAATATGAACGAATGCATTCTTTTGTTATGGAATCAATGTAAAACTTGGACATTTAAGAACGCATATTGGTTGCTTAATGTTACACATGAAAGTAATGTTACACATGAAAGTAAAACTAACAAATACAATTAAGAACTTGAAGCTATATATGAAATAGATTGAAATGGAGAACATTTTGTGGAATAACTGTTTCTTTTATCCGTTTTAGGATGTTTCCGGAGAATTGGACAAATTAATTAATGTCAAGCAATATATCCAGGTAAATAATTCATTCGTTTTTTGGCCTTTAATTGTAATAGTCTTAAATTACCCTGTGCATTTCATTTTTATAAATTACTTCCACCAGCCTTTCTATTGTCATTTGCCAATGACACGAGCTATTATGAAAATTCAGCATTTTCACGTTTTCTTAATGGATGTTATTGAATCTGATTTAAATCATTTAGTATAGTTTAGGACTTGAAATGTCTGTGTTTAAGGCATAATGGTTTTAAATATTTAAATTGATATATATATATATATATATATATAATTATAGGTATACAGCTGAATTACGTATTTATATTTAGTGGAAGGTAACGAAATAAGCCAAAAAGACAACAGGAACTCATTTTTGTGTATAATATTTCGTTTACAAAAACATGTATCAATGGTTTATATCCTATTTCTATGAATGAGCCTTTTATAAAAGAAACGAAATTAAATTGAATGAAATAAAATGATTTTTTTTCTTCCAGACCCTAGTCCATGACTTAGCTTACGAGCAGGAAATTGATGCTTTCATAAATTTAATGACATCTTCGAAGTAAGACTCTTAACATCTTTGTGATATTATTTATGTCTTAATCTAAATAGTTGTTATACATGTAGTACTAAAAAATCAATCTTGTCTAAAAAAAAAAAAGTATCCACTTTATTTCGTATAAATACATGTAGGCAATTTCCACACGCTTTCCAATTCATCATTCAATAAATATATAATAAATTAAAAATAAAACTGTTGTATGGTGGAAACCTCATGAAATCGAAATTACAGCGGTACGTCAAGTCAAGCTCCGAGCTCATTCATAATTGTTTTCCACCCAAACAGAATTAGCAATAAAGAAGAAATACACATTAAAGTAAAGAACTTTCATTTAAATGTTTTTTTGCTTTTTATTTTAGACTGTGACTGAAGATTTGCTCAAAAAAGAACATGATCAAGTCAAGCTTTACATTGAGGTAGGCTTCTCATTATAATTGTATTCATCATTCTTTTAAATAATTATTATCATCATTATTATAATTATTAAAATTATTTATAATATTTTTGTATCGTCATTGTTATTAGTTGTAGTAGTAGTATTAATAATGGTACATTAATATTTTTAAAATGTATTATGCTTAGACTTCAATCCAAATAAGCTTCTCCTAAATCATCTTAGTGCAGAGGAGTGAAAATCCACTCTTTAAGGTGACATAATAGAGATCGTTTCATTTGGGAGAAGAAATCCACGCTAGAAATATTGGGATCCACTCAAAAGTAGAGATTTGGAGCACTCTTTTGAGAATGGATTCCATTTGTTTTTGAGCCATTGATTTTCACTCCAAAGCAAAGTAATCTCTAATATGCCTCTTGTTCATTGCCATAAGGCTGGTTTGTTATTATTCTCTTTACTACAGACTATCGTACAAGAGGCTGTTCTTGAAACAGTTTCAGACCCTGAACCAGCAATCGAAGAAGTCTCCCAAGCTCAAGCCGTCAAAAAGGTAAACATCTGAATATGAATGAATGCATTCTTCTGTTATTTAATCAATGTAAAACTGAGACATTTAACAAAGCATATTGGTTGCTTCATGTTTATACACATGAAAGTAAAACTAATAAATACAATTAAGAACTTGGAGCTATATATGAAATAGATGAAAATGGAAACCATTTTGTGGAATAACTGTTTCTTTTATCCTATAGGATGTTTCTGGAGACTTGAACACATTACTTGATATCAAGTAATGTATTCAGGTATCTATATACAAATAATTGATTCCTCTTTTGGCCTATTTTTAAAATTAAAATTTAAATTTAAATTGCCCTGTGCAGTTTATTTTCATAAAGTACTTCAACCAGTCTTGCTACTCCTAAATTATCTTAGTGCAGAGGAGTGAAAATCCACCCTTTAAGGTGACATAATAGAGATCACTTCAATTGGGAGAAGAAATGCACGCTAAAAATATTGGGATCCACTCAAAAGTAGGAATTTGGAGCACTCGTTTGAAGGTGGATTCAACTCCTTCTTGAGCCGTTGATTTCCACTCCAAATCAAAGTGATCTCTAGCTAATATCACTCCTAAAAGAGTTGAATTTTGTTCTCACTCTTGTTCATTGCCAAAAGGGTAGTTTGTTATTTCTTTTTTTTCTACAGACTATCGTCCAAGACGCGGTTCTGGAGCGTGAGATAGACGAGTACCTAAATGCAATCTGTTCTGTAAGCAAACAAAAATAAAACATTTTGAATTTCATTACAAGTATTTTAAGTTCGAGTATTCAAACAAAGTAAATTACATCGCATTATAATATATCTTACTTCCACCTTTTGTGTGATTTTGTATTCAGACTTTATTGCAGGAAGGTCGGGGAGGGCGCAGATATATTGATTTTCATTACTTAAATTATATATCCCTCCTCTGAATATTCGTAGGTATCGTTGAGAACAATCTCTACTTTAAAGCATTATCGACCTTTTTATTTGAATAAATTACCAAATCTGAGTAAATATCGAATTAGCATATACTAAAACTCCGTCTTCAAATTAGCTATTATTTTGACAACAAAAAAACAGCGACTATTTGATTAAAATTGTTAATTTAGGAATTTAAAGCTCACATCTTGTTCTTCCTTTCCCTTAGAATGTGATCGATGAATTGCTGTGCAAAGAACACCAGATCAAGCCATTTATTAAAGTAGCTACATCCTTATTTTTGTTCTTCTCAGTCTTGTATCCCAAACGAAATTAGAATACTCTTTTCTATTGCATTATCATAAACCAGCTTTCCTATATTTCTATTTCTGCAGACTATTGCCCAAGATGCATTTCTCGAGCATGACATCAAGGACAACCTGAATGGAATCTTTTCCGTAAGCAAAAAAAAAATTAAAAAAAATCAACATTTTCTAATTGGTTATAAGATTTTAAGGTCGATTATTTAAACATTAAATTGTTACGCATTTTGATGGATCTTACTTCCATTTTTAGCGGGATTTTGTATTCCGACTTTATCTTAGGAAGCGAGGAGGCAGATATATTGCTTTTTATTATTCATCCCTCTCATTACAATTCGCGGAAAACCAAAAATACATTCACTTTTGTTGAGCCATGTCGACATATATTATTCATTTTTCTTTAAATTAATTAAAAGGGCAATATTTTGTGTATATAATTTCCTTTTCATTGTCGTAAACCAGCCCTTTTATAATATTATGTTTTCTGTTTTTCAGACTATCGTCCGAGAGGCCAGGTTTGATCGAGAGGTTGAACTTTACATCAGCGACATTTTTGCCGTAAGCATCTCGGTATTTTCTAAAAGCATTAACTTTACGATTTTTTAAACATTGAACAAAATAAGTATCTTAATTGTCCTTTTTTGTTTCCTTTCATCAGTTTCAATTTGATTTTGCTGATTTTCATGGCAAATTTACATAACTTTTATTTTATTCATATCAGCGTTTTGTATGTGTTTATTAACAATACTGATAAAAAACCAGCTGTGAACCACTTTTAGTGTGGTATGAATCATGTGCATTGACTAACTCCCGAATAATGTATCATTTCTTTTCAGACTATTACCCAGAAGTCGGCACTTGAGTATCATGTTGATGCCTTTCTTAGCGGTATATTTGAGGTAAGCGTGAAAAGCAAATGTATGGAGCATATAGTGCTTGGTTGCATTTTGAATGAACACAATGCTTTTATACTTCACCATTTAAATCCAATCGCTTTATCATAATTCGTTTTGTAGGTTGATGCGTGTCCCGACCCAAAATAAGTTCAAAACATAAATGGTTTCACTTTCAATTTGTTTAAGAAATTTATTGTAAAATGCGATTTAACATAGTAGTTAATTTGTTAATCTTACTTTCCCCTCTTTCCAGGATGTGACTACTGGTATCTTTCACCACCACCGCCAACATCGCCGCTGACTACAACACCAGTACCACTACCAGCTCAACCACCGGAACCACTACGGGCTCCACTGCCAGTAGTACTACCCTTGACTTCACCTGAACCACTACCGGATCCACCACCACCAGAACTACCGTCGCCAGCACCTGAACCACTACTGGTTATCCCACACATAGCATTACTGGAACCACCACCACCAGCACATCTACTGGATCCACCACCAGTAGCACAACCGGCGCCGCCTCTAGAACCAGTACTGGATCCTCCGCCAGTATCACCACCGAGGCCACCACCAGATCCACTACCGGATCCAAAACCAAAAGCCCTATCGGTGCCACAACCAAAACCACTACCGGCACCTATAGTAGCACTACCAGCGTCATCATCATCATCACCACGTTCGCTAGTGCCACTACGACAAGCGCAACTATTTGCGCCACAACAATCAGTACCACTTACTGCACCACCACCCCAACCACCACAACCTCTGCCACCATTACTGCTACCGATAGGGGATATTCCTTGGGACGATCGCAATCCCTTGAAGATCTGGATTGAACGAGCTCAAGATCTCTTAGATAAGTCCACGCCCATCCCATTCCCTCCACCAATCGCGTCCCCCAGTCTTCCCATTGACATGGAGTCGGTCACACCAGGGTTATCGGTGCAGCAGAGACCAACTCATCATGAACAAGAAAATGAAGTTGGCTACTGTGTAAGCAGCGTACACGGCGGACGTTCATTATATTACATACAAAGTCCACCAAAAACATTGTACTTCCCGGGAAAGAATGCGGCAAAATAATTCTGAAAATCGCTGCCGACAAGGCGATACTACCTCTGATTCTGGCAGCAACCCGGTCAGACGATCGAGTGATAAAAGCTATTTACGCCGTGGTTACCGGGGGTCCTGCTAATCGCAGATAGACATTCAACCTGAACCAAATATCATTGATTATAAATTACCATGAATATGTTTGTTAATTTATGGCAAATAAAAATCAATAAAATCCCTGTGGGGAAAAAAAGTCTGGAAACATCCTCATCTAAAAACAGAGAATGACTTGAATAGAAATATACTTCAATCTCGACCTCCTTCTCTGTTATAATAATGATATAATGCGCCAATATACCTGTGTATAAATACAATTAAAAACCATGATATGAACCGCATCGATTTAATAAAGTTATTACTACAAATCTTATCTGATTATTTTCCGAGTTTCATTGCAGTTTAGAGTATCATTAATTTCGTGCTACTTCTCAATTTCAGTCTCATTTGTTTCCTATATTCTCTGGTTTTTAACAATTTTTTGTCTATTTTTATATTATTTGTTGTTATTCTTCGATTCCAGATATTTATTGATTAGTTTCCTCTCTCTCTCTCTCTTTTTCATCTTTGAATTTGCTTTTATGTCTACCTCTGTCTGCCCCTCCCTTTTATATCTCTCTCTCTTTTTCTCCTCTCTCCCCCTCTCCCTCTCTCTTTCATCAGGATATCAACAGCGCCCTCTCCCTAGATAGTTAATAATAAGGCAAAACAAACAACAGCAAGTCTCCCTCTTCTCCCTCTCTCTCTCCCTCTTTCTCTTTCATCTTTGAATTTGGTTTTATGTCTACCTCTGTATGTCTCTCCCTTTTCTATCCCTCTTCTCTCCCCCCCCCCCCCTCTCTCTCTCTGTCTCTCTCTTTCTTATTGATTCCTGTTGCAAATATATATATACAAAATTATGGATGGAACACTTTTTAAAGTTTTACCTTCTGAACCCCCCCCCCCCCAATTTCTTCTTTCCATCTTTTCCAAAGGAATAAAGTGCCTGTCATGTCAGGACTATGATTGAGTTATTAATTTATTAAGTAAATGTACACCCCCCTCTCTCTCCCTCATATCAATTCCTTTCATAGCAAAAGCGCTCCTCACAATTTCTGTAAATTTGGCAGTTTAACGCTACGCGTACCGCCTTGACCGGACTGTGCGGTATCTGTGCAGTTCTGTGTGTAGAGAGGTCGGGCTGTATACATTATTTCATGGGGGTGCATAAATTGCTCTAATTATACGTACGCGTGTAATGCGCAAGTTTATTGTGACGGCACTAAACCCATCCCACTCATTGTTCCCCTATTTTCATAATGGTACTGACCCAATGAAATGTAGTGCAGTGCGCTCGTACGCGCTGCGCTGCGTGTGTACATGTACTGTACTTATGCATGTTTACGTACAATGCATACAGGGCTAGCTGGCACAAAACCCGTGGGTCGGGCTTCTAAAATGGGACATGAAGCATGATTTGACATGAAAATTGACGGAGCTAAAAATGAATCAATCAAAATGAAATTTATATGTATGAAAAGCTTACGTATCATATGTCATTGTCTGTGATTGAGGATTTACAAATTTGACGCAAAACGCGTTGCTGCAAAGTTAAAGATTGGTTTATTGAAAGGCAATCGAGCACAGTGCGACCGATCCATTGACATTGTGTATGAGAGAGTAATTTTTTTTAAATGGATTGTAAAGTTCAACGTCAAAGTGACGGAGGTTTTTTTTCAAGTAAGGGCATGGTTTTACATGGAATGTAAAGGAAATGTTTCCTTCTTCTCATATCTCGATTGAGGATATTATTCTCAATTTCGATTTTTAATGGTAAAGAAAAGTGTAAAAAGATGTCGAGAATTTTACCATATGTCATGTAATATAAAATGCGCGCGGGTCGGTTGATCTCCCAAAAGGAGCGCGAAGGAATTGATATGCTCTCTTTCTCTTCTCTCTACCTCTTCCCCTATTTCATGACAGAGACCATGATTACCAGTTTGTACAAGACAGTCTTAGAAGTAAATGTATTCGGTACAATAACACAATTAATAACTCAATTATAGTCCTGACGTCACAGGCACTTTATTCCTTTAGAAGAGAGGGAAAGAGGAAAATGGAGAGGGTTGGGGGGGGGGGGGTTCATAAGGTAAAACCTTAAAAATGGTTCCATCCATAATCTTCTTTATATATATTTACAGCAGGAATCAACACCCGCTTTACAAATGTCTTAAAATGCATTGTTCTCTTTAATATACTGTTGCCGGAGCTAAAGCCCGGATAATTTTTCGTAAGTACTTTGGAAGTGAAAAGAATATTGCAATGCAAAAGAACGGAATTTTCATCAATATAAAATATCAATTGAAATAGATAGAACTGAATGGGGGGATACAAAACACGGTAGCAAGGAAAACAAAAAGTACAAAACGCAGGTGTTGACTTTGTTTGTTCGTTGCTGTGGTTTTTTTTTTTTTTTACCAGGAACTAAATATTGCAGTTAGTCGTTTATCTTTTCCTTATCGAGACGAACTTGAGATATTTCCCGTTAAATTGACAGCTAAATTTCCTGAAATAGCCTGATTTCATGGACCGATATAGCGGCATATTCTAACCCTATCCCCTCCCACATAAAAGAAGCACTATTTACCCCGCTCCCGCCACATCTAAATACACATCGACATAAAATGTGACGTCACTCCCTTGATGATCAAGTTGAAAGTGACATAGGTCGCTTGGCACACATTATACTTGGGAGCATCACTATATCCTGGATGTGTAGTAAAACAGGCAACATTGTCCACCAGCACATTAACGCGACATTTTGTAAAAACGTGCTGCAGCTACCGTACTAAACTGTTTTCATACATTATTAACCACTCAATATTGATGAAAAATAACAAACAAATAAAATACCAGTTTCTACGGAAGCGTTAAAGTGCCCTTCTACTTGACGACATGACGAGATATTTCATCTTGTCAAGTCGACTTAATATCCATATCATGTCGACATGTAAAGATATTTAACCTACCATGTCGACTTATCAACTTTTATTAGTCGACACTGCGAAATAAATTATCTTGCCAAGTCGACTTCACAAAAAGTTCATGTCGTCATCGCGACATAAGTTATCTTACCAAGTCGACTTCTAAAAGAATACATGTCGTCATGGCGACATATATTATCTTACCAAGTCGACTACCCAAAAAGTAATGTCGACATGGCGAAATAAATTATCTTGCCAAGTCGACTTCACAAAAAGTTCATGTCGTCATGGCGACATGTATTATCTTGCTAAGTCGACTTCACAAAAAAGTTCATCTCGTAATAGCGACATAAATTATCTCACCAAGTCGACTTCCCAAAAAGTATATGTCGTCATGGCGAGATATGTAGTGTGACGACTATTTCATGCAGCGAGCGTATATGGCAAGCCCTTTGTGTAAAAACCAGATAAACTCTATTTCTCTCAGTTAAACTCTGTTTTTCTCAGATAAACTCAGTTTATCAACAGATAAACACAGTTTATCAGAAAAACTCAATTTATCAAGAAAAACTAAGTTTTTCTGATAAACTCAGTTATTCAACTGATAAACTCTGTTTATCTGTTGATAAACTGAATTTATCTGTTGATAAACTGAATTTATCATTGATAAACTCAGTTTTTCTGATAAACTGAGTTTATCTGAGAAAAACAGAGTTTATCTGAGAGAAATAGAATTTATCTGGTTTTTACACAAAGGGCTTGCCATATACGCGCGCTGCATGAAATAGTCGTCACACTACATATCTCGCCATGACGACATATACTTCTTGGGAAGTCGACTTGGTGAGATAATTTATGTCGCTATTACGAGATGAACTTTTTTGTGAAGTCGACTTGGCAAGATAATACATGTCGCCATGACGACATGAACTTTTTGTGAAGTCGACTTGGCAAGATAATTTATTTCGCCATGTCGACATTACTTTTTGGGTAGTCGACTTGGTAAGATAATATATGTCGCCATGACGACATGTATTTTTTTAGAAGTCGACTTGGTAAGATAACTTATGTCGCCATGACGACATGAACTTTTTGTGAAGTCGACTTGGTAAGATAATTTATGTCGCCATGACGACATGAACTTTTTGTGAAGTCGACATGGTAGGTTAAATATCTTTACTTTAACGCTTCCGTAAGTTTCGGTTATGAATTTTACTTGAATTTCCGGTAATTCTAGCAAGACTTCTGCCGGATCAGTGCATAGTCCATCGTTCTTAACTCTGTTCCTCCATTTTCTAATGTTACGTATGTGTTACAAAAAAGGGGGATACGTTTGATGTGGTAAGGAGTGAGATCGGATTTTAGTGAGCTTGTAGTGGCCTTTAAAAATGTTCTTGCGACCTCCTGTTATAATATGTGATTTCCAAAATGTGCAGGTACCATACCGGTACACGTGAGAGATATAACACGTACCGTAAAATATTTTGGTGACAATAGTCAAATTACTGACTATTTTCGCCATTAAACCAAAACACAACAACAACAACAACTCTTTCTCCTTGTGGACAGCAGCATTTTTCTTTTTTCTGACGTCCTTTTGACGACACTGTAGGGTATTTCCCCGATTTAGCTGTGGTGCTCGTGAGCAGCTGCCACCGGCAAGGGCACTCGGGCCGCGCCTTGGCAGCCGGGCCAGCACGACGCTCGCGCTCCGGCTCCTCGTGAGGTGTTGTGCTCAGTTGAGGGAATAAGACCTGAGGACGGAAGGTCGGAATCAGTCTGTTTGACTTTCTTCACATACTGGTGAGGAGAGATAGATACAGACAATGTTATTTTATCCGCAGCAGGTAGATCTAGGTAAAGCAACTCACATTTTGATAGATTTTGTCTTATTCTTCATATTCTTCTAACTATCCTGTTTATGTCTTCTAAAAATCTTGAAACCTGATCTGAGTAGTGAGTGCAGTGACTAACTTTAGTACTAGTAGTAGTGACAGTGTTGCAGCGTCTGACAGTGGGACTGAGAGAGTCAGAGGTAGACACATTTACATGTAACTGTTAGAAGAAGAAATGATAATGACCTCATAGACCCACACCAGCAAAGCATAGAGAGTCCTAGACAGCAATAACCATCTGATTTGGGTCATTTCTTTAATAAAACTGACATTTGTTGTCATTCCCCAATACAGATGGCAACCCAGAGATCTCGTACCGTGCGGGTAATTTAGAGCCACAGCGGAACAGCTTTTTGTTTCCGACATTTCTCCCCCGATTTTCTTTATTTAGATCTAATTTTCTGATTTCTAAATCAGATGTAAATTAGGTCGGTATGTCATTTGTCCTAATTACAGTTTTCAAAATTTGATAACTTAATATTAAATACATAATTTACGGACTTACTTATATGAATTATCCAATTTGTATCTCAGAACCGCGAAGCAGTACGTTCATGCATTCGAAATATTACCCGGCGGCCGATATATTTCCGGGTCCACCTACCAAAACATAGCCAATGGCCAATCAGAGCACTCGTTTCGTGGGAGTTCGTTGGTCAAGCCGGGCCGACTCGTACGTAGCTACGGTAGCTATTGGACGTTCGAAAAGAAAAAAATAATATTCATCAACTAAAACCAAGACGGATAATGTTGACGACGAGACTTTCTCGGATTAATCATTAATTTAGGATCTAAATGAGCAAGCTATCGTAAGTCAAATAAGCTATATATATGTTATTTTTAATTTGTCATATATTTGCAGCAGTTATGAGGATGTAAAGAGTGAAAATCTCGTTGCATATCTCATTCATCGCGGTCCGGTCGAACCAAACCATTTGTTCCGTACAGTCCCTCACAGAAAGAGGTCCCCAGACTTCAGTCTCTATAATCGGAGGTCTAGTGGAGCCAGACGTAGTCTCAGTGGAACAACCGACGATTAGAGAGACTGAAGTTTTCGGTCTAAGAGAGTCCATGCTAATGCTAGATCAAGTTATAGTAGACCTAGAGTAAATTAAAGACAGTGAACTATTAATAATGTCAATGGGGTGGTTGGGGTGGGGAGGAGGTAGCCTAGTTAAAGAGACTTGGTAACATTGTTCTGATGAGAGAAAATGGTACTACGGTACATGTACTAACGGTACTAACTTCAATGCTAGATGTAAAACTAATATTAAAGATAATTTGAAAGTTTGAGTGAAAACACACCATTATTAATGATAACAATTGGGAAAAATTGATCTGAACGATCAGTGAAAAAAAATACACGGGGCTCAGGGCGAAATAGCCCCCGAAATGCCCAAAAGAGCCGCCCTAATTCTCCCAACTATAACTTATAATAGGTACTTATAACATTACAAATTAAGGGCGTAGTGGTGGGAGTCTCCCGCTACGGGCTGGTGGGACGGCGGGAGAATGAGCTTGGTGGCGTGAGACTCCCTCCAAATGCGGGAGGGTTGACAGCCCTGCTTATGGCCCGGTCACACATAGACGATGCACGACCGGCGCATTGAAAATCAAAAAAAGTTGTAATATTATAACTAATAACCCTCTTCTTGTAATGGCCAAAATTAAACTGATTGAATCTTTGCGCAGCACAAAACGTTCAACCAATCGGTACACAGGTCTGAAAGTCAGACTATTTAATTAAACGAACACGCTTGCTAGATTCCAATTGACAACTAATGGTCATTATTTTCCGCAAAAGGTAATTGAGGGAAGTTCTAAATTGGTATTGTCTATCAAATGCCGCTGGAATTTAACCTTTTAATTTTTTTGGCCTGCAAATGGGACATACCTGTAGTACCTTTATTGTATATAATTTATGCTTCTTTAGAATAACCCTCATTAAAAATATAAAAGCAATAGATATATTTGTTGAATCTATGGATAAGAATATGGACTTTGATGTAGCTTGGAAAGAGAAATTCTAAATGTTGAATGTATGGATTTTAAATCAAGACCAAGTCAAGATGTATCCTGCAAGAAACAGAGCAAGTTCTTTGAATTTATTTAGCAATTACTCCAGCAAAAGTAATGTTTTTGTTTGTTATTTGCAGCCACATCCTCATGCAGCCTGCACAGATATTTGCAATTTTGGTTGATTGAAATGGATTCAATTATTGTAGAGCAATGCCTATAGTTAAAAGTTCCACATATAGAGGTATTACAAAATAGTCTGTTGTTTTCTGCTACTTCTAAACATATCAAATGGACTTGCGATGATGTCATCACAGGAAGACACTATAACCATGAGTACCTGCATATAATAATGTATTAATTATGCAGGTACTTTAATGTTGTTGAAGAGGAAAGCTAACTTTTCATTGTAAAGATTAATACAAATGTTTGTCATCAAAGAATACCGGTATGTACTTTTGGACAAGTGATTGTTTGGCAGCACTTTTGTTCCAGAGCATAGGATTCAGATTATTTCATTTTCACTTTGAGTTTAAATCACACATTTTCTTATTGGGGCTTTCCCCTGGTATTGATTTCCTGTTCTTTTTGTTAGGATATTGCTGACATCCTGACTGGATCTTGAAATTGGCCACACTAGATGAATGTGCTGGTAGGGCAGCATGCATGTATGGAGATCTGCCAGACTCCACATTCCTCGGCACAGTAGAGATCTTATAGCACAGTTCAGGAGTTTCAGAAGTAAGGTAAGGAGTTATTCTGATAATAACTTACGATTGGATCTTTTATGCACAATTATGTTTTAGAGGGTAGCATCCAAATTGGATCATTATTTCTTTTTGTTATAGTCATCAGTCTAAAAATATCGACCAAGGTATGTATTATTGAGATGTCCCATTCAATAGTTAACTGAAGATCTATTCCTGAAGCCAAGAGATCATTCGTAAAGTGAAAATTACCACTGATTTATATTGCTTCATGAATTGAATATAACATGTGTTCATTGATTTAGTTTGCTCTTAAAGAATATTCATGACAAAACAAACCATTGCTATACACATAATGTGGGAGTATATTGTTATGTTATCTTTGTTTCAGTTTCTTTTTGAGAGTGGTTTAGAGTTGTTTTATACTGTCTGTGGTTCTATAAAAATAATGTCATATGCTGCTTTTCAACTAATTATAAATTCACATAATGATCATTTTGAGAAATAAAAGAAACACTTCAAACTTGACAATAAATATTAATCAGTGAATCATTTTCCCTTGTCATTTGGTCATTAAATAGGGAACATCCCTAATCTGAGCATTGCATTTGAGGGAAACCTCGCCCCCAAAATAAGTGTAGACAGATGAAATGTATTCCTTTCTTTTGAATATCTTGCTTTACACCTCTCTCATATACTTTGGTGGGGAATCTTGTAGATTAATGGGCAATAATACTATAAATCTCGCTGAATAGCTAAACTTATTTTGTGGGGTGAGGTTTCCTTTAAGACAGTGTCACATATTTTTGATTTGGAGAATTTTTGCTGTAATTTAGATAAACATTTTATTTTAATTCCACTCTATATTTTTGTGTTCATATTTTGTAAGAGAAAGATATGTTATTAAAGTTTTACACCTTGAATTTCCCAGAGCATTATGGCCAGTCTGAGATGGGCGTTCAAGTGTAGTTCCTGGCAGCCTGATCAATCGCAATGGTTGCTAGCATCATCCAGCATCCAACCAGAGGAAAAGCACAGAATCGGTCAGTTTGTCTTCACAAAAGATGCCAAGTCTTCTATGGTATGTAGCTCATTGCCTTTACAAAAATAATCTTTACCTAACCCCTTTGGAAAATAAGGACAGTCATGAGCTTATATAATCCATAAGATTGAGAATATGATCTTTTTTTAATGTGTTTTAAAGCCCCACTGTCCTACTTGTAGCTACTTGCTCCCTCTATATAGAAAACTTCCCCAATCGGTGCCTGTTGGTCCCCCATGATCCTCTTTTTCTTATGTTAGTTGAGAGCTGAGTTAATGGGATAGCCACCTGTCAGTGACCTCGCTGTGTGGTCTAATCCCTTCTGGCCCAGTAGTATTGACGGTCTTTAAAAAGCAAGTAATTTTGGAAGTGTCACAATTAATTTTTGTTGTTAAAAGCAGAGTAGTTTACTAATATATCACTGGTGTATAAGGACCATTATTCATAAGAACCTGCTATCCATAATGCGTGACGAAATTAATAGCGATCCTTTATGAATAGCGGCCCTCATAAATAGCGAGCAAACCATAGACAATTTACCTTGCTATTCATAAGAACCGCCATTCACAAGGACCGCTATTCATAAGAGCCACTATCCGTAATGCGTGACTAAATCAATAGCGGTCCTTATAAATAGCAAGCAGACCTCGAATGGAGCTCTGAATATTACCATCTACCAAGTGAGTAGAATACTAGAATTCATGATTTTCTAGTATT
Source organism: Strongylocentrotus droebachiensis (assembly GCA_035222895.1). NCBI lineage: Eukaryota > Metazoa > Echinodermata > Echinoidea > Camarodonta > Strongylocentrotidae > Strongylocentrotus > Strongylocentrotus droebachiensis. The sequence goes on along the minus strand of JAVYIG010001245.1, from coordinate 299,745 downwards.
TTTATAATTGGTTTTGTCTATTCCTTATGATTATTAGGCAGGGAGGCTGTTGGCACGAAAGGCAATCAATGAATGTTTGAATATATCCTGGGCAGATATAAACCTAGTCAGGACAGATAGAGGCAAGCCTTACCTCAAGAACACGGATGATATTGACAAGACGACGTATCCAAACTTCAACTTTAATGCATCTCATCATGGCGACTTTGCTGTCTTGGCAACGGAGCCTGCCCTCACATGTGGAGTGGATGTCATGAAAGTTGTCCGGCCAAGTGAGTTTGGAAATTTTTATCATACAAAAGAATTTAACTCTGTATACTTTTTAGGTCAATTGACTATTTGGCTGGGTATATTTCCAATCATTTCATCACAAACAAAAACATAGAGTTTGTAAAGTGTTATCATGGATGTACTGGTAACTCTGCATCACTCAAAGTCACACAAGACAAATTTTACCTCAGTCGAAGGCTCGAAGCAATTTTTATAACCAAACTAAGCAAAACTTATTTATACTTCCTAAATCAAATTTTGCTTTGTTGAACTATTTATTGTGGTCCCAACAGATTCCATTTATGCAGAGTTACCTTTTCAAAGTGATTTACCACTTTGTTAACTTTTTAGGTCACTGGACTGAATGACAGGAAACCGTCTTTTCCAAATATTTCATCATAAGCCATGTACTTACAAGTGTATTTGTTCATATTCCATGAGACATTGAGACCTTTTTCACTGAAACTCTCAACATTTAGTACACTATTTCTTACCTTGGGTCTTTGGATTAATATTTTACTGTGGGACAAAGTCAGCTCAAGTCAGAAGAGTAAGAGACGTGTACCCCAGCTGAGCATAAACCAATCATGTGCAATGAAAGCAAGTGTGGTCTTATCTATAGTGAGTGGGTGCTATTCATTCTAGCATCAGCTTATTCACGGCTAACAAAAATAACAAACAACCAAATTTGCGTTTATGTCGTGGCTTTATTAACATTTTGAGATGGACGCTTATTTTGCACATTTTGATTTTCTGGGTGTCATAACAAAATAACACAGATATATTGAATCATAAAAAATGCTTACAAATGCAATGCTAGGCCCCCCGCCTATGAAATCGAGTGATGCCTAGGCTAAACTTATATACATTAAGTCATTATATCAGCCCCCCGCCTATAAAATCGAGTGATGCCTAAAGTTATGCTAGGCCCCCCGCCTATGAAATCGAGTGATGCCTAGGCTAAACTTATATACATTAAGTCATTATATCAGCCCCCCGCCTATAAAATCGAGTGATGCCTAAAGTTATAGAATATAGATGTATATATATACCAGCCTCTCCGCCTGTAAGATCGGATGATGCCTAAGATTAAAGCGTGACACCCTGAGTTTGAAAATGTGTAGGTACAACTAGGTCCCCCCGCATTCAAATCGAATGGGGGCCGGAAAACTAAGAATTGACATGCGAACAAATTCGACTGAATATACATTGGCAACCCCCTCGCATGTAAAAATTGAGTGGGGTCGAAAATTATCGGATGACAATTATTGATCAATAAACTTATCAGTACCATGTGATTAGTGATTTGGAGGCATAATTTGACAAATTACCGCCAAACGAGAATATATTTATATATGATCGGCCGCCAAATCACAACGTCGTCATCACTTGAACGATTTCTGTGCACTAAGGGAATATCTATGCCTAACTATTTACACTTTGGTGGAATTAACATTTCAATTGCCAAATTAACCAATGGACATGTACAGGCATGTACTTTTTCGCCCTTAGCTAATTTATAACCCTCTAACAGACTACAGAGTATCGTAATAACAAACTTATCTCTACAACACCGGCACATCATTATGCCTAATTCATTCCCCTCAAAGAAGTGACTAAACCGTTAATGCCCATTTCGAAATGAAGCATTCGCAAAACTGGTCATTTACCAATGTCCACCTAAACCTGCCCCATATAACCATTATTTACTCTCCACAATTTTGTTACTCCCAAAATAAGGCACTCTTATCCCAACAACAAAAACATGATCTTGCGATGCCGGACTCAAACTTTTTTGCGGGATTTACTTTACTATCCGAACAGACTTAAACATTGAAATATAAGAACGCTGAAATATAAGAACACTGAACTATAAGAACATTGAAATATAAGAACAAACAACGTGTTTTGTAACATTATCATTGTTTAACTACTTGGATGAACCGAGATAAGACAGGCCCTCCTTCAGGTCAGTGATAAACCTGTCCAAACCCTCATTGGAGAGATGCAATCCGTCCGGCCTATATAAAGCCCTATCCTTATGCCTTATGTCGGGGTGCGGAATGGCCTTTCCCCCATTCCTGCCGGCCAAGGCGCGAGCGTATCGGTTCGTGGCCCTCCTTCTATCGTCCAATTTTTTTCTGCTTTTCCGGACTACAGCATTTATATTCTACCCGTTCTAGGATGTCAGACCATATTATTGTCGTCTCAGTGTTCGATGTGATTAATCTGTTCACCGCATTCGCCATCGCCCTCTCCGAACATCCCTCTATGTCATTCGTGCCCACGTGTAACACTAAAACGGTCGGCTTCGTCAGGCCACTGGTAATCGACTCTAGCCATGCGTTTGTTTGGTCCAAGCGAAGGCCCCGCTTTCCAGCCCAACGGATGACCGTCCCCAAATCCATATCGGCGCAGCCAGTCCGCTCCGCCCTGCGATGGGCCCAGAAAACGATAGAGTCGCCTACTATCCATAGTTGTTCGCCCTGATCGTCGGCGCCGCTGGGGCCCACTCCGACAGGCGTTGACGTTGCCTTCGCCCTTGCCCTCGGACTTTTCCTCGCCGCCTGACTTGGAGGTAACGTTGCCCTGGGCGCCGTCTCGCCACCCCTCTTCCTCCCGGCCACGGATTTCTTCTTCGCTTTTGGCATGATCGCCAACGTACTCCTGCCAGTAGAGATGCGAACAAGGCCACTAACACTAACAGTTCTAGTTGTTAATGATATGGACTCTCCTTTCTAATCGGGCCCAACGACAAAGGCCGGCCCAAAACCCGAATATAATCCCGCTGGTCGCTCACTAAAAAATAAATAATTCAGCGTTATATATCCAACTAATTATTCCAGTGCAGTGCTAACGTTAGTATTAATCCAAATCCTATAATAATGTTTTAGACTCCGTAAATTTTTCTTCTTGTCCATTCAAAATGAAAGCCATAACTAGAATGAAAGCCCCTTCGTGCTATTTTTAATTTGCTGGCGGTATTTTCCGCGCTTGCTTGATAAGCGTACATACGCTTGTACATTTCCTTCCAATGTAATACAAAGTATTACATTTCCTAGCGCGTGAATTTCCCTCAAAAATGTAAACAACCTCTTGACCTACATTTTGTCAGCCTGTTAATAAACCATTTTAAATCGTTGTCTACTCTTTAAATTTTAATATGAGGTTTCAACTTAGACATTATGTACAAATTTATTATTTCCACTTATAGGGTGGATTGCCCCTTCAAGAAGAGAGATGTTCTACAAAGGGCCCACAAAGATTGAAAATATGAAAATATCATCAAAGTTCCCCAAATTAGCTTTAATGTTTCATGAACCGTCTTGAAAGAGGGAGAACTTGAGCTATATGAATTTGATATGAGGAATATAAATTTATGGTGTGATGTCATGTACTGGAATCACATCAAATAATGTAATGATTTTCGTACATTGGCTTGAGCTACATCTTTTTTGTTCACCTTAGGGATTAAAAAAAAATAATTGCATTTTGATATAAAATTGTGCTTTATTTGACAGCGCTCAGCAGTTTGGATGCACAACTGTTTGTCATACTAGTATATGGTGCATAAGGGCAAAGTTTAAAAATTAAAATTCATTATTCTTTTGAGAATCCTCTCTTTCTCCTTTTTGATTCATTGTTGTTTTACTACATCTAATAAGAGGATGGACAAATTTTTCAGTTTCATTTATTGCGTGTGAATAAAGATAACTGCATGTGTATATCATTCCACTTTAGAAGGATGTGAAGTTTTGTGAAATCAAAATATCATCAGTGTAGAAAATATGAATTAATTTGAAAATTTTGTTTCGAACTTTGAAAAAAGTGTATGCGATTTAATAAATTTGTGTTTCAAATCGTTCTTGTCAGATCAGAAAATTGAGGAGTTTTTTCGGAACATGAAGAAGCAATTCACCCCTCATGAATGGAACACCATCATGTCTGCAGAGAGTCAGTACCAACAACTTCATAGGTTCTATAGATACTGGGTGAGTCAGTATCAACAATTTCAACTAGTTATATATTATAATATAATAATATTGGGTTCTTGTAAAGCGCTCATATCTGTCAGACTTGACACTCCTGGCGCTCCTGATTATTACCCTGGCTCTAGCACGGCTGCCATTACGGGGTTCTAGCATTTCAAGGCATTAACTCCTGCCAGGTACCTATTGTAGATCGATGTTTTGCCAAAGGACATTAGTGCCGCGACGGGACTCGAACCAAGGACCTTGTGATCCACAGTCCTGTGACGTATTCACTCAACCATGACACCTCTATGTATAACATGCATAAAGACATGAACAATAATGTGACCTATTTCTGTGGGTACATGTATGTGTCATAATCAATAATCTGTAATCCCAATGATGATTTATCAATCAATCAGTCTTTAATGATATTTATTCAGTAGTGAGAAGGCTCTCCAATATCAATGCTCTGTGAAAAAAGTAAAGTAATTTCATTTTAGAGTCTTGATCGGTTGTCATCTTTGTCCATCTTTACCAGCAATGTTTGACTAAGTAATCATACCATGTTTCATTTCTTTTCTAGTGTCTCAAGGAAAGCTACATCAAAGCTCTTGGTATCGGCCTTGGCTTTGACCTCCAGCGAGCTGAGTTCAGACTGAATACCCTGGAGCTATCTACCTCATCCGTTGCCATGGATACAGAACTCTACCTCCGAGACAGGCAGGATAAGAACTGGGTCTTCCAGGAGATGCTCTTAGATGATGATCACTATGTAGCAGTAGCTGTACAGGTAGGTGGATTATTGGACGTGGCCATCTGATTAGGCAAGGTGCTCTATGGGTCATTGTTTGATATACAAAACAAGTTCAAGAATATAGGCAGTCTGATTGGTCGAATAACAACACATGACTGTGCAACATTCTTATCTGCCATACCTACCATGCAGAAAAGTTCCCATCAAAAAGTGATAACACACTGGATAATGAGCTGGAAAATGAACTCGACAAGCATTAATTATGCGATTTTATACAACACCTACGTAGGTCCTTGTCATTTAATTGGAAGATTGTTGGTCACATGATATTCAAAAGATATTCTATTGCACGGGCATGCATTTTTGGTTATATTCGCCGTGCATTTTTGGTTATATGCAGACTGCGTACCTCTCTGCCGTGTGCGTATCCCAGCGTGTATCTGGCGCGAAGCCAATCTGAATGTTATCGAGAAGGCCTGACTCTAACTTTAATTTATCTTTAATATAAGGAGTAAAGCATAATTTGTTGATTAAAGGTAAAGACCAGTATTGGAAACGCCCCAATTTCAAAAAATGAAATGGAAGCTCTTATTACCAATCATGTGAAAGAATATGTTTTGAATATTACATGATGATAACAATTTTGACGGGAAACCGCTTACTAATTGATATATTTGGTAAATTACTGTATCTCTTGCCTGTTGAGAGATATGAAATGCACGTGTCGCGCATGTGTGTGTAGTCCCACATACATCTTTCTGTGTACAGTGCTTCTAACTTTATGAAGACTTGGCCAAATTTCTTATCATTTTGATGATTCCAGAACCTTGCAGTACATCTATGCTAGATGATCAACCTTTTCTGATCGATTTCACAACGTTTCTTTCACAATGCAATCGCATGACCATAACTGGTCTTTAGCTTTATCATTTTATTAGATCTTCTTCAATGTTGTATAAAACAAATTATGAATGTTTTTCATTTGTTCAATAGTGCGAATATTTTCATTCGTTCAAAGATTAACGTTAATTCTATTCAACTCGGCTGACGCCTCGTTGAATAGAATGTTAATCTTTCAACTCATGAAAATATTCGCACTATTGAACTCATAACCATTCATTATTTGTATAATAACTTGCCCTGCGTGCAGTGCATATATACACTCCACTGGTAGGATTATTCCTTGAAATGCACTGTGCTCTGATAACGGCTACCAGAGGTAAAGCTAGGGTATTAATTTCCAAAACTCTTTGCAAGCGCATAGAGACTTTACATCATTATGTGTTATGCGTTATACAAGAATGGACTATTATTATTATTACACTAATACACTCTCAAACATGAATTAGTTGTATATCACACATAAACTTGCCTCATTTGCCAAAAGTGAAAATGATTATATGTAATCCCATCATTATCCCATCGTGTATGGGAACTGGGCAGTCCATGTAGAAGCCTAATGGGAATTACAGAATCCAGTCCTCACTGGGTTAAATGAAGTACACTGGATTACTCTTCCTGAAAGACAACAATACAAAATTTGTATCCTCCATACATCCTTTATTCAATTCAATTCATTTCAAAATGTTTTATTACCTTACCTTAAAGAGAAGGTTCATTGATTGAAAATACTAACTTTAATGTCATTATTGCAAAGGTGACACTTTGATTGGCCAAGGTTATCAAAAGCCAAGGCTTGAAAACATTCAAAGTAATGATTATTAACAATTACAAAATGCTTAGATATAGCCCCGACATAGCACCTGAAAAGCTCCCCAGTCGCTGCTGAGATATGACGTCACATGTTGAACATGATGTGCACAAGCAGACGTTGTCCCATGACATCTCACACAAATTCAGTGCCTGTTTTGTCATCTTTTCTTCGGTTATTTCTCTTACCGGTACTTCAATACCCTCAGGCAAAATGTTTTATCTATTGCCTCACTCTAAACCCGTGCATGGTATTATTTTGATGAAAAATGCAAGGCTAAAAAAAAAGAAGGAATCCGTCGATGGTAAACAAAGTAAGACGCCATTGTATTTTCAGCTGCATACACCCCGGCATGTTCGGCGTTTCAAGAGGGAACAAATGACGTCCATGCTATCATTCCGGAGGTTTTTTAATTTGAAAGTGTGGTTTCTTTGATCGTTCATTAACCCATATCCTGTGTATTTACAAATAATTAATTTAGTTATCAGAATCAAAATGGGGGTCATATCCCTTTTTTAATGGTGAAAAATTCCATCATATTTATATACACTAAACTCATTATAATTTGAGAAATAAAAGCATTGCAATTATGTTCATTCTTTATGGGATGTCGTCTGCTTGGGCAGGGTTGGTTCGTTTTGTGACGGCATTAAAACATCGTTATTTTCCTGCCGAATCTCTCGCATATCCCATATGTTATGGAGGTTGTTTCATTTGTATTTTTATAAATCACCTAATATGTAGTTGACCTAAAACTTGCATGATGGCCATCTGTTAGCTTACCAGTTGCTAGTAATACGCTATTTGCCATATTTGTGATTTTCTATGAACCCGCACTTTAACTAAATCAAAAGATGAAAAAATACTTACATAAAATGAATATCAAATAACATTAGCAATATAACATAGCATATAAAATTCATTTGTAATTATACAATTTTATTAGATGTCGATAAGTAATCAAAGAATTTTAGGATATAAGATATGTATAAGCATAATACTATCATAAATTAGGTCCTATATCTTGTTTTGTTGTCCATATTTACCCAGATCCGATTTAGATCTCTCCTTTGTTCTTCCATGTATTTGTACACAAACTTCCTGAACTTTTACGAAACACTAATTTACTTGACTACTCAGAAAACAATCTGAAATGATGTTTATACGACTCTTCGTCATTTATAGAGATTTAGGACAGTACCTTGCATCCTATGGAAAAGGCATTGCCTTGATCCAATTATTGTCATACACTTCTTTTAGGGTATTGTGCCACAGTTTCAAGCAGATTGGATTCTGAGACACATTGTATTCCAATCCCCCCCCCCCCATCCCCTCTCACTCAATGTGAAGAGATGTCAAATGCATAAAAGGCCACTTTCATAAATTAGACTGCTTGAATATCTAGAAATGCAATAGATCAGTGGTAGAGCAGTCGTCTCATAACCGGGAGGGACAGGGTTTGAAACCAAGTCGATGCGCTAGTATCCTTGGGTAAGGAACCAATCCTCTCATTACCAAGTCCCTCGGAGAGGTCTTTGAATCGTTGGTCCCCTGCTTGCATACTTACAAGCAAATGCACATGCTTCCTTAGCAGTCAGGTAAAACAAACAAACAAACAAACTACCATTAAATTCTGCTTTCTCTTCTCGAAGCATGTTATATATTTTGTGATGAAAGCTGTTTGAGACTCCAATGTTTTGCTTTGTTTCATTCTAGCTTGGTCCAGATAGGAGTACACCTTGCTGTCCATCGTTCACCATCCTTACACCAGACCAGCTTCTCTCCTCAGCGCACCCTATGCATCCTGAAGACATGGACTACTGGACATCTTTTGCTTCCAAACAAGAGGGACCTAACCTACCAAACAGGAAGCCATTAGATAAAGACTAGTTGTTTGCTGTCCGTTCTTGTAGCAAAACAGCTTTATCCTCGGCAGTCGGCACATGCCATGCAACTCGAAGACATCCTGAAGATTACTCGGCTTTCCTTTCTTCCAAACGATAGAGAACATTAAGAGAAAGGCCTGCTCTCTTTGCAAACTACTCAACTTCCTTGCCCCTAAACAAAGAATCCTTCAAAGACATTGATTATTGGACTTCCTTGAAGTCAAGGGGATACTCTTGCAGACATGATTACCGGTATATTTCTGTTTGATGACATTTTTATGTGTTACCTTAAAAAAGGGCTCAAATCCATGAATTGTGAAGTTAGTTACGAGGACTCCTCTTAATTTTTTGTCATATTGAGAGCAGTTGTAAAAGCTTTAAAACAAATAGGGTGAAGATACGCTTGTTACATGTAGATATTGATGATGGGTCCAGAGCTGATTTTATTCAGTATATACATGTAGGTCATTTCTTGAGGTTGGGGCAAAGCATATGAGGTTATGCATGTGACATTGGTATGAGATCTTCTACTATACGTGGAAGATGAAATCATCTGTTGAAGATATTAATGCAATGAATTTATATAGTAGTGCACTGCCGGAATCATTCCTGTTTCAGTTGCCTCTTTTCCAAAGCTTTGCTAAATATGCATTTCTGTTTTACCAGCATTACATAGACATCACATTTACAAAACATTGCATAAACTTTTGGACTTTAAAGGGATCGTTTAACAATGTTAAATCTGAGATATTTGTTATCAGTGTCTGTGATATGGTGATATCTTGAAGCCCTAAAAAAATTGCGCTTCAAAATGATCTAGAAGTGCCTCAAAAAGTAAAACCTTTGAGTGACCGGTTTTACCATACTCGTTTTCCCAAATAGACTGTAGTGTTATAAAAACCGTTTTGGCAAACACAAAATTTGATTTTCAATCATAAATATCTTGATAATCAGACAGGCGATCGGCTTGTAAAAGTCATGGGGTTCCTGACTCACCTAAAGGTTTATAATTATCATTGCAGTATGAGCTAAATCAAGGATTTTTTAAAGGATCTAAGACAAAGTTACCGGATCCCTTTATTATACAGATATTTACTGCTAAGGTGTGTAATATAACATTCTTTGGACTGCCGAAGGGAGTTATATATCCCAAGGTCTGCGAAGCTGCACCCTTGGGGAAAATATGATTACGGGGAAATGTAACTCCCTTGCGGTTCTGAAATGTATATTACCGGTACGCCCCCATCCGGTTAATATCTGTTACGTTAGTTGCCTTGAATCTGAATAAAAAGATTTTCTATGGGAACTCAGTATTATTTGCTCTGGCTCCTAATGGTTAGGAGCCAGAGCAAATAACACTGAGTTCCTATGGGGAGTATATTTATTCAGATGGTCATATCTCAGCCAATACTTTACATATTCAATTGGTTTTAGACATTTGGAAATTATTTTTGATGCTCTTTCGGAAAATAAAGAAAAAATTGAGAAATTCTAAAAATAGATTTTTGATGACGTCACACTTCACCACTCTATACACATTGTTGCATGTTTATGAAATGAAGGTTAAATGCAATCTAAAGCCTCATTTCTTTTCATTCGAGCCGTCTAGCCTTCTGCATCGAACGCGCGCAGCTAATTCAGTACAAACAGTGGGTACGTGCTAATGCGCACAGGGTTGCTTGGATATGGTATGATGCGAAAAATATATATATTTGACTTGGTGGTCAAAATAACATAGAAAAGTTACGAGGAGTGAAATGTGCTCATTACAATCCTCACCATAGATATCACATGACGAGTGTGGACCAATCACAACTCTGTATCTGCTATCTGATATTATTGACTCACCATGAAGCTAGAGTACTTCTAAACATAATTGGCTATACTTTTTATGCTAAACACAATTTGAGCAAACATTGTTATGGTTGATAGGAGACATAGTTTCTCTCCTCTGGTATGTCACAATAATTGCCCCCAACCCCATGAAATGACCAATATATATATATATATATATATATATATATAGTGGGTTAATGCAGACATCATTTGCTCATTACCAAATGGATTAAAATTCAAAGGACATGTGCTTAAATATATGTATACGGTTGTGAGAACAGTTGTGCCAATGTTTGGAGAAATTATCAACAGTGCAATATACTTGTCTATCTTTATTTTGCTGTGCCTGTACTATATGAATGAATGAATTTGTCATTCATGGGATTTGATACGAATCATAGTGATTCTCTGTGAGATTATGCCAATGGTGCTATATCTTCAGTAAAGATTTGTTGTTTAATGATCTTCCACCGAGGAATGATTATGTTGCTTCATTAACCATCAAACAATTAAAACGGTCAAAATGTAAGAGGGTGATTTATAAGAAGTGATAGTATCTGTATAGTAGATAAATTTCACATTTTAGCAGAATGAATAAACTATCTTTTCTGTTTTAATAAACAAGAGTTATTTGTCTATTTTTTATTTGAAAAAAATTGCTGTTTATAATGACTACCGTATTGGTAATATATTTACACTTTTCTTTTCCAGCAAAAGTGGATCATTCATTCCCAAATCCAACTATGCTCATTGAAACCTATTCTTCATGTGAAACATGGATGAGGGTCGCATTGTGCAGTGGTGTAGTCATTTGTTAAAGATCACTTTGTGAAAACTCTTGAGTGATATTAAAATATGAATAAATGATACCAATGCCATTGAGATTCACCTTAATCATGTTGTTGGCTTTTAGCGTATTATGTTGATGTGCTTTGAGTGAGTGAATTTGATGACCTACAAAATTCAGCATGCCCTTTACTGCCATATTTTAATCAACTACATGTACTCTTTGTGATATTAGAATATAAATGTTTAATTTGTTTAAATGCTATAAGAATGATGTCCTTGTGCCACATTGCATTTCTCATGCGATAGTTATACCGCTGGATTCAAGATTGTTTAAATGTGTACAGCATATAATTAATCAATACACGTCTTGGATGGGTTGTCACAACGCTAATCAAGCCTGGCATTGGGTAATTTTGCAAAGCCTTTGTGCTACACAAATCGAAATTGTCAGTTGATGCCTACCATTATGTGAAAATCGATACACATGACAAACGAGCAAATATGTCAATAGGCTCTTATGGCATGGGAAATATTAATGAGACTGACCTCAACCATGTTAGCTTCTGATAAGGTACATTACTACATTATTTTTATGGCAGTGTTTCGCGTGAGTGAATACACATCGTCTGTTCAGAGTCGGTTTAGTTGCTTTCTTTGTCTCTTTGCGTGGCTGCTCGTTTGCCTTACCTGCAATTTTGCACAAAACAATGAGCACCAATTGAGGGAAGCATTGCTTTGTGTAACACATTGGCTTGGCAAAATTTCCCCCATTTCCTATCTTGATTAGCTCCATAACAATCCTTTTGACATGGGTAGAGATTAATCTTGCACTTAAAACAGTTGAATAATCTTGAATTAAGTCTTTTAGCCTTTGGGATGCCTCTTCAATGATAAATATAGTGAGGCACGGGGAAAGTACATGTGTGCCATAAAAAGAGTTAAAGTAAATATATACATACATGTTAGCAGCCTTCTGGCTCCAGAAATACGACATTTAAAAAAAATCCAAAGTGATAACTTATGTAACATACATATGATACACATGTATCCTTAAACTCGGGATTTTCATCCCATTATCAAGTTAAGCATGAGAGCTAGGGCTGTTTTTAGGACATTCTCTTGAGTTTGGTTTTATGAATGTTTAAAACAATATGTCCCACAAGGCCATCTAGAATTTAATCTTAGTTCTTCTATTTCATTTTACTACAATTGATTCGATAATGTTTCATTGATTGCAATCCATCTTTACATGACCTTTTGAAAACATATAAATAAACACAAAGAAACTTTTCATATTGATTTATTTATCCTTAATTTTAATTTCTCTTTATTCACAATTTAAATTTTTCTTTTACAGGGTGTTTTCCAGATAACAATTGAACTCGCCTATAAAAAACAAAAGCGACAACAACAACAGAGCTATCATTATAATGCTTTCCAATATTTCAATTCTCTAATTTGTAAAATCTGCTTATAGTTTTTTGTTTGTTCACCTCTCATACTGCTCTAACCCGTCCTTGAGTATTAAATGTCTTTTGTTAATCTGAGTAAAGAGAAAGTGCCAAACGGGGTCCTGTTAACTTATTTCTTTTATTTGCTTGTTTATATTTCATGTAATACCTATTTATAATCAGATTTCCCCCAGTTAGTATCGCTACGTATCATCATAAATCATAAGAAAGGAGTTCAAACAGAACAAAGAAGTACATTATATGGTAGATATTAACCTGCACTTGCTACTCTCCACCCAGGTGTTAAATGGGTACCCGGTAGGATGCGACCGTCATTGTTGGTCAAACAGTTTTTGAGCGTCATGTAACGCCTGGCTGGAATGCTCCCCAGGGAGTGGAGATTGCGCACACATTGTGTGCGGGCAAGCACTGAATCCAATGACCGGGGTAATAGTATATTTGTAAAGCGCTTAGAGACATTTGAATTAAGCGCTATATAAATATTATTATTATTATTATTAAATATAATGAAAACGTCACACTTTCTTTGAATATAATTTTTATTAAAAAATAATATTTACAGTATTATTCTTCTTAAATAAATATCATATGTTTTATATGTCATCAGGTATGTGTCTGTGCATTCGATTATTGAATAATAATAATACTATTTCTCTTCTACATATTTATTTTTGAATATTGCTTGAAACACTCGAATAAGATATAATTCCTGCGTTGAACACATCATAACTTTCAATCAGTCAGCCCGAATATATAGTATACACGTTGGTCAATTCTTGTTAATATCATATCTTTATCTCTATTTACAATATTGTACAAATATATAAAACGCACTAATCCCCAAACTCTTTGGAAGATACAAACACTCGCTTCCTACCAAGCTTAAATCTATGTTTACAACATCATTATCGCAGATATCATTTGTAGAATCGAGATTAGTATTTGAAGTTTGTTGGTCTATATAGTAGTATAACTCTGTCTTCGCCTACATTTACATGTATATACAAAGAGACACTTACAGACCGGGTTCAAATTCGACACGCCTCACGGTAAACGTGGGCCTTCAGACATAAACTATTAAGATCTGATTGATATACATCTGTACAAACCCAATTACAGGCATATTACATGGGAAGATTTCATTTCACATGTAGTGAATTAATAAAGCAATTTCTAATGGCCTATCTTGTTCAGTTTGCTTCATATAAGTATTTCATTTGGAATAACCGCGTGTTAATTACCCTTACAAAAAAGTACCATGGTATAACCATGGTTTTTTGTCAAAATTACCATCCACCATGGTAACCATGGTTAATCAAAGTCACTGCAATAATATTGACCATTTCAGGATTTTTATTTTAAAACGCCGTAGGGTCAGAGTGTGTAACCTTTGACGTTGATGGTACTGCGTGGACCAGTTCAAACCACACATTGTCTCCCTTGATCAGCATGATAGATCCAGCAGTTACTGCCTTGACTTGAGCTAGGCTGCACATTTATGGTTCAGGTTTAAAAGGGTAATGGTATGTAACCCTTTATTTTATTTGATGGTACTTCGTGGACCAGTTCAAACCCTACACTATATCCTCTGATCAGAATGAGATTCAGCGGTTACTGTCTTGACTTGAGCTAGGCTGCATGTTTATGGTTCAGGTTTAGCTTCAGCAGGTTTCCTTGAGAGCAGGTAGCATGGGCAGGGTTTGGGCTTGCCTTTCATGTTGATTAGACCTCGGAAATCAAACTGGAAGGTTGGGTCCGCATTCTGAGGCTCCATCAAACAACTAAAACACAACAATATCATGAATATGATGGTTATTATCATAAGAAAATGTGTTATCTTATGGAAAATATCGTCTTAACGACAAACAGATTGAATCCATGCTTCGCCAAAGAAACTGTTATTAAGGATCAATTACCAAATTTAAATAACATTGTCATCATCATTATGGTGAAAGAAACACTTTCAACCACTCTGACCACAAATATCCGACAATTTGTGGCTATAAATTCGGTCTGTAAATCCGATTTTGTATCTTTACATGTAAAACTGAGACCAAAGACCATTTGGCCTGAAACAGTCCTGTTCTTGTCAATGATCAGTTTTTAGTGAGAATATGTTATCTTCATCATTATGGTGAGCAAAACTCTATGCGAGCATTTAATCAATATTGGCTACTTTGTGGTTATGTGGACCGTCTACAAACCAGTGAAGAAGTTCTAATGGTATCAAGACTCACTCGTAAGCTGTATCAGCGATGTTGATCTTGCCCGTGATGCCAGTAGTCTCTGTCCTGGAGGTGAGGTTGACAGTGTTACCAAAGAGACAGTACCTCGGCATACGTTGCCCGACCACTCCTGTCACAACCTCGCCACTGTAGACACCAATAGTGATCTGATCAGAGAGGGAAAGGAGAGGACATTGATCGAGTGATCAAAGGATTAGATTCTGAGAGCATTTATAGTGTAACAATGGCATATCGGATGCTCTACAAATCCTGCCACTATTCCACTGTAGATAACCAATAGTGATCTGGTCTGGGAGAAAGTGGGCATACCTAGATTTATAATAGATAGGCAGATAGATAGATCGATAGATAAATCAAGGGATAGATAGATAAATAAATACAAAGCTAGATAAATCGGTCGATAGATACATACATAGATTGACCGATTTATTGATTTATGAAAGCACAGTGTTACCCTGGCAACCGATGCTATGCCACCCCTATTATTACCAGTCCCCTGTAGTTTCCAGGGATGTCTACATCAGGTGTAGAAAGGACATTGATTAATAAAGGACAAGTCGATCTTGTAAACAAAATGTTACGAATATTCATAACTATTCATCAATATGAATAATGTGCAGACATGCTTTTTATTTGAATAATGCACGCAAAATAAAGTACATTAAGCATGGCAACGTTCTTGTAAATATCCTTTATCTCTCACATTTTGTCGACAGGGGTAGATGGAATGGTACGTGGAACCCCATAGTCCACAACAAAAGACATAATGTCAAATTAAACCATGAAATGTAATATGTTAAACTGCATTGTAAATACAAACAGGATGAAAGAATACAAAGACAACTCCAATTTAGATAAACGACGAAAAACACAGAGAATTGATGGGGTCGTAGGAAGAAAGAAAATTGTTCTTCCAGAAGATGGCCGTTGAAGAAATGTTTTATTCAACCGGAGATATTTTCTTTGGATGAGTCCATAATTTAATTCCATCTTTCCCGATGCCAAATACCTTTGACCACTCGGTATATTTCATCCCAGAATGAACTTTATGGTTGGTAGGGTTCGATATTGGATTATACGAGAAGGTTGGAAGCAGTTTATCAATATATTAAACTCACAAAATTGAAATCTATATGGCTATGATAGAAATTTCCTGAGGCTATCATCATTATCTCCATCCCAAAACATTTCAAATTTTTCATTTTTTTTATAGAGATCAAGGAAGTGCATTAACCCTATGGCATTGCAAGAAATATTAAGTTAGATTTGATCCTTTGTGCGTATTGTCTCATGAATCTTTTGAAGATCTCATGATAACGTCAATTCAAGAAAATGTGCGGGAAATTCAATACACATTGACATATTCATAAAAAGGAGTTGATCCTGTTTTTTCCTTCAAGACATGCCCTGCGTATCATCTAATTGACCTACCTATCACTGCCAATTACGATTACGGGAAATATTTTACGGCCTTTTAATCTTATGTATGTAAACAAGACAATTTCTACAAATATCTTTTTGGGGCAGTGCTAGGAGCGTAATAGAGTGGTGAAGTGTGATGTCATCAAAAATCTATTTTTTGAATTTCTCAAAAAAAACAAAAAAAAATCCGAAAGACCACCAAAAATAATGTCCAAATGTCGAAAACCCAATTGAAAAGGTTAAGTATTGGCTGACATATGACCAATTGAATAAAAAGATTGCCTGTGGGAACTCAATGTTATATTGCTCTGGTTCATAAAATTACGAGCCAGAGCAATATAACACTGAGTTCCCATAGGCAATCTTTTTATTCAGATGGTCATATCTCAGCCAATACCTAACATATTCAATTAGTTTTCGACATTTGGACATAATTTTTGATGCTCTTTCGGAAAATTAAGAAAAATTTGAGAAATTAATTTTTTTTTTTTTTTTATGGTGTCACAACTTCGGTACTCTATACCACTGGTGGACATGAGCACCATAAAATAAGCCACCATTACCTATGATGATTTTTTTTCTTCTATTAATCAAATCCATTCATGTTTAAGTTTTACCTGAGTTAAACAAACCGATAGAACTACAGAGGTAAAAGCCTTGGTGATTATATCACGTTGGAAAAAGAGAAAGTATAGAAATTGAGACCAATCTGTAATCCGTTTAGCAATGGAAAACTCTATATTTCTAATACGGTAAAGAAGTATAACTATCAACCAATCGTTAGTTTGGATGCAAACCAGTGTCTTGTTTTTTCATGAAACCTACCACTATAGGATCACCCTCCATGATGACATCTGCAGAGAGTTCTTTCATTTCAAGAGCCATCTTAGCGATGCATTTGGCATGATCAGCACACGGTACGGGTAGGCCACTTACTGCCATGTATTTATCACCTACTGTCTCTACCTAAATACGTCAGAGGGAAATAGTGTGATATAAAAAGGTTATGAAAGATAACAATATAATACTAACAATTACGAAAACAATAACAACAAAAAGGAACTAGTAAATCGCTAATATTTCCCACACGAAAAAAAAACAAATGACTGTGTGTGTGTGTGTGTGTGTGCCTGTGTGTGTGTGTGTGTGAACTGGGGTTTTTACAGACGTGTATCAATCAGATATGATTATTTACGTCTGGGAACCGACCTTTAAACGTCACCATCCGAAAGTTTATAACTTCTATTGCTAGCTGGATTACAGGCGCACGCCACAACGCTTGTCTTTCTTAAATATTGCACACAATTAAATCTTTCCGGCCTTGTTTATTAATTTCCATTTTGTATAACCTTTCTTATAAAGTGTATATCAGTTTCTTTGTATGTGCATTATGATGTCTCATTCTAATATGCTGTCATGATTAGAATTGGTTTTGTTTATTTTCACGCCGTGTACTATTTTATTCTAGAATTTTGATATGAGATACGTTATCTATAGTAGTATACATTATCATCCCTCATCAAAATATATACAACGGAATATATTAACTGTACATTGATGGTATTAAACAAATGAGACATAAACAATGTAGAAAAACAAAAATTAAGCGTGTAGTAGGGTTAAACAAATCATTGTCTGTATATTGCATGAAATGGTCACCTTGTAGACTTCTGGGTTATTTTCCATAAGGACGTCAAACTTGGTGTAAACACTGTTGAGAAGGCTAACGATCTTCATAGCGTCGTGTGAGTAGCGACGACAGAAGTCTCCAAACCCAAAGATCCCGCTGAACATCAGAGTCACACACTCAAACTTTTTGGCGGGAACAGGTCGATGATGACGTAACTCGTTAGCAACGGATGGAGGGAGGATGGAATAGAGGAGCCTAGAGAGGATGAGTGACAGAACAATGAGAGATATTAGTTGAAGAGGATGCGCGGGATTTAATCGAAAACAGAATGTGGATATCTTCACCTTGCAGCACTCCGTCGTCACATAATGTAAAACAGACAAGCGAGCATGCACTTTTTTTAATCAATGGTGAATCAAGTTTTTTGTACTTCTCTTCACATTTGTTTGACGTTTATGCTTTGATTCCTATATTTTTATTTGGTTTGAGATACATGTATAGAGGGCTGTAGTTGATTATATAATGCAATATTTACAGTTCTAACACATAATTCCATTATCAGTCGGGCCTGTTTATAACGTGGGACAATATATTCAGAAAAAATCGAAACAGACAATGCATTATTGTGATTCCGAAAGACTCCTGAATGAGTTTAGTGATTATTATTTAGTGCTTATACCTGTCAGTTTTCTTCTTTTCATTCTCGATCTCACGGTAGGTTTGTTGTAGCTTATCTGTCAGGATCTCTAGCTTCTGGGTTAGTTTGTACTCCTCATCAAACCTCTCTGAGATCAGTACCAGGTCCCTCGTAGCATCATGCAATGGGATATCACTCAGGTATAGTTCACGCTGCCTCAGCTCATCAAGATTGATGACGTGTGGTGAACAGAGATAGAGTAGTACATTGGACTCGGGTACGTGGAGCATCTGGCCTTTGAGCTTGAGTGCTGGGATGGAGCCGTTACGGGGGTTGTTAGGGTTCACCACACCAGGATTGGTCTTCAGCACGTAAATGGTGTTGGCATGGCTGAGGATGGACTTGAAGGTGAACTCCATGTGAGGGCGCACGATGTGAAATAAGTCCGTCATTCTGCAGTTAGGATTAATAATGTTAGGTACAATCCTTTGAATGGAGTTACCTGCTTGCTCTACGTGTAAGTCAGCATTGAACATGATGTGGAAGGGCAGGATCCTGCACAGTGTTGATGGACTGATTTTGGGTTCCTTGGAGAGAGCCAGTAAGTTCTGTTGAGCCTGCTTCTCAATCTTCGCTGTCTCTACCTTCTCGATGATGGCAAACTGAACATGATCGCAGTCTTCTCCTTTATTCTTGATGATCTCGACATGGACTTCGGAGCCATGGAGGGTCTTTGCTACACTCCGTACCAATCCGATGACGATGTGCTCCAGCCCTGGTCGCTCGGAGTAGTAATGAAGGACAAGAGCCCCATCACTGTCTCGGGTACTGCATCTGAATGAAGGTGCTCGCATTCCTGGGTAGATTGAGGCAAGATGATCATGGAGAGCATCTAAGTTCTGCAAGAAGTGACGTGTGGTTGAACCGAGGACGTTCAAGATGTTGTCGTAGCCAGACTCGACGCAAAATTCAAAGAACATCCGACCGAATGCCTCCAACAGATCATTGGCACTTATTTCTGACGACAAAATAAAAGGAAAAAAGACCAACGAGACAAGGAGAGAGAGAGAGAGAGAGAGAGAAAGGGAGAAGGAGAATATTATAAATAAAGATTTGTGTATAGCACATGTATTATTTTTTTATTTTTTATTTAAAATCTTTCTCATAGTATAACAAATATTCAGCAAGTGTCTAGGACTCAATGGAAAACAGCATTGCAGCATAAAGCGGGATTAAAAGAATATATATATATCGTAATCAAATTTGTAATAAACCAACCGACCAACCAAACAATAATAAAAGCACCTCTGTCGGATTATTGTCACCAAATAAGGTGTCATCGGTCTTCTTCTTCATCCATTGGCACTATATTCTGTCGAGCAGTTAGATAAATAGTCTGCGAGCCATATATTGATTTGCGATGTTCATATGTCAACCACAATGAAGGAGTGGGACGTTAGACGATGATCAGCCTCGGTTAGTGTGAGGAGGGCATCATATAGGATTCATCTACTTGGAGGATGACGGTCAGGCCAACGTCTCCTGCAAGGTAACTTAGTCTCAGCTCCGAGCCTCAACTTCTTGTTATTTAAATTCTTAGGGATGGCAGCTATTAAAGGGCTTTCTTTTGGAGCATCGGATCGTTACAGCACTTCGTTTGTTTTAAGATTAAATCCAGATCCATCTTTGTCTGATTAAAACTATTGATATTGTGATTGTTATGATGACCTAATTTGTCATATAACCTCCCTTTTAAAATTCAGAGTGGTCTATGATACCATTTCAAAGATAGAAATTGATTTTAAAGACTTTACATCTGTTAAGTAAGCCTACATGAGAACGTTATGACATATTAACATAAATTCTACACTTAAAGTGGCTTTATCTGTTACAAGAATTGAAATTGCATATTTAATTGTTGCATTGTATAATTATATTCTTGTTTATGATGATATGTTGAATAATATTTTGAGAAAGATCTTTAATTGATTTTGTACAATCATGCCCCCGGTGCTATATCAATTTACCGAGTGACAACCGCTCCCTCCCCTCCGTAACTCAGGAGTATCACACATTTTGATGTGGGCCTATTGATAAGTCGTGCGAAATTTTAATCTTGAATTGATCTCAAAAAGATTGAATTTTTAATCAAGCCCAGCTTTCCATCATTATTGTCAAATTTGTTTTAAAATGAAGTGTGCTAAAAGTGTTTCATTGTATTGCCATGTGCATTGTAATTTGTTCTTGGAAACATATAAACTAGACCTATTGTGTGTTCCCCTTTGTTTTTGCACAAAAAAGGTGATAATGAAAAAAAAGACAAAGAAAAGGTACATCGTGCCTGATACCATTCTTCTCTCCATCATCAAATGCTTCTTTAAACATGAGACTATCGTTGATTGAGCACAGCACGACCCTTGCGATGATATTTAATTGAAAAGCTCTTCCTGAGATTATTAGAAAGCATCTCTCTAGGACGTCTCTTGACCTCCTCAATATCTCTCACACCACCAATCATTATCTGGCTAAGCTGGCTCTCATCCTTTCTATCCTATTTTTTTTTTAAATCGTTATCAAAATCAGAAACGTAATGGACAATAAAATGATAAATCATTTATGTATTGATAATAAAATAGCCATTTTGCTCTATGCGCTTCGAAAGAGAAACTTCAATTGTTGATACGCTGATTTAAACAAAAATCTTAGATCTACCTTATTTTGTTTTTAGAGTGTAGACAAAATAATTCATTCACATTATTGACCCGAGTGTGGTAAATTGCTAGCGTAAAGGAAGATACTGTTTTCGGCCTTGACATTGTATTGACAAGCGGGCTAAGGTGTTCAAGATTCAGGATTCAAGATTATTTTATTGGTCCATGCATGCTAACATAACATATAAATTTTGCTTCCAATGGCTTTTTTGACAGTGAAAATACAAATACAAATACGAGACTAGATGAACAATATGCAAGACAGCTAAATTGTATTGATGCCATTTTCTTTTCAAGGTTTTCTCTTTCTCATTAATTCCTCAAATCACAAACATGACAGTAAAAAGGATAAAGGAGAGTGGTACATAGTGAAACAGAAAGAAAAAGAATTTGGATTGAGAGAGTGAGGATGAGGGAATCAAATATTCATTGTTTCCTCAGGGAATAGAATATAACATTACCCATTCAAGGCATACGTATCTTTAGTTTCTTTTTAAAAGTGTATTATTCGTAATGGATATTGTTCATGTGTGACTACAGAAGGCACGCTCCCATGAAATGGAATTCAACATTGACCCCGGGTCATTCATTTGTGTGAAACCACATATTATGTTACCATTCTGATTTATTTTGATTGGCCAACCAAAGGTGCTGTTATGAACATAATTAAGAGGTATGTTTACGTGTTTGAAGTGTTCATGCAAGCCGAAGGAAAATATTAAACAGAACGATTATTGATTATTTAGCCAAAATTGGGTACAATATAAAGGGGAACGAGATGATTTATGATTGTAAAAGGGAAACAAAACAAATAATTTATTAGGCGTAGAACTGATATAGAAAGGATACTGGTGTTCTTTTAAAACCTTTTTGTTAATTCTGGTTTAAAGGTACTATGTCCCATTTGCAGGCCAAAAAAATGAAAAGGTTAAATTCCAACGTCATTTGAAAGATAATACTAATTTAGAACTTCTCTAAAAAAGGTGGGGCTTGAAAATGTCTTCAGGTGGGAAAATAACGACTATTAGTTGTCAAATCGACTTAGGAGCTATATAGCCAATAAGTAATAGTCTTGATTTTCAGACCATTGTACCGAATGGTCATACGTTTTATGCTGCGCAAAGATTCAATCAGTTTAATTTTGGCCATCACAAGTAGGATATTGATGTAGACAAATGCCCATGTACCCTTTACAGCTCATTTTATGTATGTTATTACCAAAGAAGAAGAAAAGTCATTCAGTCACTCAATAGTGTCTTACAGTGAAGTCTAGCAAGTAAATTTTGAATATTAGGACACTGCTAACGTTTAAATTTCACAGATAGGACATACATGACATATTCACAATTCCTGTAAAGTTCTACAGAATATGACGTTGGCTGCAAAAGGGACATAGTACCTTTACTAGCATTCTTGCTTTCTTCGCAGAATAAACTTTCTATATACTACATATATTTGAATATCGCGGCTGATAATGAGAAGAGTCTTTTAATTCTACGGAAAACATTAGACTTTAATAAGACCCTTCTTATTCTAAACAAACGATATGATCTAATCTAAAAGTGATTATGATATCCTTACCGAGTACTTTGACGGCGGCTCCGACTAGATCATAAGATAAGACATCGTCATATACGATTCGGACTAAGAAACTGCCTTCGATGTCCACAGAGGCTTCGCGTCTGGGGGAAGAAAAATGGTTTGTACGTTGGTTACAACAGGATAAGAAGCATACAAAAATCACCGAATTATCTAGAAAATACTGTATATACAGAAAACGTTTAGTAAACGTCCGTCGGTGAACGTTCACCATAAAAAAGACTGGAATGGATTATGTTTGGAACCAGAAGGGCTTTAACTCATATACTTTACCACAGAGTTGACGTTCTTCTAGCTCTGAAGAGACGTACTGTTTATAATATAATATATAAAAGGAATGTCCTTTGTCTAAAGTGGCAATCTTATACGAATCTATATTTGAAAGAGTACCGTTCAATTCAAAGTAATATGGACCGTCCCTAGTAGTGTCATTACAGCGTAAAACCTTTTTGGTTTTGCGTGTGTGCGTGTGTGTGTGTGTGTGTATGGTTGAGTGTGGGAGTGTGGGTGAGGATAGTGTCTATGCCTTCAGACTTCTTCCATTACGCAATAATAAATATGAAGACAGTGTAATAAGAATTAACTGTTGGAGTTGTTTTGAAGCTTTACTCGATATGAGATTTGTTTTATGTGACTGATCTGATCCATATTTGGGCGGTCATTCATATCGAAAAAAAATACATATTAACCCCAAGTCCTCCTCTGTCCTCACCCCTTTCTTTCAATTATGAAAAATGGTTTTAAAGGGGAGAATAGGGAATAAGTTCAAATTTACCATTGAGATTGATATCCCTAGTTTTAAAGCAATATAAAAATGGATATTGTTTCGTACAACATAATAAATGGATTACTTTTGATATCCCTCCCTAAGTTTTAACTATGATGCTACAGTTTTCTTGTAGGTATAATGGGTAACATAGCAGTAGTCAAATGAGGGTAAGAATTGGGTTATTGAATATCAAGTTTCTGACAGGTTGTATGGCAGAGTTTGCCCTTGTCATTGGCAGTATTTGCTTGTCTAGTACGTGCTTGCCATAAGACGCCGTGATTCCAGCTTCCTCTAATTGCATTCTGACCCTCTTCCATTCATCCTCGATATAATGAAACCATGGTAAGGGTCCTTGTGTGCATTCCTTTCATCCTACTCTCCTCCTCTCCTCCTCCCTCTCTCCCCCCCCCCCTCTCACTTCCCCTCTCTGTATGTTTTTGAACTGTCTTTACATTTTCAATGGGAAGCTAGCAACATGCACAGCATGATCGCAAACATCTTCAGATATATGCATGTTCGCTCTTAGGTATAGTACCTATACCACCACTTCAAGCTTCGCTCCGGGCTTATCAATGAATTCACTACAAGCATGTGAAAACTATCACCATAAATTTACGGTCAAAAAAGTTTGTCATAGATCTTGTATTTTGTTCTGGTTATTTTTCTTTCTATTTTGGGTATTTCTTTTCCTTCTATTAATTTTTTTAAGCAAGGATGCTGTAGCTTACTCCCATACTGCAAAATTCCCGTTAGACTATGAATTGTTTAATTATTAATCAAACCCTCCATTTCAGATACCAAAACAGCTTGCAATGGTTACCTCTGTAGCTTAATCATTCTCGCCATCAATGACGTATATCTGGTAATCTTGATTGAAGAAACGACGCTCAACTCATTTTCATGACGTAAACTTGTTTTGTCTTAATATAGCACATGACATTATGTATGAATCTTCAAACAAACACTTGGGGAAGTTTGCATTGCTTAAAACTTATCCATGGTAATATATCTCAATGATAACCTTTAGGTATTGCTCGATGTCTTTAACCACTGTACATGAAATCTTCATGAGATATCCATCAGTGAGGAATTGCACCGTGCTTTAATACATCTTCATCATGCCAAAGATAAGTTACCTCGAGCGATCTGTTTATACAAGATGTTAATAATAATACATCAGATTTATAAAGCACCAAATCCACTTGACAATCAAATGTTCAAGGCGCAGCTTGTGCAAAAGATAAAATGTTGAATAGCATTCATACTTTATCAGATACTCAAATAGACATAGTAGGAATGAATTAACACGAAGTAAGTGTATTGCTATTTTTGAAGTTGTGACTTCTCAAATAAGAATTAATCACATAAATCTCTGAAAAGGAACATCATCGAGGACTCAATAGCAAATGTCCCCTTTAAAATGGGATGGTATAAACATCAATAGCGATTAGGACCTACATACACTATATTGAGCATACTCTAAACTTTCCTCCCTCCAGAGCTATTCCCCTCCCTAGTTCTCCTTACCTATCTCTCTTTAAGATACACAAACACACACGCACTCGCACGTGCGCGCGTACACACCCACACACACACACATCACCATATCAAACACCTTTTGTTCTCACATTCTTTCGCAGTCATTTTCAAAACCGCTTTTCATCTAATTCCAAATCGTTATAAATTGTATCCATTTCGGCGTTTACAGACTACCTCTCCCTCTCTGTCTATGTCACTCACTCACACACACACACACACACACGCACACTCACATTCACACACACAACTTCTTTTACCTTGTCATCCCCTCTCACTTTTAAATTATCGCATCATTCTTTTTCTTTCCTTAATTTTCCTCACTGTCTAGCTAAGCATCTTTTCTAGCTTTTCTGTATACATTATTCCGTTTGAGAGATCTAAATGGTAGACGCTTGGAAACAGCACGCCTGGAGAAAAACGAAACAGGAAAGAGAACGGAAGTTTCTACTTTCTGCTTGCGAATAAAAAACAATTTCTCCCATGTGTACGACTGAAGGCCTGTCACTTCCACGACGTCTACCTTCCGTCAGGAGGCCGTGTTCTAACCCTGATTTATAGAGTTGAACATTGCCTCGGACTTGCCTATCATGAATATTGCATGGACGTAGGTAGTATTGGCGGCATGACTGATAAGGGAGAGGGTGCTTTTTAAGTTTCAACACGTATCCCATTCGTTTCGTTTATTGGTCCTCAAATATTCAGCGCATTCCTCTTGATATATCGAAATTATTAAGATACAATTATACATGTACCTGTTTTCGAAGACCTACATCATTTCTCTGGAAAAAGCTTCATCTGTCTTTTTTAATTCCATCATTGAATTCAAGAATCGTACATTAAATGGTGAGAACAAAATCAATTAGGTAATGTTGAAAATTTATGATTTATAATGAGTTTCATTACTATTTTGTTCTTCATTAAGAGTTTCACACCAGGAGCTATTAAAGTAAAGGTCATAAATGTGAAACAAATCTTAATAAAATCATATTATAAGTCTGCTAGATCTGGAAAACGAGGGGTTCTTTTCTTTAAATTGATTACAAGTCCTGGGGTGTTTCACAAAGGTGCTATTAAGTCGAACTTAACTCTAAGTTGGACTTTAAAATAACGGAGAGCCATTTGTAGCCTTATAATGAAATATATTCAAAAGCAAAAATTCTATTATTTTAGACTTTTCATAAACTCCACATCAAGAACATGAAATCTGCCATGGTAATAGAAAATATGAATGATTTGAATCAACATTTTATGCCTTTTAAAAGAACTTTAACAAAACATTTTCAAGGATGCTAACGGCTTTCCATAATTGTTAAGTCCAACAATAGAGATAAGGTCAACTTAGGATCTTTGTGAAACATCCCCCAGATATTCTTTATTTTCTTTGAAACATCCTATTTGTTGCATGATCCCATTAAATCTCATTACAATAATAAAACCGGTAATGGATTTCAGTTAGAATGAATTAGGGATTGAGGATTCTAATAGCTATATTGTTAGGGTATTCTTGGAGTGGGGATGTAAGTTAAGTGGATTCCTAAGATGATGTTGGCAGCCCAGCGTGTAGTTGTTATATTGCCATATTGAGTGGGGGGTGTGAACAAAGAGATTAATATGAAATGTCAATTTTTGATGAATCTGTTATGCGCTAACGGTCGGTTGCTTTATTGATGCAAGAAACATCGCTATGTGTTCAAGTGCGACCCTTTCACTGTTTTTTTTATAATTCTTGTTTACACATTGTGATTGTGTATGTTTAGTAAGATATTAACCATGTATTTGCCGTGAATTATTTCTAATTTCCTTTATTTTTATGATTAGGCTATATAGAGAATGATATACAAATATATAATGAAACCTGTATTTAGCGCCCTACTTTAACAATTTGTATATCAATTATATCATGTTCTACATTCACAGGCAGTTCTCGTGTCGGATTTGATCTAAAAGAAAGTAAGCAAGAAATATCATCTCTTAATGAAAATCTTTTCATAATTCCAGCAGCGTCCTATACGGCTGATGTAATATGCACACCTACTAATTCATTGTTAGCTATCAACCTAACATTTTATATAATGATATTCCATACATGGTTTGACATCGGGGGAAAGTGAGTGGAGTGGAGAGAGGCATGTGAAAGCCGCTCGATAGTATACGTGCTAAAGTAATATACTGAACGCCTGCCGGTGAGAAATATGAAAGTGCGCCATCGGGGTCGTGGAAAGGAAACTATATTCGTTACGTATTATGTCTCGACGTCATGAAAAAACACTAAATGTTTTATTTTTAAAGTTTATTTATTCCAGATGAATTGAAAATTCTCAACGCTGGTTTTTAGTTGTTGATAAATTATAAATTTCAATTTAATTCCACAATGTTTTATTAAATACAATCGTAATGAAAAGCAGCCGAAGCTAGATCAACGATGTTTACATATAATGTTAGAATAAAACATTTATACATTTTAAACAGATAGGAACATGTAACTAAAAACAAGCAGACATTATAATTAAAAGAATGATTAAAAATGGCATGCTTAGGAAAAATGGTAAGAAGAAATATTGCGCAATGTTCTGATTAAGAATTAATTACATTTGCACTATAGTTTTAATAATAATTGACTCAAATTGGCATAATATATATGCATGACAAGAAGACTAGTACTATATAAAGACAAAATAGTTTTCATCCTTTTCTGATAAAAATAAAAGAACTATTCAACTCTAATAAATAATCAAAGAGCAGAAAGAAAACAATCCTAAAAAAGGGCGAATGTTTGTATAAACCTGATAGATCATATTATATTGCCTTTCTCATTATAACTACAATTCTAACAAAAATGAAAACCAAGTAAGCTTGAAAATTATATAATAATTTAACTGATAAAAGATATTGATTAACCAAAAAACGGTTTATAAGATTTTATAGTAAATAGGTTATGAGAGAGAAATATAAAGAGAGACAGAGAGAGAGAGAGAAGGAAAATGGAGCTGAAAGACAAAAATTGACGATAACGATAAGCTATGGTCTTTGTCGTATGTACATGTAATTAATTTCTTTTCTCAACACGGTATTGTTCGATATCATAACAATAGAAACCCCATTTCATCGCTTCCCCTAGTTCAGAGCTAGAGGCGGGGAAAAATGATAACAAACCAATCTGCATTTTAAATAGGATCGTCCTAATTCTTCCGTATTAATGAGAGTCATTCATATTCGAGATATGGAACGCTTTGTGTATAATGCATTGAGTACAAACCCCAACAAAGGTGGGCGATTGTGTATTTCTTGTTTTTGATTCACGGTTTGGGTTTTAAAGGGATTGCAGTCTCCGCATCAGTCTGAATGGAGTCACTTGTTTTTAATATGATTTAAGTGCAACTCATGGTAACAAATAAATATATATTCAAGGATTTCCTCCAAAGACGAAATGAAAACATTAAGACATAGGCAAATTCAACTAAACATCATCATTATCAAATAAACACTGGTATTAGAATCCTCCGGGATAAGCAACCAAAGTCTGATCACTATTAATACCCTTAAATTTTGTTCATTGCCCATATTGAATACTCATTAAAAAAGCTTATTAATAATTAATAATTGGGTTTAAATTGTTTTGTTGATAGTTCATCATGATATATCCATGTTGCAATTGGAAGAACATGAATATTTTCTTTGCAATAAAGCAGTTTACAATATACTCACGTTATATAAAATTGTTACTTACAACAATAAGGAAATTCATAGCTCGTTTAACATCACCGTGGTAATATGAATATAATGAAGCGATACAACTATTATCGGGCAAATTGCATACTTTTTAAAGCTTTTGATGTTGAATACACAGGGGAAATCAACATGGGAAAAATGAAAACGTTTCGAACAGCCATGTTTAATTACGGACATAACGCAGAATTTACCTAATTAGGCTGTCTCCCTTGCATACAACCAGAATTTAAAGGGGACATTGTTAAGTGTATATAATATCGCGGTTTCTCCATAAAGTGGGGATAAACATGTTATTCCCTTATGACTTGCAGAGAAAGCTGTTTCACGGTCGAAATGAGTTGGGTGATACCTTTATAAGATTCATCACCTGAAGGGATACCAAGAGACTTGTAATAAGACAGATGCTATCACATATAGTTGTCTGAGTGTTGTATATGTTTTGTACTCACTGTGTATACGTCATCAAAGATAAGATTGTATGTATTATCATGATGAGCATTTTGCCTTTCTATTCAATATTTACATTTATATCATTTCATTTATAATCTTTCAATTTCATGTTCAATTTAATTTATTGATTTCATAAAATATAAAGATAGAATATAATTATGATATAATTGTGCCGGGAAAATCGCATTACAAAGCCGATGGCTTGCAAAAATCATAATGATGAAACAGCACATACAGAATAAAAAAAAAGCATAAAATGAACCGAAAATCATAAGCACATTGCAAACAGTAAACAAGTAAATAAAGAAATATAGATAATTATGAAATAAATATAAATATGTATATATAGATATAGTGTCAGCGATGGAAAAAATGGAAATATGAAGCTAGTAGATATCATAAAGGTTTGTTTAAACTTAGATTGAAAGGGATTAAACAAATAACTTGGATCGAAAGGCATAATTATGTATGTGTGTTGATAAAGTTAACCTATTCTAATTTATAATCAAATGTACGTACATCACAACCGTACATGTTTAAACATTAACAGTACTAATATTTACGCCACTGTAAAATCAACAAGCAGAGTTTCTGCAAAACTAATCACCAAAAACAAAAGGCATGCACAGTATGTGAGCATTGTATTCTATATTATATTCCATTCATATTCTATAAACTCAGATTTAATTAACAGGAAGAAAAAATAAATCAGAAAATTAAGTCAATAAGGTGGGGGGGGGGGGTTCTAGGTTCATGCTCAACTTTGGTCAAGGTCATCGCATTTATGAAAATTGATTTATTGCGGGGCTGAAGGCTTTAGGCTACAAGAGTCAATAATTGCATTTTATTCATTTTATTCACTTGTGAGGTCTGCTAAAAGGTCAAAACGCGCGACCATTGCCATTTCCCGCACTTTTTACGGGAATATTGCTATTTAGTTTTATTTCTAGAAATACGTATTTTTTAAATAACAACTTTCAACTAGAATCTTTTATGTGAGCATGGTGTATATATTCTGTGGAACAGCCTACATATTTTAGGGTCTATAATATCTTGTTCACTGGCAGTAGTTTATGGTAACTCCTTAATGCGCTCACACATGCCCACACACAAACCCACACCCACACAATTTAATCATTTCGGGGATGTTTAAACAAAAAAAATGTATCACTGCTTTCTTTAAACATGTACATAAAAACATCACATGACGAGGCCTGGCTTTCAGCTTTAATATAGACGGATTTTTTTCTTCAGGTTCACTATCATTTTTCGCTTTATTGGTGATCACGGCACCATTGGGAAATATTTACATTGGTAGTGGACGTGTAATGTTTCTTTAGCTGAAGATCAAGGTAATAGAGAATATGCTCCTAAGTACTCATATTCATCCCAAGCATTGGTTTCTGCTCAACACCTTCAATGTCTAAGCATACAAAGCTCCCCAGGTGAAATATTTTGAAACTGTCTACGCTATTGATACACTACTTTTGTTATCCAATCACATTTTGGACATGTTCATCTGACAAGGTATTACATCGAGACGGGTTTTTCCCTTTTCTGATGCTCCTGTATGAAGTTACCAACCATCTTCAATCATGTGGTTTTTTTTCTCGAGATGCCTGCTTGCGCCTTGGGCGTTTCCTTAAAATGTATTCGGTGCATTGTTATAAAGTGCTTGGTCACACTAGGAACTTGCATCACTATCCTCATGAACATATGAAATATGAATGGGTATGAAAATCAGTTGGATTATAGTGGTAAAGTAGGAAGCTAAACGAAGCAAGAATAATGGTTTCATTATAATATATACAGGGCACCGCTTTGTGATAAGGCTGGTCTAAAACATATCGCCACGAAGATGGAAATCATCATTGAACTCCACCAGATAACCCTCAAGCCTCGTCAGTGCGGACATCATCTGATATCATAATCATTTTGTTCTTGATGTTGTTGTTGTTGCTGTTTACTTATTTGGTTTTATTTGATGATATGGTTTGATTCATGTTCGGGGAAGATACATGTTCCTAAAGTATCATTCAGTTGGAAATAATTCCTGAATAATACATCTGCGGTGTTGTTGGTGTAGTAACTGCAGTCAATGACGTTTTCGTTGTTTTTCGCTGATAGCCACACTCGAGTATGATGGGAGTTTAATAATGATTGCCTCTTGAATGAAAGTGTAAATGTAATAGAGAAAAGGGCACGATGAAATCTTTTCCAAGGATATTTGATGGTAAAAAAGCGCTGTCGTTATTAATAATAAGGTTGATAACCGGAGTGTTGGCTCAGTCAGTATAGCGTCCGCCACACAACCGGGAGGTCGTGGGTTCGAACCCCGGCCGCGTCATACCAAAAGACGTTAAAAGATGGGAGTTGTTGCTACCTTGTTTGGCGCTCAACAATAAGGGATAGAGCAACGTCGATCTGGCGCTGCTCAGTGGCTGCCGGGCTCACGATCAATTGGGCAAAAAGAATTTCCGTTTCGGTTTAATAAAATTTGGAGTGGACTATTAGGCTATTATTATTATTATATTATTAAAACTTCGCAGGTTTTCTTGGAGTGTATGGATGAATTATGATGACGTAGGTTAGAGGTATATTCCAAAGTGTACAAACAATAAATTACGGAACGACATTCTTTATATTTCTTGTGAATATAGGTTTGTAAACATAAACTTAAATCAAAATATGAGTATATAGATATAATGAAACGATGACGATTAAATGAAATTAGAAACAATTAAGAAAGAGCGAAAGTGGGGAAAGAAACGAAAGAGGGAGAGACAATATTTATGCAAAGGTGGAAGTGAGATAATGGGTTATATCAGATAGAGAGAGAGAGAAAGCGAGAGAGAGAGAGAAAGAGAAAGATAGAGAGAGAGAAAGAGAGATAGAGATAGAGAGAGAAAGAGAAAAAGAGAGAGAGAGAAAGAGAAAGAGAGAGAGAGAGAAAGAAAAAGAGAGAGAGAGAGAGAAAGAGAAAGAGAGAGAGAGAGACAGACTGAGAGAGAGAGAGAGAGAGTCATGAGAAAGAGAAAAAAGAGATAAATTAGAAGGCGACAAATATGGGAAAGGCAATAACTTACTTGATTTCTTCCCATTTGTCTTTGCCATGTTCTCGAAGAACCAGCAGCTCCAAAGCGTGATTAACGAACCCATACTGCAAGAAAACAGGAGAAAAAATCAAGGATTAATAAAACAAACAAAATAATAGTAATAAGAGTAAACATACGGTACAGGCCACATTATTATAATCAGTAATGACCTGTCGATATCCACATGCCCAAGGAGACACACGATGCAAACATAGGATCATTACTGTACCGCACCTGTGCTACACATATTAAAAGTGCAGTCTAGAAAGTAAGCGAGACAATAATCGCCGAACTTTTTGTTGTTGAGCAGAAGGCATGCTATACTTTGATCTAACAATCACACATTCACTGACGATGATGACGTCATTGAGCTCTCTTAGGAATAATAGATTTTCTACAACCCCCCCCCCCCCCCCTCCGTGACTGTGGAAGTACAAATCAATATGAACATGACTGAATGAAGGGTGTAAAGTCAGGTTTGTCTCGTACAAGCAGGATCATGTGTGCAATATGTGAACTGCTTGAGGCACGAGTGATGAATGATGCCTCTCACTACTAATTGCCATGTCTCATGTCCTTCTAACTTACCATACGAGATACTGGTGTAAAAATCATATCGGTGAATCTGGTTAGCATCCATTCTCAAAAGACGTATTTGATTTCAACATTCATCTATTTTCCTGATGATTTTCGTCGTCTGCTTTATAACTTTAGGTTCTTACATGATTCATGTTTAGAGATAATTGTCGGCCACTGTAGTACAATACCAATTTTTTTAAGGTCATAGATAGAACTTCGAGAGATTCATTTAGCATGTCTGGCGCAATAACTATCGATTATTTTTTCCGTTTGCTTTCCTTTTAAACTGTATGCTTACATGAATGCAGAAGAAAATAAAATCAAATAAAAAAAAAAATCAAAATCAAAATATTGATGATTCAAGGAAAATAACAAGGAATCGCGTGTATGTGATATGAAAGGGCCTTTTAACCTCCAAGAGATCATTCAATGTATTTTCTCTAATATACTTTTGAATGATTTAAAGGGACTTACAAAAAAAAATATAATAACAAATTTACATTAATTCAACTATAGGTATAGCAAAATATACACAACAGAGGATGGCAACATTAGAATGTTCCTGATCTAATTAATGTCTATATTCATCATTGCTATCTTTTTGCAATATATATGCCCTATATTATCGTTTTCACATAAACAAATACAAAATAATATTTTTGATGCCAATCCCATCATTATTTAGAAATAAGGGCGAGTAAAACAATGGCATGAATGCGATCCAGTGAAAAAAGATGTATGGGTCATCAAACCCAGCAACAATATAGTGCAGTATATGACGTCACAATTAGATGGTAGAGCTCACCATTCACAACCGCTATTTATTTTCTAATTTAGAGAGGATGAAGACGTGATTGAGGTTTACGGTGGAGCTCTCAAATATTACAGACTATAGTTATGGGCTGAAATCACATTTGATAGCAGAAAATTGCTGGTAAGAGCTGTGGTGCAGATGAGCATATTTCATTTATCGTTTAAAGCACTATACAAACGATGTCCATCTACCATTTCATAAATATATATCTTACAGAAAAATCAAGTACGTATTTCAATTGATATATATTAATAGGAATATGAACCCAATTAATAAATTCGCCATTGTATTAAACGTTACAATTCCTTTAATATTTAATTAATAGGATTTGAGAGTGACAACGATGCCTTTCTATCCTATAAGCTTTATTGAATATCCTAATAATTGCAGAAGTTGTATTGGCACGAGCGCCAACGCTATTTATTGGCATTGAATCACGTTAATGAAGGGTAGAATCTAATGTTTTAGACATCAGAAACCTTCAATTAATTATTAGATAATGGGAAAAAGAATCATTTGAAAGTACATTATATTTGGATGTGCTTCACTGCTGGAATTCTCAGAAATTCTCGCTTTTCCACTATCGTAATGAGGTCAAATAAACGTAAAAACAAGTTGTTTTGGGAGAGCTTAGAAAGAAGGAAGGAGGGACGGGGAGAAGTGTGAAATTGCATTGAATGTTATATTAATATTTAAAGTGTGTATAGCAGAGAAAGGAAGAGGGAGAGAGAGAGAGAGAGAGAGAGAGAGAGATAGGGGAGAGGAAGATGGACAAAGAACGGGCAATGGAAACAAAGAAGAGAATAATAATTATAGTTTATACAAATTTATAACAATTACGATCGTGCATCGTTTTTTATGATTTATGTAAATGGAAGGAATAAAGGAAAGAGAAAGAAAAGGGAATGGAATGAGAGGATGAGAGAGAAAAAAAAAGGAAAGAGAGAGAGAGAGAGAGAGAGAGATAAGAAAATCACCTTACCTAAACATTTTCGAAAAATCATGTCAGCTTTTCAATATTCAAATTTTATGAGCACTTTACAGCACTTATGTACTGCATGAAACCCTTATGCATTAAATAAATGAAGTATTCATGCCGCTCATGCTGCAGTCTCCCTTCAATGCTAAACACAGCTACTAAATTCATCTCGCACAAGTTTAACTCTCTTCTGTCTCTTTTTTTCCCTTTCTCTCTATTGGATTGCACATGTACGGTTTGTGATTACTATGCAGAAGACATTGGTATGCCCAGCAGAGATTGATAACAATCTGAATGTCGAAAGCAAAATGGAAATACAACTCTGGGCTTTGTTTGCCATGGTGTACGGCCAAACAGCTTTACAGTGTGGACTCTCGATACAGAGAGTGCATAGCTACCTATCTTATCACTCTAAATAACCCCAAGACTGTGGTATCATTACTTCGTGGCGTATTTACGAAAGCGCGGACCGGTAAAATGGCGCCTGAAGGCAGTTTAATATCACTTCATCTTTACACAGTGCAAGGACACAAGGGGATCATTCCCACGCATGCACTTGGATTCCGACGCAGAGATTTCACTGTTTGGAAAAGTGGGAAAGCTCAAGAGAATAGGTGCACGGGTTTAAAAACGGCGCACTAACTGACTAAACTTTACAACGCTTGATACCAACAGGAATGAAAAAGGTTGGCAATGTGAACAGATTAATGGAAAGAGGGGGAGGAAGAAAAAGTCACCGTGATGCAGGAACTAGGAAATCTCTGATTAGGGCATGAAAACACACGTTTAGAGTGAGGTGTTTCCACCAGTTCCTATTCTCTTTACTCAATATTTCCACCAATCGAACCCTTGCGGCAAAATACAAAATATGGGATCGTCGGTTGATAATCGGCTTGCGAGAAAGAAAGTAGGAATCGTAAAAATTAGGATCGCAGAAGCGTTCACATCTTCTCAGATTCCCGGGTAGACATTCGTGTTATAATACAATTGG
Organism: Strongylocentrotus droebachiensis; assembly: GCA_035222895.1. Classification (NCBI taxonomy): domain Eukaryota; kingdom Metazoa; phylum Echinodermata; class Echinoidea; order Camarodonta; family Strongylocentrotidae; genus Strongylocentrotus; species Strongylocentrotus droebachiensis. The sequence continues at coordinate 263,863 of JAVYIG010001245.1, read as the reverse complement.
AGCATTGAAGGAGTATGAACTGGGGTATGCGGAGCACAACGTCTCTTGTGGGTTAATCTTTCTAAGGTTCTTGTGTGACGTCTTGGGCAACCATAGCCATATTGTGAAGCATTTTCAAACACATGTTATGACATGATTTTGGTTGAGTATGAATAATAAGCTGTAGCTGATTGTGAAACCTGTACAATCAAAATTCAAATATGTCGCTGTTACGAGTTTAAACCCGTGTGGACCACCCTGTGTAGGTAACGTTGCACACACCAGAGTGGTTTATCTTCTTTGATATATTTACTGGTCTCCAAGGTAGATAAATGAATTATTTATGTCTTATCTTCTACAGGTTCAATTGTACAACCTGAAAGCAGTGATAATTGAATTCCCCGGAGATATCGCGAATGGCCATGTCATATCCTCTACCTGGCAATTTTCACGTATATGCGATGGTCACGTGAATCGCCGGACGCAGTGTAACACACTCACTCCGAAGAAAAAATTGTACATGTATAAATAAGGTGTAATTTCATATTTTCTGACTATAATAAGGAATAGTAGTTACAATTTTATCGTTATTTGTTTCGTGTGATGTCAATCACACTGTGCACGTCGATCTAAATGTTTGATAGAGAGAAATATTTTCCTACTCTAACTTTTGTTTATTTGTTACATGAAAAAGGGCTCAGCAGTAAACAAAACTTTATTACTGTTTGATGAAATAAAGTCAGAGAAAAGATAAAAGCTTATCTGAGAAGATTTTAGAGCGACACTGACGACAAGTATAGAAATAAGCAGAACAAAAGCGAAAGCGATATGTTTTTAAACGTAACGTCATCACTGACCAATGTTGTAAATGGATTGTATCGATATGCCATGAATTATTTCCCCCTAACGACTTTTAAAAGACATTCCTCGTTATTCCTCGATTCCACCATCACTGAATGTATAGTCATTTAAAAGATGGCTAGATAAGTATAGATTTTAATGGGAATTTATTTATGCATGGTAAAAATGTCTATCGACGCAAAATGTGTCTTTAAAAATACCAGACACATTCCCTGTGGAGGAAGATTTCTAAGCTGATTCTTTTTGCATTCTGCTTACGCTCCCGTGGGCATTATAATATAAACCCTTCCTCCTGGGTAATTCTTACGTATTACATTAAGAGGCTTGGCATTTTCTGTTTCAAAAGCTGTTTCACAGACAATTTGAACATTATTCCCCAAGTTTTACTGGGTTGATCGGAGCCAGAAGCTAAACAGGTATTTTTAACATGTCTTAAGGTTTTAAAAGGTCCGTTCAGATATGGCGCGGTTAACCACGGCAACAAAGCCGCCGCGGTTTTGTTTAAACACGTAGATGAATGGCCACTGCGTGCATCAAAGGACTTGCGCGTATTCACATTTAGCTGTTTGTTCTAAGATACAGACATGTGAAACATATTACATTATTGATGGCCTTTTCTCATAGAGTTTATAGAGAGAGAAAGTGAGTAAGCTCTCTAAATTTATTAAAGGGCAGAATATGACACTTATTACCCTGACAGTGAGAGTCAGGTCTACAGAGGTCAAAACGATATCTTGAAAATCAGGTGCTTCTTATTTCAACACGAGCAAAGTGAAATGATGAATTGATTATGTTCAATATGATTGAACAAATGATATACAAATCTAATGATAGTACTCATGAGGTAACGGAATGTCACTTTTGATTGCCGACCATCTTTTTCTGTTAATTCTGAAACATATACACGTAATGAACATGCGTGTTGTTGTGTTTTTTTAAGAGGGGGGGGGGGGGGGGGGGGTAAATGTTGAAAGATATTGTCCGTCTATCCAAATTAAACAAATTCTTGTTCAGGAATATTCCGTAATACATCTCAAAAACCAACTATAATATTGGAAATTCATACCGGCAATGAAATGTGTATTACTATTTAAATAGGTGTCAATGTATTTTAGAGAAACATTAATTACTATAAATTTATCAAATCTGATGACATTGTGTAGTTCTGACTTATTATCAGTCACATAGTTTCTTTTCTAAAATATAGAACATGGCAAATAAACGGACTTTGTGAATTTACAAGAAGCATCTACCATACTCTAAATGTGCTATTGACTATAATAATGCAATGTCTAGTTTATTCCCTCTGATGGGTTTTAGAAAATGAGGTGCGCAAAAATTGTTGGGAATGAGAAGGATGATATATAGAGAGAGGCCGAGGCAGCGAGGTGGGAGAATTAAAAGAGAGAGAGAGAGAGAGAGAGAGGAGTAAGAGAGAGAGAGAGAGAAAGAGAGAGAAAGAGAGTGGTAGTGGGGGGGGGGGGGAAATGACAGAGCATGCAGAGTGAGGAAGAAAAGAAGAATAGGGATGTATAGAGGAAGCGAATGGCAGTTCTAATTCATATGCAAACAAGAGCGCAAATTTGGCATTTAGTTAGATCGAATTGCATTAAGTGGAAATGCTAACAGAAATCCGTCGTTATAATGTCTCCAATGTTTGATGAACGTTTATCGATCATGTTCTAAAACGGTGCACTTTTGTCCTTCCATCTCAAGGCATACCAAGCAATGTATTGGGAGCATATCAAAATATATTGGACTTAGATTTAAAGTATTTTTCTACCTCTCAAGGGGAATGTAATTTGGTAATCATTTTCTGATGATGATGTTTTTTCTAAAAAACAAGTACATAATCCACGAGAGCAAGGTTTCAGCAGAAACAAGGGAGAAGGAAAAAAAGAGAAAGAAAGAGAGAGAGACAGAAAGAGAGACAGAAAGAGAGAGAGAGAGAGAGAGAGAGAGAGTTTGAGAGAGAAAGAGAGAGATGGGAGTAGAAAACAATATTGCTATCAAAATAGTCACATGTTCTTCAGCACTAACTTAACATAGCGACAGGATTAATAAAATAATTCTTTAAAGACATAGCATATCAAATTTGTTTCAATTAATACAAAGTTCTAATTAAGAGAAAAATTATTCCAATTAATTACGCTATATTACTTTGCATTCTTTGAATGATTCATATGACACCCGACATTATTGTCGGGTGTTAGATGATGATTCCCTCAAATATAGATTTAGGAAACCACAAGTAAACCAAGACATTTTGTGACCATGTCTAGTGTGACCTGAGGAAGACGAGTGAGAATCATTTAATGTCACTTTGTGAAAAACATATCATGTTTCTTTTTGCAGCTTGTCATCTATATCCCTCCAACTCAAATGGATTCATATTTTGCATGCATGCAAATGCGCATTTGATCCTGACGATATCCGAAACGTCAATATCTGCACAATTTACCTGTATCATTTACATTTTGATTTGGGAAGAAAATCACGAGTGAGGAGGAGATATGATGAAGAGGTCACCTTAAAATCATCACTCAAGTGCTTTCCTTTAATAGCCATTTTCATCTTGTTCATATCGTTTTTTTTTAGATTTTGTATTTATTATTTTTATTTTATTTTTGAAACAATCGGATAGTTTCTTAAAGGGATCCGGTAACTTTGTCTCAGATTCTGAAACAAAATTCTGGATTTAGCTCATGCTGCAACGATAATTATAAACCTTTAGGTCAGTCAGAAACCTCATGACTTTTACAAGCCGATCGCCTGTTTGATTATCACGATATTTATGATTGTAAATCGAAACCAAATTTTGCGTTTGCCTAACAGTTTTCATGACACTACAGTCTATTGGGGAAAACGAGTATGTTAAAACCGTTCACTGAAAGATTTTTACTTTTTTGAGGCACTTCTTGATAAATTTGAAGCGATTTTTTTAGGGTTTCATTATTACACCATATCACAGACACTGATAACACGTAGGGCCGTGTATCTCAGATTTAACATTGTTAAACGATCCCGTTAAGTATTTAAAGAGTCACAATTGTAAACATGTACTTCCCCCAAAGTTCACAACCTATATGTGACTTTTGATAATTGTTTGTGTTATGCTTCAAACAAAACTAAACAAAATAGATGCTGTTTATTTTAAGTTTGTTACGATTTAAACTCATCAGTTGTATTCCATTTCATTCCCACCACAAAAGTCGTAAATTGATTCATAAACATCAACAAAGATTTATCTCGGAAATTTAATATACGGGCCAGTGTCACTTCATATTTGGGCGGCGATGTTGTCCAAAAAAAAAGCAATCTTATTGATTATACTTCAAAGCATTGCGATCAGGCACCATGTCTTTAAGCGCACTCATGGCAATTAAAAAACATTAACATTCTCATCCTGGGTGGAAATTGGCAAAAGTATATTAATGTCTTGCTATAGGACATTAGTGCTCCGATGGGACTCGAACCGCAAACCATGTGAACCACGGTCCGGCGATGTATCTACTAGAACACGACACGTCCAACGTGCACGTACACCTGCACTGGTAAGATTCAATTTGAGAGATGTTGTGTAAGCATGAGTTCACAAGTGACCTCCCGTACAATCTGGCACAGTGAGCGATACCTACTGGGGTGTTTTAACCGTCAGTACGAGTGCTGATGGTGTGGTTATTTTACAGGCATAGATACACCGCAATCAGCTCATCTCTCATGTATTTCATGACCAAAAATCAGCAAGGTTAGAAGTTATTTTAAGAAACCGTTTCATAAACATCGTCGTTCTACATTATGGCCGTCCCCTTAGGATCGTGTGTCATAAAATATGTAATCTAAATGATGCGTCGCTTGAAGGGAACAGGGTTGATCTCCTGTCACCTCATCGGCATCGCCATTATCTTTTACATGTTTATTGAAGGTTCACCATTTCTGTGTCAAATAGCAGGTATGTAAGGAGAACCATTCGGTAAGTGATTATATCAACCACATTAATGCACATCATATCCATATTAAAAAAACAGTTTATGAATGTTTGGAATATTATAATGTTAAATCAATTTTCGTTATCAAAATACGTTATCATTGCCTAAGCATCATTACGTATTCTAACTTGCATTGTGTCCGTATCCATATATGACTGTATAAATAGACAGTTTCTGCATTTTGATATGTATTATTGATTTCTTAATGCGTATGTTGTTATTATCATGTTCTTATTTAATGTACTTTCTCTATCAATGTGTCCTATCACATCCTTCTCACTATGACTGTATAAACAGACAGTTTTCTGCATTTTGATATGTTTTATTGATTTCTTAATGCATATGTTGTTATTATTAAGTTCTTATTTAATGTACTTCCTCTATCAATGTGTTCTATCACATTCTTCTCACTTTGATTACTATGTATTTTAAATTTGTCTATAAATCGATAATAATATCTCCCAATTTGGATAACTTTCAATCATCAATAATAATTTTCCATAATTTGGATAACTTCAAATCAAATCAAATCAACTCAAATTCATAATGTTATACAGTTTTGCTAACTTCCAATATATTACCGTATCCACATGACTGTATAAACAGACAATTTTCTGCATTTATCATACATGCATAGTTTGAACAGCTCTTTTTCGAATCCTTCTTTAAAATAATCCTAACAGTATTTAATCTACATGTATATTACCGTTAGTTTTAGTTACACATTCATTTATAAATTATGTTGACCTTATCTTTATATTTTGTTTTATGTATGCACCAGCCAATGTGGAGAGCCTCTCGACAGAATTTTTAAATTCTTTTAGGTGATCCTCAGGCATTGGCTGGTGCTAAATATCATTATGTTTACAGTATGTTCTATCATTTGTTAAACCTTGTGATGTTTTGTATGTTATCATCTTGCCTGGAAATGAAATAAATAAATAAATAAAATAAAATAACTTGAAACAATTGTAATGCTAGTGGAAGGACAGTATAGCTTGAATATTTTCCTTTTTGAATGTTGACTCGCAGCTAGTCGACCTGATTTAGCTACGTCAATGCTATATATCTAGCGTGTCATTAAAAAGGTAAGACCATATGTGTACCTCATCAAGGTCAATTATTCCTAGCTCTGCTCAAACCATCTTCTCTTCTACCAGGAGATATCGAACGGGTGCTCTATGACTATCAAATCTAACTCACACACCAGCTCTAATGGCAAGACATCACTTTGATTAGTTTTGCTATCTGCGATGAAAATAGAATTGAAAGCAATAAGGAATGTGCGAGATGAAATGAATATTGAGTGTATGGAAAACAAATCTGAATTTTCTTTGATTATAGAAAAATGTGAGAGGCACATAGTTGGAATCATGGTTCGTTATTGCTATCTGATTTTGTGTATGCATTTCTTACAATAGTTTGTTAATTCATTTATGTTTGAGTGCTTGTGTGTGTGCGTGTGCGTGTGTGTTTTTGTGTGCGTGTGTGTGTTTATGTCTGGGAAAAGTTTCTAACAACCTTGATTTTAGTAGTGACCCACTATAAGTCCTAATAGAAGGAGATAATTGTACCATTTTATCCTTAATGCTCCTGTAATTGTTTAAGTGGTAAATGTTTAATGTATCCTAGACATGTAAGACCAATATGTTAAAGAAATAAAAGAAGAAGAAAAAATGAGGGCAAATTTATACAACGACAAAAGACAAATAGATTTGGCATTTCTTAAGATATTTGGTCGGCATTACTGACGCTTAAGGGGAGCTCGAAATAGAAGAAAAAACACCGTATGTCATATTTTTAGCCTAAAGTGCATTTGCACACACATGCTTTTCTTGTGGGAATATGACAGGAAGCTTCTCTAGAGGGTTCGATTTCATTTCCAGACAGTCATTTGAAATTCACCTAATGTTAAAGGGGTTATTCACTTTATAGGTTTCATATTTGACCTAACTTAAAGTTGCTTGTTTATTCCAAATCAGTGCGATTTAAAGATCCATCTAATTAATGGACAGAGTTCACCTAGTGTATTTTGCTGTCAAATCACGTAGGCTATACTCATTAATGGTGAAATTATATTCAGTTCTCAAAGTGACTGAATAAACTAGATTATGTATATTATTTCTGAGGTAGTTTAAAAATTGGATTAAAAAAAAAAGATTAATAAATATATAATCATTACAAGAAACAGTACAAAAACGGAAGACAACCTACTTAAGACAATAAAACATACAAACAATTTAACAAGATATCTTTTTAGGCTGTTCACTCTCCAACGAATGCCGCGCTTTGAACGTCATCTACTTTATAGTTCATAGTAACCAATTTGTCGTGCCATCTTTCTCTAGTGAGACTATGATCTTTTATGCATTCTTTACATTGCCCATATATATACGACAACATTCTAATTCATAATGAAAGGCTTTTTTAAATTTAGAAAACTTCTTTTGTGGTTCTAAAGTATGGGTATGAGTATTGAATCATTTCCTTCATTTATTTCAACGATGAGGAGAACAATATTCCATTCAAGATGAAATTCACTATGGGATAAAATTGTATATGTTATTATTAATATGAAATGAATTATGCTTGAAATGGTTCCTCATTAAGTCATACATATTCCCTCTCTCTCTTTCCTTCCCCTCTCTCTCTCACACACGAACACACATACACACACACCCACCCACTCTCTCTCTCACACACATAAACATCCTCCATGTCTTTTCTTCCCCCTCTCTCTCTGTCTCTCTCACACAAACACACACACACACACGCACACACACCTATCCTCTCTCTCTTTCCTCCCCTCTTTCTCACACACACTCACTCACATGTCATCTCTTTATTTCTGTCCTCAATTCTTTCTCTCTCTTTCTCTCTCTCTCTCTCTCTCTCTCTCTCTCTCTCCTCATTGCTGTTCCAGGTGTCACGAGGCCAGTGCTCATATTCTCCTATTGAGAGGAAATGAAGTGAGAATATAATAGTCGCTTCGATGACCTTCGTGGTTGAGTGGCTTTTGTATAAACACACTTTCAATAACATAAATATACATATCACTTAAACAATGAAAAAGAAAAACGTCGATGGAAAATCTGATGTTATGCTGAATGTTAAAGCGTCTTCAGTCTCGTTTCATTTTCGAGGCTCAATGTACTTGAACATTATGCCTAAAAAGCGTGAAAAGTAAACTGATAAACTTAATACTGCTTATGTCGAAAGTTGTTCCACACACTCTTATGTATAATAATAACCCATACAAATATTCAACAGAGAGGGATATAAAAACGTCAAAAAGAAAATAAGAAATAGAGAGAAACAAAAATCAATACAATATAAATGTTAAATCTGTTGATTGCAACCACATACTGTTAAAATGAAAATCTATATGTGCTGGTGAGTGCGGTTGTGAGATATCTAATCGGAGAATGAGAATTAAATGGATCAATAAGATGCTAAAAACGAACACAAAAGCACTCTTGTATATGGAAGCGACTATGGCCTTTGGCGTCGTCATGAATGTGCTATTCAAAGCAAAGATAGATATTGCTGATGGAAAACGACTTCCTGAGATGCATAGAGAAAACCACGAAGGTAATATGAATCTAGGACGCTGAACGGTATTTCTTTTATAAATTATAAATCAAAGTTCAGAAAGTCCACTCGAATTTTCGATTTAGATGTAAAAGGATTTTGATGTTATGTTATTGGAATTGTTTTCTAATTCGAGTCATATGGTATTTTATATACTAGGTAACTGATATTACGGAAGATACTTCAGCTCCCATCCTGACCCTATGCCTGTGTTTCCTCCATTAACATGTTTATTGCTTTCATGTTAAAACATGTCTGACTTCATTTATGCAGGAGTCTAAAAATAATGAGCCAACTCATCTGCAGTACGTATTTACCTTTAAAAACGACTTTAATGGCGCTTCATTTATCATAATTAATATTTCCTTTAAGAACATTTTTTATACGTAAACACGCATTTCCATTTAAATGCAATTTCAATAGCGCCTTATTTTAATAAAATAAGTGTTCCCTTTATTAACACTTTTTTCATTTTGTATGTAAACACCTTTTCCCTTTCACATACCATTTCGATGGTCCTTCATTTTAGCACAAACGGCATTTCATGATAAGATTTTGTTGAGTTCTTGACCTTTATTGCTTCTGATCGTTTAACGCGAAAAAGGTACATCGTGACTGCAAGATTGCCATCGATTACGGTAACTATGGTGTGAAATTGATATTTCATTTTCGCTCATATCTTCAATTTCTTAAAGGTTAACCATGTTAAAGTTAAAAATCATCTTGGAAGAGTATGAAGTGTGAATATTGTCCACTGAATATAAAAAACAGCACACAATCGACGAAAGATGTTAAAAATTAAGACATGCAATTCTGTGTCACTGTTTTATATATACTTTCAATCAAACTTAAAAAACAAAATAACTGTGTCATTATCTCTAAATACCATTCACTATCCATGTTTGTAGCGGGAAAAGCCTATCGACTTCTGTAAATGTCTTTTTCAGTTCCAACAGCAGAAAGATGACAACATTGCCCTTTGATACAAAATGTTTTTCAGCATATACCAGGAAAAATAATGTGATTCCACGACATATGTCTAAAAATTGTATAACATGATGTGTTCTTTAGGGAAATGCAGAAGCAAAGGATGCATCAAAGTCGACATCTAAGGTTTTATATTTTGATTTTATTCGTTTACGGTTGGACACCTTCGCAGAAGTTTGGATGGTGATAATGTGACAGTTATTGAGTATTCTGTAATCATATAAACTTTCTCTTCCACAGAAATACGCCAGTTCAAAACGAAAGTATGATTCTGGATTTTAACGCCTTGATTTTGAAAAGAGTAATTGGGAAGTAAAATCAGAAAATACAGAACAAAACACTGGACATGCAGCCCAAGTGCTGAAAATATTCAATTTACAAAATAAAATGTAGAACATAATTTACAACTCAAGATGAAAATCAAGAAGTACCAATTATTAATCATTATGTCGATATAAAGCCAATATTGGTCATCAATCATGCACAATTAACATTTTAAAAGTTCAATTTTCTATCGTCAGATGTAAGAAGAAAAGGAGAGGAGAAGATAGAAAAGGGACAGGGTAGAATGACAAAGGATTTACACGAATGAATGAATAAATATATACACCATTAAAGTGAAACAATAGACATTGCAGTGTAGATTGAGCGATGAGTTCCCACTTTCATCGTACCGTGGGTATAACTTGATATCTATACTATCATATGGAGAAATAAAATTGTGAACGAAATTGCGATGTCGTATAAATGGAGCTAATTTTGACAGCATCAATGCAGAGGGGATATCGGTTTACAATGAGAAAGTTAAGGAGTCAATTTGTGAGAGATGGCGAAGACAAATTGAGAGCATCCGGGCATTACGGCCAAATATCAGGTTGCAAGGTGAAAGGAATACTGGAGGGTCTCAAGCTAATTTAGCATCAAATCCCTCAGCTCCGACCACATACATGTGCCCCTACATAGTAAAACAGGTTGGAAGGCGGGAAAGGGAACTTTATCTTAGGGTAATCAAAATATGGATGCATAATGTTCGAATTACGAAGCCCCCGTTGGGTGGGGAACGCATGAAGAACAGAATAGAGGCAAAGGAATAACTAGACTCTGGAAAAAAATTAGGAGGAAAACAGTAAACATTAACGCAGCAATCTAATAAACGATCGGGGCAATATCACAGATTGGAGATTAAAGGGCGTTATACTAGGGATAAAAAAGAGGGTTATTTTGTGATTATCAATTTGCTGCTATTATGTGTGTCGGGATAGGATGCAAACGAGAAACAATAAGAAATTGAATGGGAAAAGAAAGAAAAAATATTAATCTAGAGAAAAATGAAAATGACAAATTGTAGATATTTATCTTTATGACAATAACGATGAGATGAGAAAGAATCAAGGAAAAAGAGAAGTCAGCCAGACAAAGAAAGGTGGTAAGGGAATAAGAGGACAACTTTGCATAATAACTTAATAAGGTTGAAGAATATCAAGTAGATAGAGAGAGAAAGAGAAAGAGAGAGGGAGAGGGGAAGAGAGAGGGGAAGAGAGAGGAAGAGAGAGAGAGAAAGAGAAAGAGAGAGAGAGAGAGAGAGAGAGAGAGAGAGAGAGAGAGGGAGAGAGAGCAAACTCGGATAGACAGGTACAGGGAAAGAGAGAGGAGCAAGATAAAATGGCTGTGAAACGCCGTTATACAGGGGAAGCTATTCGATGCATCAACGTCTGTTCGCACTCCGATCTAACCATAATATATCTCTCTCTTGTATGATAATTTTGTCATGGTATAATGAGGAAGAGCCTTATCATGTCATTGACTAACGACCATATACATATAAGTTCAGTTAGATGGGTCCAACGCACCATGATCGCTTTGATATTAACCTGAATGAATCATTTTTCTTCCTAAATTGTTCTTCCATGGTGACTTGAGAAATTCATTATCCTCCCATGTTGAGGGTTAATAAACGTGTTCCATCACACAGAAAACATAACATGGCCTCCATTGCTTGAATTTAATGTTTGGTAATTTGAAAGTATGAAAGTACATCGGAGAAGCCAACGGTTAATTGCTTATTAAGCTAAAGAAGATCCCTTCAATTGAAATAAAATAGAATAATGCCGTTGGCAGACAGTATGAACTGAAATGAATGTTATTTTGATTTAATTGCAGCCATTATCAGGATACTAATAAATGTAGATTGTTTTATAATGTTTTTTTTATTAATCAATCGCTTTTGTATTTTCTTAAAAGAGAATATTTAGCATCATATCAACTACTGATTGAAATAGACTTTTATATATGACCTACATAGCCTTTATATCGTATGAACTTTCAAGGCCACATGGTAGAGCTTTATAGAAGCAATAAATTGATTCCTCTTTAAATGCTTAGAAAGTTCAATATGATCAATAAGAATGTTATCCTTGAATCGGATCGAATTTTTTTTTTGTCAAATACTTGAAAACTCTCGTTACAATTCTGACTATTGTGAAACCTTACAAACACGAAAATACTTATATCCAAATATCCTACTTTATCGATTTATTTAATAGCTACTTCACAGTTTATTTCAAAATGTAATTCAACTACTAACAATCCACATAAGACTCTAATGGAACACTAAATAAAGAACAAGTTTTCCTCTTTCAGAACCAGCTATACAAGTCTCCTTTAATACCGCGTAAGCATGCACAAAGTATACCCCTAGATCTTAGCATCTCACGACACATCTCCTGTAATACCGTGTAAGCATGCACATATTATACTCCTAGACCTTAGCATGTCACGACACATGGGAATTCTGGTTGAATGTAATAGAACGGAGCAAGGTCCTATATTGAATTTCACCTGTCCAATCAAATTCAGCTCGCTTTAATCAGCCACAAAATATGATTCGGCCTGGCCTTGCATGCTTTTTGATTCTCTACCATACCCCCCGGCCAGTTACCCAATAGAAGCAGGCTTTCCAATAAGCCACTCGCCGTAGAATGTCAGGACAGGTCACATATTAGCTGCCAGCCTCAGATTCATAACGCTAAATCGGTTTTTATGAGAAGCAAAATATGGAACCCAAATTATCCCACTTTCGACCAACATTTTCTGGTTGAAAACAAGCCGTGTTGGTCGACTTAAGGAAGAGCTAGAGTGCATGGGGTTATTGATATTAGTATGTGTCCCATGCGTGGTCTATAGGGCAGAGCATGATTGTGCGTGTACCTTTTCTGGGCTAATGATCCAACGAGAAATTCAATCAAAACATGGTTTGTGACGTGACTGTTAATGGAACGGTAATACCATAATAACATTGATATAGATGGGTATTACATTAACCTTTCATATGATCTTTTCATTTCACATAATATAGGGAATGACGAATTCTGTATGAGTATGTTTTATTTCTTATCTCAACGTGTTTGATAGGTTCAAATTTCTTTTTTGAATCAATAATCTTTTTTACATTGCGCAAAATCTTAAATTGTCTCTTTGGAACCGGAAGTGCCTTTACTTTGTGTGAAAGTATACGATTTAACCCCATTCCGGATCCAAACAGATACATTTATATGTTTTTACCAATATCTTTCAAAACAAACATTTTATGCCAAAAATGTCTCGTATATTTCCTGGAAAGAAAGTAGACATCTTACTTACGATTCATTTATTCATCAGTGTACACCAGTTTTAACAGAAGACTAATGTTGAAAAGGTCTAATCGTTCTGCATTGATTTGTAAAATGATGGAAGGCGTATCCGTGGTAACATTTCGAATCTAATCAAAAGCATCGTTCTCAGTTTTCCAGAGTGAAAAGCAATCTTAAATACTTTATTCGAAATTTCTGTATTGTTGCCACTCAAGGTCTGTATTTCTGTCTCTCTGTCTCTCTCTCTGTCTCTCTCTTTCTCGCTCGCTGTCTCACCCTCTCTCACTCTCTCTCTCTCTCTCTCTCTCTCTCCCTCTGTCCCTCGTCTCCTCTCTGTCTTCCATCGTCTCACCCTCTTTCACACCCTCCCCTCTCTCTCCATCTCAGGTAATCCCCTTCTGACTCCCAACATTTATCAGTTTTGTTTACCAATATCGTTCATAACAAACATTTTATGCCAAAAAATGTCTCAATATATTTCCTGGAAAGAAAGTAGACATTTTACTCACGATTCATCGATTCATGAGTGTACACCAGTTTTAACAGAAGACTAATGTTGAAAAGGTAGAATAGTTTTGCATTGATTCGCAAAATGATGGAAGACGTATCCCTGGTAACATTTCGAATCTAATCAAAAGCATCATTCTCAGTTTTCCAGAGGGAAAAGCAATCTTACATGTAAATACTTTATTCGAAATGTCTGTATTGTTGCCACTCAAGGTCTGTATTTCTGTCTCTCTGTCTCTCTCTCTCTCTCTCTCTCTCTTTCTCGCTCGCTGTCTCACCCTCTCTCACTCTCTCTCTCTCTCTCTCTCTCTCCCTCTGTCCCTCGTCTCCTCTCTGTCTTCCATCGTCTCACCCTCTTTCACACCCTCCCCTCTCTCTCCATCTCAGTTAACCCCCTTCTGACTCCCAACATTTATCAGTTTTGTTTACCAATATCGTTCATAACAAACATTTTATGCCAAAAAATGTCTCAATATATTTCCTGGAAAGAAAGTAGACATCTTACTTACGATTCATCGATTCATGAGTGTACACCAGTTTTAACAGAAGACTAATGTTGAAAAGGTAGAATCGTTCTGCATTGATTTGTAAAATGATGGAAGGCGTATCCCTGGTAACATTTCGAATATAATCAAAAGCATCGTTCTCAGTTTTCCAGAGTGAAAAGCAATCTTAAATACTTTATTCGAAATTTCTGTATTGTTGCAACTCAAGGTCTGTATTTCTTTCTCTCTCTCTCTCTCTCTCTTTCTCTCCCTCTGTCCCTCGTCTCCTCTCTGTCTTCCATCGTCTCACCCTCTTTCACACCCTCCCCTCTCTCTCCATCTCAGGTAACCCCCTTCTGACTCCCAACATTTATCAGTTTTGTTTACCAATATCGTTCATAACAAACATTTTATGCCAAAAAATGTCTCAATATATTTCCTGGAAAGAAAGTAGACATTTTACTCACGATTCATCGATTCATGAGTGTACACCAGTTTTAACAGAAGACTAATGTTGAAAAGGTAGAATCGTTCTGCATTGATTTGCAAAATGATGGAAGGCGTATCCCTGGTAACATTTCGAATATAATCAAAAGCATCGTTCTCAGTTTTCCAGAGTGAAAAGCAATCTTAAATACTTTATTCGAAATGTCTGTATTGTTGCCACTCAAGGTCTGTATTTCTTTCTCTCTCTCTCTCTCTTTCTCTCTCTCTGTCCCTCGTCTCCCCTCTGTCTTCCATCTTCTCACCCTCTTTTTCACCCTCCCCTCTCTCCATCTCACTTTCTCTCTATCCCTCTAATGAGAAGTGAGAAGAATGCGGACTGGCACGTGGGCAACAGAAAACCCAAAGGATGTCTGCTAGTGAGATGATGGAAGCAAGAACTGACAACTGTATTCAGTGTTTGGCGGGAAGGTGAGAGTAGATGATGAAATGTGGCAAGGAAGTGGTTACAACTGATCGATAAGATTGCATCCATTCTAAAAGCTTGGCTAGGCACTCATTCTCTCAGGTGAAAGCATACTCTCTCTTATGGGAAATCATGTACAATACACTCATCGCCTGTCATCTCACATAAAGGAAAGGAGAGAGGAGCTATAATAGAGAAAACAAAGGAGGACAACATTAGGGAGGGGGAAATAGAGGTAGAACAAGGGAGAAAGAGAAAGAGCTACAGGATAAACTATAAATGCAAATTATAAGCCAAAAGGGACTAGTGAGAGAAATACAGGAGAGACAGAGATAAATAAAGGGAGAGAGAATAAACATTAAGTACAGAGGCAGTGAGAGCGAGATAGAGAAAGAGAGTGTGAGTGAGAGAGAGAGAGAGAGAACGACGTACAAAGGGGTGAGATAAATAGAAAAAGACCGAGAGATATAGCATGTGTGTGTGCGTGTGTGTGTGTGCGTTTATGTGTATGGGAAGAGACAGAGAGAGAGAGAGAGAGAGAGGGAGAAGGAGAGAGAGAGACAGAGAGCAAGAGAGAAAGAAAAGAAGAGGAGGAGGGATCCACGGAGGCAGAATTATGAACAACGAGAGTAACCAAGCTAGCAAACATTAAATCATGAATATTCGTAATAGATACAACATAGCTCGACCAAACCTCCTACCCCAAAGGGAATCAGAAATGAATACTAGCAGATATGTTAACATGTGACATTAACTATTTTCAAATACGGAACGATGCAGAAGGTAAGAAGAAAAGAAGAGAGAGAATCAAAGAGAAATGCAGATCAATACAAAATAAGAAAAGGAGAAATAGAGAGAGAAAAATAAATGAAAGAGAAATATACGTCGAGTGCAGAAAAACGGACAAAACATGAGATAGATATTAAAGATAGCCAGGAAAAATATAGATTGACCATCTGTGTGTGTCTCTGTGTGTGTATGTGTGTGAGCGAGAGAGAGAGAGCTCAATATTTGTAATGAAATTAATCATAGATTTATAAATATACAAAAGAAAGTACACAACATTGTCAATTTGTCCGAATAATGATCAGGAAAATTGCCTTACAAAAATAATGTTGATTGTTTCCAGACTTTTGATAAAAACATTACAATTCATCATATCTATCTCAATGACAAATAGGTTGCTGATATTTCGACCTTCATAGCTGCTAAAGATAATTTTGACGCATGTAATATTCATAGAAAAGAGACTGAACACACCAGAGAATTAAAAAATATGCGTAAATCAACACTTCTTTCTAATGATATGAGACCTCAGATCAGTGGCGGATCCAGGGGGGGGGGGCCGGGGGGCCCGGGCCCCCCCCCCCCCCTTGAGAAAAAAAATCATGTAAAATCACGTGATTTTTACCTTTTTTTGGGGTTGGGCCCCCCCCCCTGGCGCTCAAGGGGGGGGGTGCAAATGAAATTTTTTTCGTGGACCAAAAAAAAAAAAAAAAAAAATGTGTTCACAAACCCCCCCCCCCCCCACTGAGCGACTTTTCGGCCGGCGCGATTTTCAAATTTTCAGGAGCAAAAAAAAAAAAATTGGGCCCCCTCCCCTAAGAAATCCTGGATCCGCGCCTGCCTCAGATACATGCTATTGTAATTAAGCCGGACATATTAGAACGCATATTATGAATTCAATGTAATTACCTCATAACCGAAGTGACCACCAACAGAATATTATGAATTTAACGTTATTTATGTCGTATTACCGAAGTGACCACCAATAGAATATCATAAATCCAACGTTATTTATGTCGTATTACCGAAATGAAAACCATCAATTTCAACTTCTTACAACCCTGACGCTTCATTACCAGGCCTGGAAACCTATAAAATTAATGATGAGAATAAAGCCTATAATACCTTGCACTAAAGAATGTATAATCTAATCGGAGTGAGGTTTTGTGGTAAAATGTAACGAGTTATGTTCACTGTGAAGAAAGAGGTAACTAAAAGTACGATTATGTTATTGCGGTTATTTCCAAGAAATGTCCGTTCGTGTAACTGAATGCATAAATACATGAATAAAATACCGTATAAAATCCATCTTATTTCATGGGCTGCTAGCGTTAGAGGAAATGGAAAACTGCACATGTTTCTTGATAAATTTTCTATTATTTATTTATTTATTTATTCATGATTTCTTTCAACAGGGTAGTTTCATTCAGTTCCACTGGAAGCCAGTGGATCTGCTTTTCAAGAAAGCTCTGCATATTACAATGACAGTATAGAAACATAAGTATAATAATACAAACATTAAAAATTGTATATATAATGTCAATAATGCATAGTATTTTGACCCAATGTCTGTTCGTTTAACCTTGATGTCAATATTGGCAGCGAACCCGAGTCTTAAATCCTGATATTTGACGATGTCAAACTCCAAATCACATTTGATATGAGGTGACAATCTAGCATTAAATTGAATTTTTCATTTATAAAGAAGGTAACTTTTGAAACGCATCATGGATATTAAAATGGGAATGTGATAAAGCAACCCATATCTGTAGCCCTTCCATTGATTTACACTAGCAAAAATGGACACTATGGTACTGTGTAATCAACGGTTTGAGTAAAAGGAGAGGGTCGAACTCATTCACAATTTGACACCAATGCGGGTGTGTCGTGCGCATCTTGTTTCAAACAATGTGTGTATTGTAAGTTTATCACCTAAAATACTTATAACATACAGGGGAATATTGCTAGGATATATTCTTTTATCAGTTGAAGTCACATGGTTGTGTCACATTATGTTCTTACCTGGTGCATTATGTTTAGGAATGCATCTCTGCCTCTCCCATTTCCTCTCTAACAGGTCTATTCTCCTTCTCTCTCTCTCTCTCTCTCTCTCTCTCTCTCTCTCGCTCTCTTTCTCTTTCTCTCTGTCTCTCTCTCTCTCTTCTTGCCTACTTTCCTTCATTTCGTAATATTTATGTCCTTGTCCCCGCCCCCCTCACCAGGTTATTAAGTTATCTACCAGTTATATTTAACATTCTTTTGGTAACCTTTCAACATCACAATTCTGTCTTCCGTCTACTACCTGTTTGAGAAGAAAAATCATATGCATGTTTCTCTAACTTACCATAGACGTACCTCTTCCCTCGATCGAAACGCCTTCTCATTGCATATCTCGATCCTTTCTATTTATCTCTCATACTATCTCTCTCTCTCTTTCTATGTCTGTCTGTCTGTCTTTTTCTCTATATGTGTTTATGCACCATTTGTACGCATCAACATCTTTTTCTAACTCTCTCTCTTTTTGATCCATCGTTCTCTCTCTCTCTCTCTGTATAAATTATGCGCTATTCATACGTATACACATATCTTTCTCTTACTTACTTTCTCTTTCTATCCATTTCCCTCTCTCTCTCTCTCTCTCTCTTTCTCTCTCTCTGTCTGTCTTTCACCTCCTCTCTGCTACATACTCTCATCCGTGCAGGTGCTGTGTCTCTGGCCATGGATGGCATGGAAGCAGGATGCGAGCCAGCACACGACGGGTCGATAAGACATCAAAGTTACAGGCAGGCCAATTCCCTGAGGTGTGTTTGGAGTGAAACCCAGACCTTATTAGCATGCTAGCTAGAAGGAATGAGCCAACGGGTCTCTCTCCTGGACCCACCCGCTAGTGTGACCCAATTAACAGTCAACATTGATCTTAGGTCCCGTGGCCGCCTCTATTCCCAGCTACATTTACCTTTCTAAAGATCAGCACAGCCATATAATCCACCATATTAATTATTTTCAAGGGTCGCTTTTTATAAATAGAATCATTCTAGTGTCAACGGCAAAGTCATACTTGCTGAGGCGAACCTCCCGTAGTCCCTTCTAAAATTGAAACACCTACAAGTAAAATTGCAGGTATTATTTCAAATAGAAGCGCAGTGCGGCAATTTTGATTTGTATCCCAAACGTCGCTTCTTCGGTATCCTTTTGATGTGGAGTACATTTGAAGCGCCCTCAGCGAATAAAAGCTGTTTTCACAGGAAGTATTCCACCTTTTAGTGTTTTTAAAAGGGAGATTCTCTTCTCAACATTGGTATAAAAATCACGGCTAATTTTAGTTTGTATTCATTTAATCAACTTAATTAAATTTGTAAAGATATCAATACGAATATCAATGTAGATATTATCAATATCGCAGGTCATGTGATTATATTAGGAAATAAATAAATAGAAAGCTTTCTTCTTAATTTTTGCGGATGTCCTCCAAATTCCAGGTTTAATATATTTCACCGACACCGAAAGCCGATGCTGAAATATCCGTCTTCTGGATTTTTGTTTCTCGAGAAGAAACATTACAGGTACTATGTCCCATTTGCAGGCCCCCAAAATGAAAAGGTTAAATTCCAACGGCATTTGAAAGACAATACTAATTTAGAGCTCCCTAAAAAATGGGGGGCTTGAAAATGTCTTTAAGTGGGAAAATAACGACTATTAGTTGTCAAATCGACTTAGGAGCTATAGAGCCAGTAAGTTATAGTCGGATTTTTCAGACCATTATACCGAATGGTCGCACGTTTTATGCTGCGCAAAGATTCAATCAGTTTAATTTGGGCCATAACAAGAAGTGGGTTATTGATGTAGACAAATGCTCATGTACCCTTTACAGCTCAGTTTATGTATGTTATTACCAAAGAAGAATAAAAGCCAATCAGTCACTCAAAAGTGTCTGACAATGAAGTGTAGCAAGTGAACGGATTTCCTTGCATAATTTGAATATTAGGACACTGCTAACGTTTAAATTTCACAGATAGGACATACATGACATATTCATAATTCCTGCAAAGTTCTACAGAATTTGATGTTAGCTGCAAAAGGGACATAGTATATTTTTAAAAAGAGTGGTATGAATCAAGGATATACATGTAAAAGGTAATACAGTGAGGATACCTACATTATCACACCTGGCCTCTTCGACTACGTTACTTACCAATGTTCTCAATTAATCTGCCTCCTGCCCCACATGCGCGCAGCTGAGACACTACAAACCAACGGATCGGTGAACAAAATGGCGAAAATCATCGATGGAAACGCCATTAATCTCAACAACAAAAAACAAAAACAAGTATGGATGCGCACTCTCCTCTCGTGTATCATCATTATTATTATTATCTAAATCACATTGGGGGTTACTTTCTTATATCCATGAGTTATTGTTTTTTTTCAATTTCAGCCGGTCATTAAAGAAATTCACGGGTGGGGGGGGGGGGGGGAAGTGCCCTTATATCTCCCATACCGCCTCTAGAATTACACGAATGAATAACTTAAACCTGTAGAAGATGTAGAAGGTAAACAACGTCTCTTTATTTCCCTCCTTTTCTCAAAACCTGAAACGCCTGTCTCAAAATGTACAGTCCTTGTGAAATGGTTGTGCGTGTGCGCGCGTGTGTGCGTGGTGTGTGTTTTGGTATGTGCGTGTGTATGTGTGTGTATGTTTACACCTACTTAATATGAGAGCCAGGTATTTCATTTTTCAACATTCGATATAGCTGCATTATCATAATGGGAGGAAATGGAGGCCGTAATCTTGAACTGGATTATTGTTTTCATCGTGGCTATCACCCAAAGCATCAATCATTTTATCAGTGACAAGTGAAACAGCTTTATTGGTGGATGCCGTCTTTGAAAAAGTTATTGCATTCCTAATCTTGTTTTTTGGGTTCGATATTTATGAGTTCAATAATGCACTGTGATCTGTGAAAGCTTTTCATGAATTACGAATTCATGTCGTCCATAGGTATTAAATCATAGATTCGGTCGATACAAAATTGCAGTATTCATGAGCTGCCTGAGGGAAAAAGAAGTCCTTTTTTATAAGACCAGACACACCGTATTTGTGCATATCATTTGAAGTGCACGTATAAGCCGAAGTATCACAATGAGGTAAAACCCCTAACACAACTGTATCATCTAACTTATTATCATAGACTTTGATCGATTGGCATCATTTCCATCTCATGGACCAAATTATAGGCATATCTTTATCCGCCATTTAATTGAATTTCATTCACCTGACACCGATATTGTGCAGCCTATCTTCATTGGATATTCATCAGTAGAGAGGTTGGTTATTCCCGCTCTCTATCGCACCGTCTGCCCGCGTCTCTCCGCCCTTCAATCGAGCTCGCCATGCCGCTCATATACCCCAGACGCGAGATCAAAAATCTCTTGCTCCTTGCGAACCAGTGAGCTCTTAAAACTTCTACTACTAACCTTCTCCCCTTTCGCGCCTTTTACGCGTCATTAACATTCTAAACGCCTCCTGCCATCTTTCTTTCATCCCTCTAAACATCTACTTTATATTCACGTGAATGCATCGTCGATGAACGCGGCGCTCAAATAATGGCCCAAAATACCGATTTGAAAAATCATGCAATTTGCCACGTTTTTTAAATTTGATAACATGGTTCGTCCTTCAGAGTATATCATATTCTTATGAAAATTGCATATATCAAATCTGTTAATCAGCAGACGCCTATATATTTCACCAGCACTCACGACAAACACAGCCTTCTAGTCCACACTTAACACAGTCGAAAGTTCAAATCGCATATTATTTCACATAGGCCTATCTGGAATCCAATATAGAGATTATAATTCAACGTTGCTAATTGATATTATTCACACCAATGCGCTTAGAACTTTTTCAGTGCAACATTGAATATGATGATTTTCCTTTACTTAATCAAAGCTATTATGCACACATGTAAAACAGACAGAAATTCTTTCAAAATATTTGACTATACGATAGTAGTACTTACCATTTTTGGTTGACTTTTTTGTCTTTCCTTAGGACGCTACTCAAGGTGCCACACTTTCCAAGATAACAATCAGAATGCACCCCTTTTGTCGAGAGTTTAATTGAACACTGAATTCCAATTTTCTTTTTTGTTCTGTTGCAATGGACAGATGAAATCTCACTTTTTGTAAAACCGACCGCGCACCTCTCTTCGTTGAGTGGTGACGCTTACACGAGTATGTGTTATATGCACGGAGTTAGAGAACGGTCGTTGTGAGACAAAATATTCCGTGAGCAAAAGTCAGAAAAAACAGATGACACTCTGGCAGCTTGCGAACGATGGGGGGCTCACTCTTGGAGACCGTTAAGTTTGCGAAAAATTGGTCTTTAGTTTGCACGTCGGGTGGGTGAGAGTGGAGCAGTGCGGGGGAACGCGGCGATTCCTTTCTCGCTCGCTTTGTAGTCTGCCGTGAAAGCTGGAAACCCAGCAATCATGGGCGCCAACTCTGGGGAAAATGTAATCATGTAGGTAAGACTCGCTTTCTGAGACGGCTGTTATTATTACACCAGGGATGGGCTATAAATAGGAATAGAGCAAACCTATTTTAGTGGATAGTCAACACAGTAGAGAGTCGTTATACTGGAGAATGACTTCATCGAGGGGTCTGTATAGTTTTAAAGATATAATGCCATTTCATTATTACTTCATTGTGCATATACATCTTTCATATCACACCTTAGCCTTTCTCTTATATCCCTTCATTCCTGTCTGTCGCTCCTTCCCTCCCTCCCGCTCTCTCTCTCTCTCTCTCTCTCTCTCTCTCTCTCTCTCTCTGGTTTGGCTCCCTCTCCTACCCTCCACTTCTACAAGCTCACTAACTACAGTATGTGTACATATCTCTCTCTATCTCTCTTCCACTCTTTGCCTCTTTGATCTTTCCTCTTCATTTTTCTGCCGGGATTTTTCTCGCTCCACCTCTAACTCTTTTTTTCTTCTCTCTCTCTCTCTCTCTCTCCCTCTTTCTATCAATATCTTTCCTCTCGTCTCTTGTTACACCCAGCTCCAACCATCCACACATCCCCTTCCTATCCAGTCATCTACCTATTCAAGCATCATCTTCCTTTTTCAGTTTGTGATATGAATAAATTGCTCATTGATTGCCTTTTCTTCCCCTGCATAACCCATCTCATACCAGCCCTAATAGGTTTGATTGTGGGTGTAATTTCATCCAAGCACTACAGATCTTGTCTTCTAGAAATCAATCTTAAACAGTTCTAAGCACTCGTGAAGCGAAACCAATGCGTATCATTAATTCGCATTCTAGTAGTATCAATGGTTGTCTCTGGGGAACATGAATATACAAGACGCCATAGATCACTAGGTCTATCTAGAACCATCTGATGTACCCATGACCATGCTATCCTCGGTTGAAGAGACTACATACCAAGACTCATGTTGATTACTACTACCGTGACTCTCTGACTCTCGTATAGGACAGATAACACCGGACAACTACTCTAGATAATCACCACACAAGATAATAATTTATTTAGGACCAGTACCACCCGAACACTTTCTCCTATTTTCATATCACAAACTGAAAAAGGAAGATGATGCTTGAATAGGTAGATGACTCTCATCAGTCGATTGCTGGCTAAAAATATAGTAGACCAAGTCACGTGATCCCTTTTTAATGACATTATTGACCACCTTTATCCCTACATAACATTAATAACTTGTGGTCCGTAATTTCCCCGATGAATTTATCCTAGAGAAATGGCTTTTGTCCCTTAAAGTTTAATGTCACGCAGCTGTCCAGATAGTATTTATAATTGATTATCCTGTGAGGATGATTGTCCAGCAGAAACTAGCAGGCCGTTTTCTATCTAGTAATTGTCCAGTATGGTCATGTACAGGAATAGTTGTCAAGATGGTACTTAATGAGTGATTGTCCTGTATTGGTTAATCTGCAGGATAATTTTTGTCCGGGTAAATGAGTAATAGCCGCATACATAGGAGATTGCCCGGGAGTGATGATTTTTGTCCTGTATATGTGATTTTCCAGGAGAAAGTGTTCGGGTGGTACTGGTCCTATTATTATCCTGTGTGGTGATTATCTAGAGTAGTTGTCCGGTGTTATCTGTCCTATACGACTTATTGTATTGTATGGTGATTGTCTGATGTAGTTGGCTGGGTGGTATATGTCTTTGATGATGTTTGTCCTGTATATGTGATCGTCCAGGAGAAAATGTCCGGGTGATACTAGTCCTACATAAAATATTGCCCTGTATGGTAAATATCCGGTGTAGTTGTCCGGATGGCAGTTATCTTAGACGGGTAATCGTCGGATTGAATAGTGAGGGGCTTGATTCGTTGATATGCTCAGTAACAGGGTCACTGCACTACATCTCAAAGTGTGAAGTACATTCTCTTGTTTGTCTGCAAAACATATAATTTAATTATTGCTTGAAAGTCAGAATATGGACACATCTTTTTCGGTTGTTTTATTTTTTCATTTGCATAACCTTCTCCATGACACGCAATTAAACGGCAAGTGGTAACAAATCAAAAGTATCTTCATTGGCAGATTCTATATACCAGTATGTCTAGTTTGTTATATTGAATCTAATGTTAGATATATACAATGAAGAATCCTCTGTTCCGTGTTTCAGCGTAGTGGTTCTTTTTTAATTATTGATATACAAAAGCATGATAAACGTTTGTATTCATAATGTACCAATCTAAAAACTATATTTCTCTGCTTTGAAATCATTTTATTAAGGGCAGATTGAAAGCATGTATTCTCCGTTGAATTCATCATTCATGGTGCATTAGACTATCTCAAATGAATCAAGAACTAGAGCAGGTACTGGACGTTATTGGCTTCGAGTTTATATTAAAGGGAACAATGATGTGTTCTTATACATACTACATGTACAAAGTAATCACCGTTTTATTAACTGATTAGAAATTTCTCTGACCTTCATCTTCTTTGTTATGAGTCTTGATAAAAAAAATCTTCTCTTGAATGACGTGTAATTATTAAACTGCTTCTCCTTTCAGTTCGACAGGGGAATTAATTAGGCTTTCAGTGTTCTGAGGAAGGCTTAGTCAAGAAGAAGAAGGAGGAAATTGGTCCACGCATATTATATATACATTTTCATTTATTCTTGAAAAAACACACGACTGCCTGTTTTCATGAAGTAAAAAAATGCAGACATTTTATGGCAACAAATTACATAAAAATTAAAAAAAATAAAATTGAAAGGTTTGAAATATTGGCTTTGGTGGTTAAGTTACATTTTAATTTTCAGTTTGCAAAAACCAAGATATGTCATTGCATCTTTTTCGTCGCTCCAGTCTTGAGACATTTTACAGTTTCATATAGAAATGGCGTCGAATTACCTTTCACTAACAGTTTATATATATTTACAATAATAATATCAACAACAACCACAACAAAAATGATAATAATAATCATAATAATAATTATGACAATAATTATAGTCATCATCATCATAATTATATATATAAGAACTGACATTTTTAAGCCGATCAAGAGTGATGACAATAATTGAGAAAAATCTTACTTTTCTTTGCGTCTCTGTAAGACATCAACATTTTTCGTATGCTAACCACGCGAGATTTGGATTACAAAATGTGGTGGTTGTAACACAACAATTCTTTATGTAGACACTCGGTTGCATTTGTGATATGCATGGAAGAAAGTGAGGCCTGTAACTTGACATGGAGAGACACTGTCTGTTCGCCTGGGGTTATCCCAAGGATATACCATTCATTTTACAACCAGATCATATTGCATGTTATTGGCAAGGCGTTAGTCCCGGCTGATTTCTGTGTCCCTAGCAAGCAATCCTACACGATGAGCTGATGTCCACTCATTTGATTAGCATTTCGGAATAAAATTCATCATAGAAATTTGAGATCATATAATAGTTTGTAAAATGATATTATATTAATTATAATGAACTAAATAGATGATGTACAATGTCCATATTTTAGCATTTTCCTTTCACAAAACAATGACAGATGAATTTCCACTCGGCCCTACAATTCGACACAGCGTAAAACACAGCATTATGTCTGAAAATAAAGTTCCATTGCAATCTGAATATAAGCTCAGCTTTGTAGAGCTAAGTTTATATTTTAGTAGAACCAATGGGACCATGATAACGTAAAAATCGGTTCAACTGCCTACACTCCGAATATCTCTTATGTGGTGTAACAATCCTTACCTAGCATTATTTTAACAACTAAAATCTGCCTTTTAAGATAATGCTTTTTATGAGCTTTTAAGGTTAGCTATTTACAGCTTATTACTTAGCGTATTTTTAAAAGTTCTTTGATGAGTGCTTGTTCTTCGGCTCGCACGATAGAAAGAATTAAAAAAAAACACTCAAAGTTCTTGTGGATCAAAAGGGTTGTCAAATATGTACATAATCCTACTAACCCAGCTCTTTTCAAGAGAGTACATTTAAATTTTTAATATTTATTATGCAAACAGAAGGATCTAAGAACTATACAATATATGGATAAAATTGTTATTTTAAATTTTAATCTAAATTTAAATTTAAATAATTATTTTTTTCAGTTCAATGTGGTTTATCAAAAATATCAAATAGTAGTACAGGGTCAGATTGCACAATGTTTAAAATGTAAAAATGGTCCTAAAAATATGATCATCGATTAAAACAAAAAAAAAAATTAAAAAGAAGTTAAAGGACATAATCTATACAAATCATAATTATACACTTTCAAATATTAAAGTATAAAGCTTTGGAGAAAAAAAACGTTCATCATTATACAAAACCGAAGCAAAGATCACTCGAATAAGCTGACAATTAGGTGACGTGTCATTATAATGCAGTATAAAAGACACATTATTTCAGATTAATCGTTTCGAAATACATAATTATACGTGAATCAAAATGCAATGTTGGATTTATAATAAAGAAGACAGAAACTGTATCTTCTCTTAACCAAACATAAAAATGAAACTTGTGATATTTAAGAGTAAATGACCAATTCGTAATAAAACAAATTGTATACTTACGTTCTTTTTATATTTAGATTTGTACTAAAAATGATATTGATATTTACATTTAATTAATACCAATGTGAGATCGTATAACAATATGTAAGTTATAATTATAATTAAAGTTGAATTAAATTAAAACCCAAAGTTTTGGATAGCTCTCTCTCCCAATTTTTGCTTACGATGCCCCCTTATTTTGTCACAACAAATCACATATTTCCACGTTTATTTTAAATGTCTTTCACAATTGGTACTTTCTGCTTTATACTAACTCCCCTTCCCTTTTT
Organism: Strongylocentrotus droebachiensis; assembly: GCA_035222895.1. NCBI lineage: Eukaryota > Metazoa > Echinodermata > Echinoidea > Camarodonta > Strongylocentrotidae > Strongylocentrotus > Strongylocentrotus droebachiensis. The sequence continues at coordinate 236,794 of JAVYIG010001245.1, read as the reverse complement.
GTTATCAGCTTTAGGCTATTCAAAAGGAGCAGAGAGAATGGAAAGAAGATATGGAGAAAAAGAAGGTAGGCATGGAGAAAATGAAAAAATAAGAGAAAAGGAACGAAGAGAGAGAGAGAGAAGCGGGGAGGTGGGGGGGGGGGGGGGTGAAGCAAGAGGATAGATTCCAATAAGGAACCCGATGCAATCTGAAAATTCGGGACAAAAAATCCTACCAATAAATAGATTGAGAGGGAGAGAGTAAAGAAGATAGGGGAGAGGGAATGGATTTATATAAATACATGGATAGATAGATGAATAAATAGAAAGGGAGACTCGGGACAGGGAAGTAAAATGCATCTTTTTGTTTGTTTATGACAAACAGTTGAATATACGTAATTATTCATCCGTACACTTGCTAAAGTAGGAGGCTTACTTTGGAAAACCCAGGAACAAATAAGCCGCTCAAAGAATTTCATTATTTATCATGTTTATAGCCTTTCCCTTGCGTAGTAGAATTTCGGGTTTTGAAAAGGGAATAGAGATCGAGAGGGAGAGAGAGGGGGAGATAGAGTTGGAGAGAGAGAGAGAGAGAGAGAGAGAGAAAGAGAGAGGGGATAGACTGTAAATAGACCGAGGAGGGCAGACTTTATTCTTCTGTCACCGAACCCTCATTTAAGCGTATCGGGCTTGGGAAGGATGAGAGTATTACCCTCACACCTCCCAACCTGTGTCTAGAATGTGTTTGCTGAGGCTAAGAGCATGGTGCGAATGATGGGCGAGGAGTCAGAGGTGAGGAGGAGGAGGAGGGGGTAGGGTAACAACTTATACCCCCATATACACCGAGGAACTATTACAAACGCTTGAATAGATTATATAAGTGGCGGTAGAAACGTAGTATCGGTTAAAGAGAGATGACAATGAAGTGTAAGAATTTGCTATATTAAAATGTAGAGTAATGGCAAGATGGTAGAAGTAAAGGAAGAAATATAAGGGTAGCCGAAAGAACAGTATTTCTCAATGTCAAAAAGGGTTATATAGAAAGAGAGAGAGAGGGAGAGAGAAAGAGAAAGAGAGAGACAGAGAGAGAGAGACATAGAGAGAGGGGGAAGAGGGAAAGGGGGGGGGTATGGTTAGAGCAGAAGGGGGAAGGAGGTAACAACATGTCTTTTTTTTCTGAAGTCTATTTTTATCGTTGATAAAGGGGTTGAGGAGTTGATGCTGAGGAGATGCAGGGGCTGATTGCTCGTTGGTGAATAGAGGTTGTTTGTTTAGATTAGAAGCAACGTGAAAGCAAGGTAATAGATATTGACGCATATCCCAACCAGCCGAATGCTGAATGTGTTACTACACTGTCCTCGGAGGCGAATGTACAGTTCTTCAAGGCAATATTCATGGCAATTGAAGCTAAGTTCAAGCAGTGTTTTGACGACAGAATGTCGAGTAGAAGATTTTCAGATATGCCATACGGGCCAACGAAGGGCTGATATCAAGCAGGTCCCGTTAAATACTCATTGCTTCAATATTGTAATCCAGCCTAAAATATCATCATGATCATTTAATTATATATTTAAACAAAGAAATCTGCTCAATCCATCGGGTACAATCATTGATCAAAAAAGTCAAAAAGAGTTTTACAGTATGGTTAGATCCGTTATGCAAATGTGCTCTGTTAGGAATCATTTCATATCTATGGAAGATAGACTGCTCCGTCTGCATCTGGTTAATCCTTCCTTTATCACTCCCCTACCCCACCCACACTTCTATATCTCACCCACACTATAAGCTTATATAATGATGATTGGTCTGTCTGCAACTGGTTAATCCTTCCTTCCTTTCTCACTCCCCTATATACCCCACCCCACTTATATATCTCACCAACACTATACGCTTATATAATGATGATTGGTCTGTATGCATCTGGTTAATCCTTCCTTTCTCACTCCCCTATCCCATCCCACTTATATATCTCACCCACACTATAAGCTTATATAATGATGATTGGTCTGTATGCATCTGGTTAATCCTTCCTTTCTCACTCCCCTATCCCATCCCACTTTTATATCTCACCCACAACATTTGCTGATGTACAGATGATTGGTCCGTCTGCATCTGGTTAATCCTTCCTTTCTCACTACCCTATCCGACCCCACTTTTATATCTCACCCACACCAAAGTCTTATATAATGATGATTGGTCTGTATGCATCTGGTTAATCCTTCTTTTCTCACTCCCCTATCCCATCCCACTTTTATATCTCGCCCACACCATAAGCTTATATATATATATATATATCTATGATTGGTCTGTCTGCATCTGGTTAATCCTTCTTTTCTCACTCTCCTATCCTACCCCCACTTTTATATCTCACCCACACCAAAGTCTTATATATATATATGATAGGTCTGTCTGCATCTGGTTAATCCTTCCTTTCTCACTCCCCTACCCCCAACCCACTTTTATAATATCTCACCCACACCAAAGTCTTATATAATATAGATGATAGGTCTGTCTGCATCTGGTTAATCCTTCCTTTCTCACTCCCCTACCCCCAACCCACTTTTATAATATCTCACCCACACCAAAGTCTTATATATATAGATGATAGGTCTGTCTGCATCTGGTTAATCCCCTCTATCTCAGTCCCCTACCCCACCTCTACTTTTATATCTCACCCACACCCTAGTCTTATATATATATATATATGATCGGTCTGTCTGCATCTGGTTAATCCTTCCTTTCTCACTCCCCTACCCCACCCCCACTTCTATATCTCACCCACACTATAAATATAATCTTATATATAGATGATAGGTCTGTCTGCATCTGCTGAATCCCCTCTATCTCAGTCACCGGCCCTAACACACTTTTATATCTCACCAACACCATAGTCTTATATATAGATGATAGGTCTGTCTGCATCTGGTTAATCCCCTCCATCTCAGTCCCCTACCCCACCTCTACTTTTATATCTCACCCACACCCTAGTCTTATATATATAGATGATCGGTCTGTCTGCATCTGGTTAATCCTTCCTTTCTCACTCCCCTACCCCACCCCCACTTCTATATCTCACCCACACTATAAATATAATCTTATATATAGATGATAGGTCTGTCTGCATCTCCTTAATCCCCTCTATCTCAGTCACCGGCCCCACCCCACTTCTATGTCTCACCCACACCATAATTTAACATATATATGATTGGTTTGTCTGCATCTGGTTAATCCTTCCTTTCTCACTCCCCTACTCCTCCCCCACTTCTATATTTCACCCATACCATAGATGACAGTCCTGTCTGCATCTGGATAATCCCCTCTATCTCAGTCACCGGCCCCACCCCCACTTCTAGATCTCTCCCTCATCAAGGACCTACCTCAGCGCTCTCCTCTAGTATGAGACTATCATCGTCAGAGCGCGACAAACACGAACGTGAATCCACATATCAAATGACGCTGTTTTCACCACCCTCGGCTACCAGACTCACCCATGCATAACGGTGACGTCATGTCAACCGCCTTCCATCTTTATGCACTGTGATCGATCACACTTCGGAGAATTGACTGACGGATCTCTATGCGATGTCCAGATGGAGGAATAATCGCCTCATCAAAAATGTGAGAAGAGACTCTGTTTTTCTGGCAACATTTAAAGAGGTTGCTCTCACATCCATATTCCTTTATCGATATATCAGCGAAAGTGACCCGAGTCTGTTAAAGGTCAAAACGCTCGATTCTATACTGTGCACAAAAACTTGGTTTGATTTGGTTTGGTATGGATCGTTTGTTTAACTTGACAGCGAGAAAAGCATATGTATAATAATTGTTTCAATTTATTTTTTATGGAACAACAGCATTATATAGATGACTGTTGTATAGACTTACTTGTTATCGTATTTCGCACGATAAGAACGTTAAGAACGTAAGAACGTTATTTTCCGTATGAAAACACCCAAAATATAGACAGTTGTGTATGCTTACTTGTATTCGTATCGCTCACATTTATAAAGGCTTTTCTCCACGTAAGAACTAAATCAAAGCGCTTCTAGGCTCTCGAGAATCTCCGTTTCCTGGAGAGCTCTTGATGGAATGCATTGAAGCAGGATTTGAAGTAAGACCTGGTTGATACGTCAAGTCCGGTTCGGGGGCTGGAGAGAGAGAGAGAGAATAAAAAGGGAGGAAGAGAGAGAGAGAGAGAGAGTGGAGAGAGAGAATGGAAAAGACAAAGCAAACGAATAACAGAGAAAGATGGTATAAAATACAGATAAATAGCAGGAAAAGAGAGATAAGGAAAATAGAGATAGAGAGAGAGAGAGAGAGAAAGAAAGGAAAAGGCAAACCAAACGAATAACAAAGAAAGATGGTATTACATACTGATAAATAGCAGGAAAAGAGAGATAAGGAAAAGAGAGATAGAGGAGAGAGAGAGAGAGAGAGAGAGAGGAAGAGAATGGCTGCGCATCATCGAAAATGGTGGAGTAAATCTTAGTGACATGACGGGGTGAGACGAACTAGAGACAGGTGTGAGATGATCTTATTAGATGAGGCAAGAGGTGACAGCAGGGAGGGATTATGAGAGTCAGGGAGAGAACGAGAAAAATACAGAGAGATATGTAGATAGAGAGAGAGAAGGGATGAATAAGTTAGATAAATAGATAATTATATAACATATAGAGATAGATAGATGGATAGAGAGAGAGAGAGAGAGAGGGGGTACAGAGAGAGAAGAGGAGAAGGGAGGAGTAAGTTAGTTAAATGGTAATTATAAAATATAGAGAGATAGAGAGAGAGAGAGAGGTACTAGAGTTAGAGGGAGAAAGAGAGAGAGAGAGAGAGAGAGAGAGAGAGAAAGAGAGCGCGAGAGAAGACAGATCAGGGGGGGGGGGGTAGATTTAGAGACGCCCAAAGATATTGACAGACATTGTGAACGGGAGATTAATGATATATATTAAGGTCTTTGGGGGTAACTCATGTTCCCATTAAACGGGTTTGAAATAAAGAAAGCGAGAATGTGTTTGATTAAAGATTGAGAAGAGAAACCTCTTGCAAACCTGGTTAAGAAAAAAATAGAGAAGGGTACATTTGGGTACATAAAAGAGATTCAAAGAGAAAGATTTGGTAGGAGAAAACATTAATTTGAAAATATAAAATGAAATGGGAAAAAAGGAAAATGGGAGTACAGAAGAAAAAATCTGAAAGAAGAGAGTAAGAACAATGAGAAAGAAAGGGTGAAGAAATTGTTATGATAGTATGCGAACATGTCAAGAAATAAAGGGAAGAGAGTGAGATTAAGGTTGAAATAAGATAAGAAAATAAGAAAAAATTAAGAAAATTGTGCTGGGAGGAAAAAGAAAAAGTGTCATCAGATGAGAAGGTGACGGATAGCTGGAACATGGAAAGAGGGAGAGAGAGATAGAGATAGAGAGAGAGAGAGAGTGGGTGAGAGATAGAGATAGATAGAGAGAGTGGGTGAGAGAGAGAGAGAGAGTGAGAGATAGAGATAGAGAGAGAGATAGAGAGAGAGAGAGTGGGTGAGAGATAGAGAGAGATAGAGAGAGTGAGTGAGAGTGTGAGAGAGAGAGTGAGAGAGTGAGAGATAGAGATAGAGAGAGAGAGAGAGTGGGTGAGAGATAGAGAGAGAGATAGAGAGAGTGGGTGAGAGAGTGAGAGAGAGAGAGAGAGAGCGAGAGATAGAGAGCGAGAGAGAGAGAGAGAGGGATCCCACCTAATGACAGAGTAGGAATCTGAGCTATGGATCTGGCATGAGGATACAACTCATCGTCTCTTCAATTCCCTGCATCTGTTTTTTGGCGGGTTAGAATTTATAACGTGTCTCAACAAATAGAAAAAACTGAAACATGTCACCTTCACCGATGAAACTTATCTTCTTGCGATTTATATCAATAATATGCTGACTGAATTACATTCCTCGAATTCGAATGAATGCTAAATTTCTTTATTTCCTTTTTAAGTTTACACGATGACACAGACTTTCGTTAAATCACCCTTTATCTGATTTTTCGAAAGTCATCGCGATCATGTTATTTTATGTCTGTTTTCAATCTGTAATTGGGATGTAGCTCACTTGTCTTATGAAGTCCCTGACCATTCCTTACAGATGAGTCATTCCATGAAGACCAAAAACACACATAACTGTTTTGTATATATTTTTTATTACACACCCTGTAGTAGCCTGCGTATATCACATTCTTAATTTCACGACGTCGATCATCGTCTGCGATTCCAAGCTTACTCCTTATCTGTTAGTGATTTTACAGAAATCGTTGAAAAATGAAATCTGTCTGGATCATATGGTTAGATGATCACTCTATAGCAGACATGTAGCCTGATCTTGGGTAGATGTTAAAACATTTCTTTGGTTGAATAATGATTCTAAGTGTGAATACTTCCTCTTTTTGTACATTGAATGGCTTGAAGTAGAATTTAAACGCCTCTCGTTAATCTTAACCATAATCTTAGATTAGTATCGTTTCCACATAACCCCCCCCTCTCTCTCTCTCTCTGTCTCGTGTACTATCACACTGTCTCTCGCCCTCTCTCGTTTCTTCCTTTTTTCCTAGCCCTTTCCCTCTTTATTTTTCTCTCCATATCTCCAATTTGTCCTCTACCCCACAGTCTACCTCACTTTCCACTCTCTTTTCTCATTACTCCATCAACACATTCTCTCTCCTTTTCTCTATGATCCATCGATCCAACCTTTCCACATCTTCATCCCATTTTTGATCACCCACCCCCTTCTTTTCTGTTTCTTCTCCAAATCATCTTTTTACCTCTCGACATATTTTGAATTTGTCAAACCATACCATAATCCCCCTCCCTCTCTCCTAACATACCATCCTCTATATGCCTGATCTGAGCTTTGCTTGAACTCACTCAGCCATTGTCAGTTTCGTCATAGATTTGTGAGCATCTAGTCAGCAAGCGAACCAATTCTCAAGTTCAAAGGTAATGCACTATCATTTCTGTTTAGCCAGAAGGGCATTAGCTTCTATCATTTTACATATCGCAAACGCCCTTCTGGCTCCAGAGAGAGGATATGCGAAGACTCGAAGATTGTTGGACCGTGCGTGGTTATACTCACATTCTTTTCTCCGTTGGATGAGAAAGCTTGAGGTGGAAGGGATTAAGTTCGGCAATGATCGTGTTAAGAACTGGGTCTTCCTGCATGCAGGGATTGAAAATGGACGCCATGACTAGTGGATCTCCTCGTCTACAAACAGATACAATAGGAAACGGATGATATCAAGATTCCTGGCGCAAAGCAGGGCATTTAACGAGGAGATAACTGATATTCCATAGCAAACACTCGACGAGCTGACCCGTACAAGCCTAGCATGGATTGAGGAGGTGTACTGCCTGACACGTCCACCATGTGTCATTGTACTATTCCAACCAAAGAATTTCAGACACCATTTCACATCCAAAATATAAACACCAGCGCCCTACTGTATTGTCTATTAAGTGCATTTGAGATGAAAATGGAGATTTGCATTATTTATTGGATGTTTATAATAATTTCTATTTTAATTTGGAAAAATACCTATGATTAACATTTGAAAACCATTACATACAACATACTACAATGATAGTTCGTATAGATTTTAAGAATCACGAAAATAGGGAAACAAAAAGCGGAATATAACGTTACCATGGATACAAAGCAAGTAACAGACGGCGTTGCTATCACTATCTTTACCCTGGCTGTACCCTGAAATGTAGCAATCTGCAACCAGTTGTACTAATACATTATTAAGAGCGAATTTTAAAGTACTGTATTAACCATGACCTAGTTATTATTCCTCGCTCTTTTCCCAATAAAAAGGGTTTCATAACCATTTCTCCCCTTGAATTGCAATTAAAGGTGAAAACTCATTTTCTTTTCACTCTTTATCACGCCATTCACTCTTTCTAGAGCTGCTCCTCCTCCTTGAGAGTCTAATTCAATTCCGTGTTCATTGGAAGCAAATGCCGGGCAAATGGATAGGATACCTACCTTTTATCGTAGTATTTCCCGCGTAAAAATGCATCGTCTGACGATATCCTCGTGTTCATACGTACATATCACGTGTGTTACAATCTCTTAATGCAAAAACTCACTCGTTCGGAATGGAAACTCGCTTGCTTGCGTTGCTAGTTTTGCTCGTTATGGATTCTCCCTTTCGTCATGAATATTACATATCTCTATGGTCTATTGCTTTGGATAATTGAATTATCATGGAGCAAGTCATTGCTGTATTTTATCAAAAGAAAAGAGAGAGATAAAAAAAAAAAAGAGAGAGAGAGAGAGAGAAGGGAATCTTGTGTGTATTATCATCGCGTAACGGGAGTATGTACACCGCATGAGTGCGGTCGTTCGCTAATTTGTCCACGGTTTAGGTTTCAGAGTCAGTCTGGAAAAGTAGCTCAAATTACAATTCAATCATTTTGTTACTACACGTATTCTGCAAGGGGGCGGTAAAATACTTTGGTTTGAGAGAGAAAAAAAAATTGTCTGTGGATTCTTTTTATTGGTTTGAGGGGTTTCTAGACTCTAAACCTATATAATATAGAACTCATTTAACAAAATACATCAGTACAAAAACATTATTTTCCTGTAGTCATTCTAATTGTATGTTTATCACTTTTCCCTGACCGGTAAAGAATATTTATAATCATTTTGCTTGTCTAATGTAAACGAATTAAAAATAAGAACGATAGACGAAATGAGCAATATTGATAGATTAACGAATAGGGAAAAAGTAGGGGCCAATGGACGAGGGGAAAGAGACGGAGAGAGAAAGAGAGAGATAGAGAAGGGAAATGGGACATTATAGTTGAATGACCAAAGTCTATATTTTAAAAGAAGAGACAATATCGTAAAAATTGTTGGTTTTGAGTTTGTGTGTTGTTTGAACTATTTTATGCCAGGTCATATGAAAGTTATGAATTATATCTGCGATTAAAGTGGTACAAACACGAAAAAGGAAGAAAGCACTTGGAGTATTGGTCAATGGTTTCGCTATATTGCATGTCATACCAAGTAAATTTTTTACTAGATCTACAACTGGTTATTTTCTTAGGAGTTGGCCATGTAATTCAAACTTCGCGCGATGGAAAAGCAATTTTAGATCGTTATAGAATCAGCTCACTAGAGACCTTTGGTTCGTTATGCAATATGGCTAATCGCAGCGATGATGGAGAATGAAGTCAAAGTCACTTAGGCTAATCAACCAGGGGGGACATAGATTCCTATCTAAAATGAAAAAAATGTATGTACTATGTTTGAATGAATGCACGATGAGCCATGGATGTGGGGTTAGTAAAGCCTGAGCGAAATATTCACATGAATAGGTGAATTTCGCTATAAGTGCTTTAAAGATACTATGTCCCTTTTGCAGCCAACATCAAATTCTGTAGAATTTCGCAGGAATTATGAATATGTCATGTATGTCTATTTGTGAAATTTAAACGCTAGCAGTGTCCTAATATTCAAATTATGCAAGGAAAACCGTTTATTTGCTAGACTTCACTGTCAGACACTATTGAGTGACTGACTGGCTTTTTTCTTCTTTGGTAATAACACCCATCAAATGGGCTGTAAAGGGTACATGAGCATTTGTCTACATCTTGTAATGGCCAAAATTAAACTGATTGAATCTTTGCGCAGCATAAACCGTACGGTCATTCGGTACAATGGTCTGAAAATCATACCATTACTTACTGGCTCTATAGCTCTTAAGTCGATTCGACAACTTATAGTGGTTATTTTCCCACTTAAAGACATTTTCAAGCCCTCCCCCCTTTTTTTAGGGAAGTTCTAAATTAGTATCATCTTTCAAATGCCGTTGGAATTTAACCTTTTCATTTTGTTGGCCTGCACATGGGACAAGGTACCTTTAAAGTGAGGGGGGGGGGTGTTTGGGTATTATCATCATCGTTATCATTATTAATATTGTCATTATTATTATTATTAATATGATTATTATTGTTACTTTTATCATATGAGAACCAATGGAATTCGATAAATGCATCACTCCCAAAATGCGTATTTAAAATGTAATGTTTATGGAAGGTTTGATTTCAAATGCTACTATTGAAATTTACTCAGTAGGCCTACCTTACCCCCGCTTTTAATATACGACTCCCCATTATTATCCTTATAATTTTATAATCTACCCTTCATCACACTCTTACTTCTTATCTTATCTTGTCTGAGCTAGCTGTTGTTCTCTTCCTGCATCCCACTCATCACATCGTCTGACGGCTTATAAGGTATCCTGTTTTGACATTCAATATTGAGTAAAGATTAACTGGGTGTTGTTGCGCGCGTGCTCCATAATTTATGTAAAAAAGAGCTTGATTAGCCGGTCAGTGCGGGCGTGTATTATGTCACAAAATAAACTTCAATTATAATGAAAAGCGCGGGATCGTATATGGCACTGCGGCTATTTGCCTTCTTGCATACACTGTTAGTTTTTGCCTAACAATATAAGCGTTTGTACAGGGTGATTGAGAAAAAACAGGACTTCAATTGCTATATGCAGGGGCGGTTTTTAAATGAACCTTTTCACTTGTCATTAATGAAATTGTATATCCTACTACGAGATAAACCAGTTTATTGAGTGCATGTAGCATCATTTTCTGTATTTTGAGAGACGAACAGGTTCATCGATATGTTTTCAATTGTATTCATGAGATTAAGAATGAAGCTGCTATGTTGGGCTAGTTAATTTCGTATTTAAAGGTAAAGACCAGTAATGGTCATGCGATTGCATTGTGAAAGAAACGTTGTGGAATCGATCAGAAAAGGTCGATCATCTAGCATCTAGCATCTGCAAGGTTCTGGAATCATCAAAATGATAAGAAATTTGGCTCATTCTTCGTAAAGTTACAAGCACTATACACAGAAAGATGTATATGGGACTACCCTATCTCTCTCACCAGACCATGAGAGAAATAAATTTACCAAATATATGAATTAGTAGGCGGTTTCCCGGCAAATTTTTTATCATCATGTATTAGTCAAAACATATTCTTTCACATGATTGGTAATGAGAGCTTCCATTTCATTTTTTGAAATTGGGGCGTTGCCAATACTGGTCTTTACCTTTAACTTCAGAGAACTTAAAAATAAACTTTAGTTATTGTCATGCGATTGCATTGTGAAACAAACGATGTGGAGTCGATAACAAAGAGTTGTTCATGTAGCGTACAAGTATTGGTGTGTACTGCAAGGTTTTGGAGTCATCAAAATTATTTGACCCAGTCTTGGTAAAGTAACGAGCACTGTACACAGAAAGATGTATATGGGACTACACAAACATGTGGCAAAATCGGGCCTCATCTTAAAGATGTTACTTGTCATATTTAGAATATGGAGACATTTGAAGAGGTATGCTTTCAGGGAACATTTTTTATAACAATGATAACGCTCACATAAGTTATGTTTAACACTAGAACGAACTCAAGACGTTTCCATGACTAATCCACATAATTCTGCGAGGTATTATATGATTCTGTGTTAGATTCCAGATTTATTTAATGTGTAAAGTAAATTTTGTTATTATATTAACATTTTATCTACGTATACACGTTTTGCAATAAGGTTTGGGATGTGTTTAAAATTATAAAAACATGTTCGCGTTTGCAGTTTAGAAATTAAAATCGCACTAATTAGACTAACTAATTATTAACTATTTTTCATCGTATTTCTCAACGCTTTAATATCATTTTATTTGATTATGCTCCCGTTGGATATGATTCAATATTTCTCTCTGTCCATTTATCTTTTAGGCTAGTCGCTTTCTCTCTCTCTCTCTCTCTCTCTCTCTCTCTCATTCAATCTATTCTTCGCCCTCATCGCAATCTTAACTGTCTTACCTTTTAAAATTTCCTTTTCAGCAAAGATGAAAGACGAAGGAACTATCGCAGCCTCCTTTCTCCCTTATTTCCTCCGACCAGCCCCTCATCCATCTGTTACCATATGTGTTTCAAGATGATACGATTCTATTTTTTGAGGCACCTTATACCCGTTTTCTAGATTCAAAGTAGATCTCGAAGAATGTAATTAAGGAGCCTAATTCTAACTGGGTGAGAGCTCCAGCTATGCCGGTATCCCGCAGGGTGTGAAGGAACACTCTTCATAGTTACCTACGGACGTTAAACTCGCTTTTATTCCAGCACCACACAACGCTGGAGCAATACCGGAGAGGCTTACCGTCAGTGCCGTGCCCAAGGCTGGCTCGAGCTAGCTAGCTAGCATCTTAGAAAGCACAGCGGGATAATCAAGTGTAGCCACTTTTTAGTCTACTACCTTTTTTCATGGGTGGCTGAATCAAGGAGGGGGGGGGGGGGGAGATAGAGGCATTGACCTCAATACAATTTCCTTTAACAAAATATTAAAAATACCCCTGTTTTGATCAAAAGGTGACCCGGTAGCAAAAGGAAAGAGCAGCAAACTTGAGAAATTAAAGTTCCCGTTTTGAACTTGATCGTGACTCGCTCAAAAATTCCAAATTTTCTGTAATTTATAACAATGATAGGTGCTCCCTATTCTACCTATTAAAACATATTTCTAGGTTCGTGCCCCTTACCATATTTCAGCGCTTATGTGCAAATACTTGACAAAAGATTTTCCGTTTCGGTTTAATAATGTTTGGAGTGGACTTTAAAAGATTATTATTATTATTATTATTATTATTAGATTTTATTAAATATTTGTTTTACAATTCTCGGTCTTGTTAAAAAAACAACCTTATATGCACCACGTTTTTAGACAAAACATTTTAAGTTTCTATGTTATAAAACGTTTAACCGCTGAGAACCAGCCAGACTACTTTCTATGATTCCCGGTGATCATATTATGGTAACATCTTAATGCCTTAATCTTTCCCTCATTCACTTTCACGTCACCATAGTACTGTATCATTCATGACAGCCCAGGCTCTTGTCAGACCAAAAGAGCATTATAATCACACGTGCGTTTCATCGGTGCACCTAACATGGATTCGAATCAAATAGTTATTGTATACGAAATGACATTAACAAACGTGATTAAAATCTAAATTGCACTGTTTACATGGTCTATATGGAAATGAGGCAATCAAAACGTTGAAATATTATTCAAAATAGAATTATACACGAAAAGAGAAAGGAAAATAGGAAGTATACAGAGCGATGAATTACAATCCATTTACTCCATCACTCTTCCTTCTTTCCTTTTCTCTTCTCTATCATTTCTCATTTCTCTCTCTCTCTCATTCCTTCTTCCTCTTAAATTAGCTGGTTAATGATCCATCTACTGCCTGATAAAATATGCAGAACTTCAAGCCATTTTCCCATCGGAATAGAGCTCTGTTGTCACAGTTTGAGATTTCACTTTAAGTTTAAGAATGTACCTTATTGGGTTCATTACTGCATTATGTAAGTCTTGCTATACATGGGGTCATCTTAAGACGAACTTGTAGTTTTGGTATGGTGTAGTGTAGGGTGAGGGTGTGTGTGTGTGTGTGTGTGCGTGTGTGTTCGTGTGTGTGTGTGTGTGTGTTTGCGCGCGTGTGTGTGTGTGTGTGTGCGTGTGGGTGCGTGGTGTGAAAGTATGTGTTGTGTACAGATAAAAAAAGACGAGAGAGAGGGAGAAAAAGGGATTAAGAAAAGGGAAGAGAAGTTGATAAAGTAATAAAAAGGTTTATGTTGTTGTTGTTTTATTCTCCATACAAAATATATCTCATTAATACTCTGATAAATTGATCATACCATCCCGACTTGAAATAAAAACACAAGGGTTAAATCAGTTGATGCAAACAGTAATATAATTTATTTAAGATCCAAACGGGTTCTGACATCAAGAGTGTGTTAGATAAATATGTTATGGTACATTGCATTATTCAATATACATTAATGTACATGATGTTCTACATGCTATTAATCCATACGAACCTTTGAAAAATCATCTATACGCAGAAGAAAAAAAACAAGATAATGGGAAATAAAAGAAGTAACAAAACTACTGCAAAAATGTTTGACAATACATATATCTCCTTTAAGTGGAGAAGTAATTATGGTTTCCTAATCACGATATATAGACTATTCAGGGCACACTCTTGAATAATGATGACAGACAGAGAAGAAAAAATATATATTTACAAGACATATTGAGATCATCGATGGTATGTTTCTTTCGCGTAAACCACTATACATTTATCATCGCATACAGTTATATAATACGAGCAGACTCGTAGCACATTATGAGGTATTTATTATAACACTCTTTTATTAATACTATTGCATCTATATTCCTTTTCCTACTATTTCTATCCTAGCACGATGATGCTACGAAATAGACAAAATCTCACAATTTCATCAACCTTTGAGATCAAACATAAGCCCTTCATTTGAAATGCTTTTGTTATAGCTGAAAACAAACAATTTCTTTTGATTAAGACCAGGAACAATTATGAAATAATGATTTTTGTTGTTTTTGCTGTATAGGAAGAGTTTTTAAAATAACAAAATGTTTGAATTGAACACTCAATATGTATCATTTGAAAACACACCAACATTTATATCTACATGGTGTAGTAAATACATTGCTATGAAATCGGTGTCAGCTGGACTAGGCCTACCGAGATTTCTAAAAATATTGCTTAATATATCACACATCTTTCAGACCCTTTGCAATATCAGCATTTATACCTTAATATTCCATTAAAAAAAATCAGGCAAGATATCTGCATTGTCACAGAAAACGACGGTACAATAATGACCACTCGTAACACACATGACTAAAGAATGATAGAGGAATCACTACACTATGGATTCACTAGGTCTATAAGAATATGTACAATCTTGAAACCAGAAATAAATCATTGTCAACAAAATATGGATTGGGACACATTCATTCATAAAGAGTTTTTTGCGATGCTAAAATGTAGCTTTTGAGCTTTTTCCAAAGTCACCAAAAAAAGTCACGGAAAAAGAACACTAAATGATGTATGGTATGAATTTACATGAGGAGGTGGAATTGGTAGCATTACGTAATACAACTAAACCATACAATTTTAAAACTACTGTTCAAAAACAACAACTTTACGATTTGTCGTGTTTATTTTATGCAGGGATCTTGAAACTAATAATGCTAGAAAATTAATGTTTAATTCGCTCTACTACTAGCATTTTCTAGATTTCGTAAGACAACGACATTTGCTTTAACAGTGAAATAGACGATATTAAGTCAAAACGCTGGAGCAAAATAGGAGAAGAAGAAAATAAAAAGAAAAGCACAAAAAGGAACCTACATGTGTTCTTTCGGGCAACAGTGATTATTTTTGTAATTCTTGCGTTTCAAAGAAATATACCGTGTTTGATGAGAATGGTTCTTTTCCAATTGCGAACATACATTTTGGTTGTGGAAAGAAAAATGAAAAGAAGATGGCTAAAGGATCGAAATTCAAACGTCTATGCTAAATACCAACTCACTTGTAGCTTTGCACACCTGGTGTTTCCCTTGCAAATCTCCACGAATTGACTTTTCTAACAAAAAGTGAATATTAGTAATTGTGTTGAGGAAAATAAGTGCGCATGTTAGCGATGTTTGGTGGAGGGAGGTGTTCAACGGTCATCTACATGAGATGTGAACTTAGAGAAGTATTGAGGAGAAGAACAGGCAAGTCAAACAGGCCTGATTGGTAGGACTCTTACAATTTAGCAGAAGTCTTCCACCTAGGAAGCGGGCGTGTAAGAGAAGGTAGTACGGGAAAGCGATCAAGTTACTCCGATTGCCCTCATTTATTGGCGTATTGCTTGTCGGATTTCAAGCTCTGCCTTGCGTGTCTGTTTGGGAGGCACTGTTCTCTCTTCCTTCTGTTTGCGTGTTTGTTCATGATGTAGGAATGCGATCTGGTCGCCACCATGCTGCTATTGGATTCGTCCCGGGGAACCCCTGAGTGTATGGTGTCATATACCCGCTATGTATGGGTAAAAGAAAGAAAAGCCAGCGTCCGTTCGACCGCAGCTGGTCACGTACCTTGGCAATATCCAAGCTGACCAGGGTCATTTGGGATGGGGTCAAGCTAGTCTGCAAGTACAGAAAACAACTTGCCACTTTAGAGGCCGGGACTGGGTCTCTAGCCAAGCCTATGGTTGTATTCGTAGCAAGATATGCTACAGTAGAGGACCTCATGTTGGTTAATTAATAGACCCTGACCATGCGTTCCGACTTATAAAGGTTTGTGCCTGAACAAAAGGGCAAAACTGACGATTCATTTTTTGTCTAGGGCATGTTTCGATAACACCTTAGTAACACATTGACATGCTATGATTTGTTTACTTGCATGCGATTTCATTATAAAAAATAGCACAAAACAAAGTACTATTAGAAAGATTCAGTTAAAGAGTCGGTGCAGTGCCGCGTCATAGAGTGCCGTTTCCAGAACTTTCTGCAAATTATGTAGAAGTTTCTACTGAACATGCACTGAATTTAATTGGTTAACCAGAATATTATACAACTCTCCCTTCGTTCGTGTAAACATGTCTCAGAAATGAAAAGAAATTGGGCTAGAAGCAGCTATGAAAGCATTAGATTGACTGTTTAATGCTAAAAATAAGGTTTGCTTGCATTCGCGCCACTTTCTCAAATGACCTCTTTCTCAAAAGAGAGTGATGTAAAACGCTACCCGGTACCGTGCGTAATTTTCACTCGCTACGGACGCGCGCGCGCAGATCCGTCGTGTCATTCCAAATCCGATGTAGTCTGGAATCGATACGCTGCTTATTGGTGAATCGATAAGCTGAAGGGGGCTTGGAATGGGAACTCGTCGACTCTAGTAGCAAAGCCTGACATGGTACACGACGGACCCTGCTGCTTGCAGTACCTAACCCTGTTCGAGTTACTAGTGGAGCTAGAGACACGCCCGAAGGATATCGGTACTTGACTTTGAACTCATGGAGTGAGTGGGTGGGTGGGTGTCAAACCCACCGCGCACTATATACGATCCGATTTTGGAAGAATTTGTAAATTTTTTTTTGGGGTCTCGAAATTTGAAAACTGGACATTTTGCTCCGTTGGGGGGGGGGGGGGTAAGGTCCCTTGTTTTAGGTCATCCATGGGAATTTTTTTTTTTTTTTTTTTTTTTTTTAATAATAAAAAAAATAAAAATAAAAAATCCAAAGGGGGGGTTTTAGGGGGGTTTTGGGGGGGGTTTATACACATAAAAATACCAAAGGGGGGGGGGGGGTTAACCCCCAAACCCCCCCCCCCCCCCTGCGTACGCGCCTGACTCTAAGAGCTATTGATCAGCACGGAAATGACAGAAAATCAATCGAAATTTCTAGGAAATCTGTCTGGGATTATAAAATAAGGACACTAAGCTGCTTGAGTAGGAGCGAAAAAACGAACGATTATGTAAGTTTTCTTTGTGCTGAAGTGATATCATTTTAAAACCATTCAGCGTTGACGTACAAGCTTACGTAGCGTTTCGCTGAAAATAATATTAATATGTAAAATAAATTGGTATATCGAAGCTGGCATATTCTGAAATATTTTTTCATTGCGCTACAGCTAAACCCATAGAGAATTTCTTTAGAAATCATAGTGTCGGAAATAGTGGTGCAAGTTTTCAGTGCAGGTTTTTACCTTGTGCTAAATGCAACACTTAAGATGATTAGCTGTGTTCGGGACCCTCTCCGACCATCAAGATATATTTCTGTACCCCATACACAGGGGATGTCCCTGTAGCATGTATCCGATTGCGCCAGGTAATAAACAGAGATCCACTTCACAATTATTCCTATTTCCTATGTGTTCATTTTTGTTTTTAATATAGATTTCTTCGATAGGTGTCTTTTAATCATACTCATGGAAATGTCTTAAAGAATCAAAGACTATTTCAGGGCTTATCATGATTCATTATTTCGTAATTCTCGGGCGTATACGATGAAAAATAACTTGGGATGGAATTACATGTATACAGTATACTAGTGACCCATTAATGTCTAACCTATCTACGTAACTACATGTATGACGCAACGAGAAGTAAATACCGACCACTTCTGTAGCAATATGCTGCTTTTTCCTATAAACTGACTATTTGTTTGACTGTTGTGTAACTAAGTTTATGATTAGCATCTGCGCCTCAAATTAACAAATCATTAATTGATCTTGTTTTAGTATTACTTCCTTTAATTACATTTCAATCTCTGTCTAGAGGCATCCGGTGTTCGAAATTGTCGCCTTCCAAAATGTACGTCTTTTTCGCCAATATAAGATATGACAAATTTGCCTTCCAAACGCCTTATTCAACGTGTTTGAGGATAGGTTTTCTTACGACGGTAATGACCGTAGATGTAAGTCTTTACCTCGAGAGATCGAAACAAATGTGTTTTGTCACGTGGCTGTTGGAACTTGGAACGCCATTAAGTAGAACATTCATGAAACAGGATTTTTGACAAAGATTGAAATCGTCTAATCGTTTTTTGAAAACACATAATACAATGCCTACGACATCATATTTCGCCTTTCGAGAAACGATGAGCCTTGAACTATGATTTAAGAAAGAAACACGATAGAAGCAATCCTAGATAGGGTCACATTTCAGAAGATGAATGGCTCTGAACAGATATTTTCAACCCATACGAATTCATTGATATAATAAAGGGATGAAGAAACAGAATGTGAGTATCACATTTACCTACAACTTTTTATAGCCCCATTGGGAAAAAACATGGAGCTGTGTAAACTATGACGTTAAAGATAAACTTGAGTTCTGGTTTAAAATAAAAGAAAAATGAATTCTCACAGAATCAAACGAAACTTACGCTGAATGTTCAATATTACAAATAAATGTCATTTGCCAAACAAGTTTGGTGGTAAATGAATACTGGCTGAGTAATGAGCATAGAAAGATAAGGAAATCAAGGTAAGTAACCCCGACACCATTTGTGTAGTCCCATATACATCTTTCTGTGTACAGTGCTTGTTACTTTACCAAGACTGGGCCAAATTGATTATGATTTGTATGACTCCAGAACCTTGCAGTACACACCAATACTAAAATGCTACATGGTCAACTTTTTCTGATCCATTCAACACCTTTTCTTTTACAATGCAATCGCATGACCAGAACTCAACTTTATCTTTAACTTTTGTGATACCTCACCAAATCATTAAACGGTATGTTACCAGATCTCGATAATAATAATGCACATTAAACAAATACATATTAACATTCACCCATATTTCTGCTGCTTCATTTCTCCAATTGTTAGTAATAAAATGTATTTCGAATGATACGACATATTCTGAATAAGTATCATATTTGTAAAAATATCATGTATAATAATTTCTTTTTGATTGAACAACACAAAAATCGAAAAGATTTCTTTATTACAATAGCTATATCTCGCATGAGGGAGTTCATCTTGACGTCTCAAGTTGGTATTATATACATGACTGATTTTTTCTTCGAATTACCACATGGAAATAAGAAAATAACCCGACAATATCACTCATTTCGTCTATAAAAGATATTTCATATTTGTCAATCGGTAATTGGTGTAACACAGAATTATGATGATAACAGAGATAGTTTTGATCCACTTCAAATGTACCACGTCCGCCCTAATGAAACTACACTTACCGAAGAGAAACTACATGTAAAAAAGAACAACCTTAATGAAAATGATATAAAAACAGACATCTTACAATACGCAAAATGTATAGATTCGTAATAATATTACCTGTAAGTGACGATATACCGTATAGTGATGTGCAGATAATAGAAAACAGACTTTTGAGATGTTAGCTATTGTACTTTTGTGGAAAATAAACTACCGGGGACCAGTCACATACAATTAACTGCTCTGAATGCTTCAGGCTCCACAGCATCATGCTTTTATGAAAGTATTATTTTCAAATAAAAACCCTTTAGATGAACAATTTCGATACCAAATTCTCTCTAAATAAGTTTAACAGCGATATTTGATTAGACTAATCGACGCGCCTTTACCCGCTCTGATACGCAAGGAACCCAGGTAGGTGTTAGGTTCCGTGCCAAGAGGCCATGGGATTTTTTTTTAATGTGGTCCTTTACTTTTCATACTTTTGATCGTTTATCCAAAGAATATCTGATAATTCTTATTTATCAACTGTTTAATTCATCTATGCATCAATTATTTATTACTTTTATTATTATTATTATTATTATTATTATTATTATTATTATTATTATTATTATCATCATCATCAATATTTATCGAATTATCATATTACGAGTTTATAATTTTTTTTTTCGGGGGGGGGGGGAGAAGAGACTACTTCATACGCATATATGCACAAATCATATGTTAGGTGAATGGTCCCAAACGCAAAGAACATTATTTCACAGTACAACATAATATCTTTTCCAAGGTAAGATACCTACATCTATTTTGATGAGATAGTAATAAGAATTACATCCAGTCTTTTTCCTAATGTTCAATACAAAAATGAACTGACGCCCATGTTATATCTTTGGAAAATAAAAACCAAATTATAACAGTAGACTAAATAACGTTGCCTGCACAAAATATATTAGATCTCATGCACATGACCGTAAAATGATAAAAGTGTTAGGTAAAATATGAAATCGCCTTACAGAGCTCATTTTTCCATCACGTCTACAATCGTGTTTAAACAACGGTTTCTTTGATCATTCGGCATAGTATAACATAGACATCATCTGTTTGATTTAAGTTCATGCAATAGCTAAAAACATTCATAACAATAACATCCTTCTCCCGATTGTTTGACACATTGTATAGGCATAACCCAAACGTAGGTACTAAAAGTGGATAATTACTTACACCTTTCAAAATTAATTGTAATGAAATGTTGCGTAAATAAAGTTGTCCTGGTCACCTGTTGGTGGATTTAAAGACCACCTTTCACCATTCACCCTAGAACAGAGACAGTGTTCGCCTCCAACCCCTCATTTAAAGACCCACAGGAGAAAGGCAATATCATATGTTACCTTGAACACATCATACCCCTGCCCGTCTGGAAGTATCCCCCTCTGTTATGAATCTCTGGATCCGCCACTATCAATTAAATATTTCTTAGCATGTATGGCATTCAACAATTTGAGGAGATAACATCCTGTCACTTTAAAACAGGGGGACAACGTGCACATCAGCCTTCTTTGAATAATGAATACGCACACGTAAGTCCCAACAAACCTTTATTGCATTTATAACGAACAACATGCAGACTTCTTACTACATTTCAATCGTTTCGGTGTCTCTTAAGATCCATGATCATATCTTCATGATCTTAGTCATCACATCATTCAACCATTCAGTGGAAACAAAAGTAATTACAGTTGGTAGGAGACGTGATCTTTTATCTACCCATTACCATAGTCAACATTTGATCGATTAAGAACAAATCCTGGTCTTGTATAGAAAAACCATCTCATAACAGCTCAAAATGACACTTCATTTATACAAACAATTCAAAAGCAATATTCAGTAGCATGTTTAGTCTATAACACACAATATGCGGGAATATTCTCTTAACTTCTTACTGTAGGAAACCAGAATACATTATTAGTCAAACTCCTTCAGGCCTGGTAAAGAACTAATAAACTTAGAAAGTTGTTCCATCTTTTTGGTTTAACTTGGTTAAATAGCGGGAAAGCTGAATGATTGTCTTCATTATTGAGTCAATAAGGAGTTGAAAGCTATATGAATTATCATTGACACTTGACCATCGTATACTCTACTATTTGTTCGTCATTATAACATATTTTCACTATGGATTTTCAAAATGTTAGCTGTGATCAACTTTGTCACCATGATCGTAATTACGATATTTCCCTGACCATAATGACATTTGTTAATACCAAACGTGACTTTTAACAAATGAATGGAACCATGTAAGGACATCTTACTTTCGACTTTTATTTTAATTTGGGATCAGCTGGTAACTAAATCAAGATCCCAATTAATCCTCAATTAACAAAAGCTTAGTTCTAAAAGTCAGCCATTACATAAAAAACAGGACATTTAGAGATGAAGAAACGTCTCCATGACGCAAGTAAAGTCCTAATTTTCTGAAGACAATGGTATAAATAAACTGTCAAATTGAATCCTCAAGATGAGTATTGTCTACCTTGCTCTGATGAGATCACATCTTGACATGGATTACGGGATTCGATTCTTCTTGATTACGTGGGTATCTCAACATGTGTACTGTCTCCCCAGAGTTCTGCATCAACGGGTTCTTCAGGATTAGTATCGTAGCCGTAGAGAAAGAAAGGATTGCCTAGGATGGTAGCTGGGAAGGCGGCGGGAAGAGTTTCCCGAGAGCGCTCTTCAAAGTGATAACCACCAGATTCAACCAGAAGGCTGTGAAAACAGAGAAAAACAGAAAGAAGGATGATTTATATTATACTATTTATCATTTTTCTGCTGTGATTATAACATCAGGACATAGATGAAATGATAAACAGCTTTCCTCCCATTAATATCCTATTTTTAACACATTATTTTCACAAAGTTGTACACAAAAAAAGAATGTAACAGTTAATTCGTAGATGTGTGTATCTGTAATACTATTGGGGGCCTATACATATACATTACACTTAACTGGTATGTAAATTTAAGTGTCAAGACAGCAAGTTATATGCTACTTAATGATACTGCCAACGAAAAGAATTGTTTTTATTGTAAAGGTGAATAGAAATTTGACTAGGGAGGATTGTTCTTGTATTTCCTTTTTTTTTGTTTACCTATTTTAATTTCCCTTCTCTTCTTCTTAGTGACTTCTTCCCTTTGTTTTTCTTTTTTGTTATTTCTCAATTGGATTGTATTAATCATATTCATTATGATGTACATTTACCCTGTCAAAATGCGTATAATGTTTTATGTCATATAATAATATGTTGATGTAGTATTGTTCTTTAATATGACATGCGTTTTGTTTTTATTTGTTTACATTTTATTTTCTTCGAAGCAGATGTTTAATAAATAAAACATTAAATAAAACAAGCTATGAATCTCACAGCCATTCTTGTCATATGTTGCTCCTTTCAAATAATTATAGGTAAATTATAACACTTTGTTTTATAGATTAGCATACAATAAAGGACGAGCCATCGGTGAAACATCCTCCCGAGTCAAATCTTCCGATGGCAATATCCTGAAGTAGTATATTAACTGCTGTCCCGACACTTTAATTCACATACCAGTAAATATAGACAGACTAGAAAGTACACTTTGCATGTTCCTTTGGAAGATAGTCCAGTGATAGTCAAAATTCCCGTAATTGCTTAGATAAACGAATCTTTAGAGAAACGTGACGATTCTTCCAATAGGGGTTGAGTTGCAAGCTCTGTAAAAACACGTGCTTACACCGACGAGAAGGGTACTATTCAAGCATCGTTCCTTTGTGAAGTCACGCACAATAATTCACTAAAACGTCAATTACACCATGTCTACATACGGGTTCATGACGAGTGCATTTCTATCACAATTCAAAGTACACGTGGATTACGTTTGACCACCACAGTACCACACTGATATAACACTGCAATGGATATATCACTACAAACTTTATCAATTTTAAGTAATTACAATGCATCAATAACACAATTATAACAAAAATATATGGGATAGGCTACATATACAATAAACAAATAAGTAAACATGAATATGAATCAAGGTTCTTTGCCGAAATATCTAAATAAAAATCATTTGTAACAATGCTGAATAATGAACTGAGGTTTGAATGTAAATAATTCCCTGAATATAATTAAAGCCGACATGTAACAACACCGACATTTAATTATATATTTATAAAGCAAACAATTCTTATAGACCATTCATATAGGAATACACTTGTGCCTTCAAATGGTAAGTTATATTGTATTTTTTGTAATGATTGTACGTTATACTTTAAATGGGAAGATATCCCATGAAACAACCCAAACAGTAGTTTCTATTCATATCAGTTACAGCGAAATGCATGTGATAGTGGTACCCATGTGGATTTCATTTGATATATTTGGATATTTCTTACATTGTGGTAACGTTATGAAAACTGTGTGGTTTTCTTTACCGCCTGAATACTGATGTGCAATTTGCCGGTAAAACCACTGATTGTTTCAAATAGATAAATTAAAGGTTAGTGGTCGGTGAGACATTTCGTGGTCTATGATTGATATCCTGCCACGATTATTAAAACTGGAGACAGGAAAGTCCTGGCCACACTATCAGAAATGTAGAATGATAATATAATACGAAATTCAGCATTTCATAATAGTTAGGAACGTAGATTTGTGGATATGTATTGCGACGTGAAATAAGTCCTGTAGTCCCAACTGCTGTTAAACTAGAATTGACAAGGTACGAAATCAATCAATTAGATGGGAAAATATGTGAAGTGTATTTATTAATTTTAGTCTAAAAGCAAAGCGATATTTCTTTTCTTTCTGGCCGGACAATTCATTCAGGTGAGGAGTTGAGGTCCTGTGAGCAACAAGGTAAGGGGGTTTAAATCCCTGTCACAGCACTAATGTTCTTTGGCTATACATTAATCTATATTTGCCGCACTCCACCCAGGTGAGGTAAATAGGTACGTTAAAGAAATTAATTAATTCGTTAAAATGCTCGAGTGCTGTAATGGCAGACGTGCTAAGGACGGGCTAATAATAGTGGAGTGTCAGGAGTGGTAATGTTTAAGACATGAGCAATATACAAGACTCCATTATCATTATTAATGATATGATATCTTGGTCTTTGATTGATATTTATTATTATTATTATTATTATCATTATGATCATTATCATCTGATTCATTGTTGTCCTATTATAGGATTCTAAATAAATTATTCTTCCTTTTAATCTACTTATGTTGAAGTAAAGGTTTTAAAAAGTAAATTTGTCATCTGTGGGATATTCACAATAGACCGAATGAAGATACTAATCAGTTTCAGATAAATACCTAATTCAACTTTCAACACGTGATTGTATTAAACAAAAATCCAAGCATCTAAGTTTGAACCTTTCAATGACGGGTTATCTGCATGTTTGACATCCACGAGACGATGTACTTAAATTTCATCGACACAACACTTTAAATTTAAATAGGGATGATACCCACAACGTCTTGTGATGACAAATCGCATCATACATGTATTGGTAAATAGCTTATTCAAAATAGCAACATTTTCTTTCTACATAGCCATCTTAGTGACCTTAGTGACATGATTGTACGAGGTTCTACAGACGATATGCCTTAAAATGAAACTCCTGGGTATGATTTAAACATAGAAATCATGGGCATGTCTCTATTCAATACAGGCGAGTTTACGCAATCAGGATACAGGGATCCACTTCTTTGATACAGAGTTCAATAGCTCGCCTTACCTCGACATACATTTAATTCACAAAATTGAAATTCCATTTCCCCCGGTCGTAAAAGCACGAGCTTCCATCGTACGCCACACCGTGCGTTCAATACGGGAAAGACGAAACCCAAACACCCTTACATATCTAAATACGGATTAAAGTAAGTAGATTTCACTTACAAAGCCCGCTCCCAATCTTTATTTGATAATAATTCGTACGTTTTCTCGCATTCTTCCCCGCTCTTTGCAATTCCACTGATGGCTAGGAATTTCATTAGAATAAATAGTTTCAGCGGAGAGGGACCATCAGGAGGTTTCTTTTCCCGCCATGGATACACGGCTGCATCTTGACGTGTGCTTGGATGAAGTGATATCTATTTACCTACAAACACCACAGAGTGTGTTTGAAGGTAGGCGAATGACGACCCCCCCCCCCCCCCTCCCCCCACCCTCCTTCCTACGCACCATATATCTGCCAGATTTGATAGAAATGCGCCGTGATATACTGCTTTGCTTCATTTGGAGAAGAAATCCACGCTCGGAATCGAGAAATCCACTCTCAAAAAGTTATTCGACAACTTCTTTACAGTGGAATCGACTCTAACGGATATAATCCCTAATTATGACAATATGAAGAGAGTTGTTGGATTTTTACAATAGTTTCTTTCTCTTCTTGAATCAAAAGTGGGTTCTATTAACAGGTTCTCGAAAAGCTAAACTTAATATGAGTTAATCTTTCAAATTACAATGCTGATAAATGTGTTTCTTGAAGTGCTAAACCAATGCATTGTAGTAAATAAATTCGCTATAACAAGTATTGGCTTCTAAACTTGAAACCACATTACAATTCCAAATAAGTATATCTGTAAAGATTGTCATACTTACACGTGTGTAGTAGGACTAACGTTGATTTTGAGTGCTTCACTATGCGATTCCATCTTGTTAGCCAGGGTGACATTGTTACCAAACAGACAATACCTGGGCATCTTCTGACCGACAATACCCGCCACAATCTCTCCTGTGTGCAGTCCAATACGCATCTGTATACAGCAGAAACAGAAAAGATATACACAAAATAGTAAACCACGTGGCTGAAAATGAATGCATGATAGTGAATGAAATTTAGAAAAATAAAAGAAGAAAAAGACTTAGATTAAAAAAAAGCCATGACTAGGATGATCTTGATCTTTAGTAATGATACTAGATTTTTCTGATAAATATTGTCTAATATAAAAGGTTATTCAATGCTTGGTTATGCAAATTATATTATTTGTTTTCAAACTACATGATTAAGATAGGAAATTGTGTTGAGGATTACATGGAACCAACATGAATGTGTAATGAACATCGCACCTTTTTCAAACGTTATCGTTATCTAGATAGACCTAATACCACCTTGGTCTATCCTTCAGCTAGTATACATGTTACATTATTATGACACATATTCGCTACATACGTCATATTTGTTTTACAACAGATTCTATGCAATTATTGAATGTCAATAAATATGAGATGGAAGCTCTTTTTTATCATTATGACACGTTGATGACTAAGAAATATAATAAATATTCTGGAGTATTTCAATCAACGCGTGATGTTCAGAGACACTAGATGGTTATAAAGAATCAGTGATTCCTGAAAGTCGTTACATCTCTGGAGATTTAAAACAAAGTTTAAAGACCCTATCCGAAGAAAATACAATTTGATATAAACGTAAAACTGAATTAATGTAGAATACAATTATGGAAAAAAGGAAAAACAGTATTTACAATTTCATTACTGCACAAATAGAAATCAAGACCTCATTTCGGCACCCCTCCAAATTACGAGTCAACAGGGGTCAAATTTGCCGAAGTTACAGTGACGACATAACATGTGGACCCCATCGGTTCACCTATACAGCTGAGGCGATGAGCCGTGCTTAATTAATGTAAAGTCATTGTGAATATGCCTACTCCACATGCATGATGTCATCAAGTCGATAGCAAAAATGTTAGGTCGACACAATCCGATTTTGAAAGCTTTGGATTTTGAGTTTTCAGAGAGCTAATACTCCTCTGACAGACACTAAAATTGCATATAATTGATATTATTGTAATCTATGGCTTAAAAGCTTTCCGTTAATATATAATTCATGCATTTCATTCTTCAGTTCGGATATGGTCTTCAAACAGCTCCCGTCAGACATGGCTGTACAGAAATGAGCTCATCAAAAATTTGAATGATAAGTATGCTGCATAGGTGTAATCGCTTGACAACGACGGAGATAACACAGGCTACAGGAATGGCTCAACATACAAAACAATGTTTAGATAAGCATTACGAGCCATAACATACAAATCCATTGAGTCATTTTATCTTTAATCAACCATGGCAGATTCTACGCAGTTTCAAGACCCCATGCATTCGGTAGGAATAGGATAAAACGACATAAAAGCATCTGTCGAATCTAATTTATCATATTCACGGTCATAGACAGACGTTTTAGCATTAAGGAGGATTAAGGTCATCATGCTAGTTTTACTTCTTTTCAGAACATTGACGACGACTTATCGTACTAACATTATCTTCACATTATCTGTTTGGGTCTAGTGGAAAAAGACACCGGTTGTCGAATAGGGAGGCACTCGTTTTTCTGAAGTTTCATAATTCCTAAGGTTCGTTTATCCAAATGTTCATACTTCCGAAAATTAATTAGGGTTCTTTTAGTATTCCGGATGTTTGTTACTCCGGAAAACAATACAGAGTTCTATGTCTGTGACGAACCGTCGGAATAATGAACCTTCGGCAAAATGAACTTTCGGAATTATAAACCTTCGGAAAAATGAACCGTCGGAATATGAACCTTCGGAAAAACGAACTATCAGAATAATGAACCTTCGGAAAACTAAACCGCCAGAATAATGGACCTTCGGAATTATGAACCTTAAGAAAAATGAACTTTCGGAATTATGAACCTTTGGAAAAGCGAATTGTCAGAATTTTGTACCTTCGGAAAAAACAAACCGTCGAATTATGAACCTTCGGAAAAATGAACCCTCGGAATTATGAACCCTGGAAAAAAGGAACTGTCGGAAAAATGAACCTTCGGAAAAACGAACTTTGAGAATAATGAACCTTTGGAAAAATGAACCGTCAGAATAATGGACCTTTTGAAAAACGAACGGTCAGAATTATAAATCCCTCGGAAAACGAACCGTCGGAATTATGAACCTTTGGAAAAAACGAACCGGGGCCAGGGGCAACGTATAATCACCAATTCTTCAATTTATGTGCCTATAAACGTATCATATTTTATTGATACCGTATAATTTGATTTGAAAAGGCTTCAATGATTCCGAAAATAATATAATTTTCCTCGGATAAAATGGATAGTCGTTCCCTTAATTCCCCTTGAGAGTCTTCACATAGCAACATTACTATAAAGCACATGATAAGTTTTAATCAAATTTTATTTCCTTATTGCTTCCCTTATGCCTCTGGGAGAAATATCTCACACCCTGAATTTTTATAATAATTCAATCAAAATGGGAATAACAATAGTATTCAAATTAGTCATGGATGTTATTGAATTTTTCCAATTGGCAATTTCTCGGAATATTTCCTCTATTATCTAAGGGAAAGGAAACACAAAACTGACTTTGTTTAGGTTTTGTTCCATTACATTGGACAGCTTGTTTTCTTACACAAGTGAAATTTTCATAATTGATCGACAAATTATGATTTGCAAGCAATAATCCAGGGGTGTTATAAGAATGGCGACTGGCGTCTGGGAAGCATAGAAGAGGCAATAACGCACCGTACACTCAGCTCAGGTATAGAGTAATGGCCAGGGATACAGAGCCTGTGTACAGGATTAAAGTAAGCCGATATTAAATCTACCGCAATAACGCATCTTCACACGTTGCCAATTTAATCCCATCTCTTATCTCTTCACGCAAGGTAGAATCCATAATTAAAAGATGGTATTTTTCGCAAGCTGAGATGGAAAGGTTGCCGTAGGCATGGTGGGAATGGGCGGTAAAAGCTTCATAATTAATTATTCAATATTTATGAATCTGTGGGGACAACAGTGTTTGCTACGAAATTGATTTAGAAGGCACATGCAGAGCTTTGCTAGCTTGTTACATTTTCATTCATTATTTATGACTACATTTTTGGTTAAAAAATAAAACACATGAAACCAGCACCCACCCATCTCTATTTCTACCGAAAAATAAAGAAGGGGAGAGAACGAGAAAAGAGAAAGAGGGAAGGGAAGGAGGTATATAGGCAGCAAGGGGAAGTGAAAGAGTGAGGGTGAGAGAGTTAGAGAGGGAGAGAGAGAGAGAGAGAGAGAGAGAAGGGGGATGGAGGGAAAGAGAAAGAAAAGTAAATCGGAGCGGGGAAAATAGTAATGTGCCTTTTATTATTTACACCCATGTATAATAAAGACAAGAAAGATGCTAAAACGGTGAGTATCGAAACACTGATAGTGTTCATCCTTTGGAAATACACATGTCAAAAGTCGATGTTTGTAATCTACTGCGCTTGAGTTTATAAATAAATGTTGTTGTTTTTTCTCGATGAGGTACCTAGGAATTTTAAAGAAAATATTAAAGGGTAAACACCATCCCGCTCTTCGATTTGTGTCTTCCTGTGTCTTCTCAATAGTTTTGCTAACCATCACAATTTTCGGGAGATGCTTTTTCGAAATGGTGCAGAGTAATTTAAAGTTCTGTTGTCAATCGCGTGTTTGATTTAACACAGCCCTGCATGTCTTAGGGTTCTCATTAAAACAAGTTCTGAATTTAACACATAATTTGAGGAGGCACGAAGGCTGAGCTGTAGAGCAGTGGCTTCGTAACCAGAAGGACCAGGGTTCGAAACCAAGTCAATGCGCAAGTGTCCTTTGGTAAGGTATTATTCCTCATTAACAAGTCCCTCGGAAAGGACCCATGATTTCTAACTTACAAGCATCCACATACTTTCTAAATAGTCAGGTAAACAAAAGAAGTCGTCATTCACCAATGGATGGTAGGAATATGGACAATATCAGAAAAATGGGATGTGTTAAGAAGTTTAAGAAGATGCCAACTTTCTTCCAGGAAATATACCCATATTGATGAAGAGTCTCTCGCGTTTATATTCGGGACAGCACGATTTGCAATTTTAGATTTGATGATTGTTTGCGGCGAAGGAGGCGAGTAATGAGGTAAAACAAATGAAATGGAGTGGACTCGTGATGCAGCATTAATCAAGGCTTCCATTTTGACACAGGGATTCATTCCTTGTCACGATCTTACGCATGGGCTGTACTTACGCTTCATTTAAGATGGATACTTATTTCTTACAGGCCAGGATCTGTCTAAGATTACGAAACCAAGAAGTAATGTGATGTCATAGAGATTCCACAGTACCTACAAACCATAAACCACAGACAAGAAGGCGTATTCAGAACGCGTAAGGAATCCTCACCGCAGCCTTCATTTGGTGTAGTAGGACGAGGGTAGACCCTTTATGACTTTATTCGGAAAACCGCTCGTTTTTATCATCCTTTGCAAACGGTGTTAGCATCAAAAGTGATTATTATGAAACCAATAGGTATTACCAGGATTTCGTCTACACTAGATAGAGAATAGTTTAGAGTCTGTGTAGGCATTTCGACCTGACGAAGCGATAAGTTCAACCTCCCGGGGGGGGGGGGGGGGTTTACAAAGATCCTTAGTTGAACTTATCTCTAAGTTGGACTTAACAATCATGGAAAGCCGTTAGCATCATTGCAAATATTTTGTAAAAGTTATTTCAGGCATTAAATGTTGCTTCAAATCATTCATATTTTCTATTATCAAGGAGATTTCCTGTTCTTGATGTGGAATTTATGAAAAGTCTAAAATACTTCAAATTTTGCTTTTGGAAATATATTATTTTAAGGCTACACATGGCCCTCCATAATGTTAAAGTCCAACTTAGAGTTAAGATCGACTTAGGATCTTTGTGAAACACCCCCTGGACACCTATAAAATAAAAATTAAAAAAAACATACACACGTGCATCGGCTTTTCCGCCTGAAAAAAGAACACTAATTAAAGGTGCCCTATATGAAAGGGCGTCAAATTTTCAACAATTTTAAGGGGCTCTCGAAAATATTTAAGACTTAATGATAAACTGCTTACCCTGAGTGCGTTGCCCTGATGTGACTTTACAGCCGCTGCAGCCTCCATCATTTTAATCGCCATCTTTGCAGCTAATTGCGCGTGCGTGTTGGAAGATTTGTGAAGTCCTGAGGCAACGCAGTACGCGTCACCAATCGTTTCCACCTACGAGAGAAAGAGAGAGAAAGAGAAAGAGGGAAAGAGAGAGAGAGAGAGAGAGGAGAGCGAGAGTGTGAGAGAGAGAGAGAGAGAGAGAGACGTTCCATATCATTTTTATATCATATTTTCATAGTCATATCGATATTTGTCCGTATTTTTCAACTCTAAATTTAGATTGTACTTACATCCATTCAACTTGCCAGAAATAGGCTCATTTTTGCGGGGTCAGTGGAGTAGGTTCTTGTTATTCCTCTTTCACTGGACCTTACTCCTAATCGCCTCCACAATGCAACAATGGTGACGTCACTAATTTGTTTTTACTTTTCACTTTCTAGTTTTTACTTAAGCCATTCACAACAATAATTGTGTTTCCCCAGGAAAGCCTCATCAGCTTTAATGCTAATATTCCTGGGGGTTCTGCAATCATTATCACCCCCACCAATTGTCAGATACATATCAACACCTTGGTCGAGAATGGCAATTGTGGATTTGAACCCTCAACCCTAGGGATGAGAGTCGCGTGAATGAACCACTATGTCACGGCACCTCCACACAATCATTCACAAATTCTGGATTGGATAACCCCTTAAACATAATGCGGTGTTTCTTTAACGCTACTTTTAGAATGGAATTCTATCACAAAATGAAAGAAAATATTAAAATATTACTCCAAACAACTTTTCCCCCTAAAAATAATGATCGACGAATATGAGGATGAGGATGGGTGTATGCCTGTAATGATGGTTTGTGTGTTTTCATATATGACTGCGGTCCTTCGATATATTGTAGATCATCAGTTCCCCCAAGCACTGCTCATCTCTCTGGTATGTTCCCAACAATTATGCTTACCTTTCTATGGAGGCAAACTGAGCTCAGACTTAACCTCATTCATCTGACTGAAATATTACCACAAAAAGGGCACGGATTGCCCGAAGGCCGGAAAAATGATCGATTGGAACATTGTAATATATGTCATTTCTCACCCATGATCATGCTAATGAACGTTGATAGGTGAATCTTGAGCATGGTAATGTCTCAAGTAGGTCTTCAGGAGACAATACAGGAATTAGACCATGCGGCCTTACTTTGATAACCTAGCTAACGGCTACTGTCAAGAATCTTGAAATATATTTCATGAATAAGCGAAAGTCTGTGAACCGGAATTAGGGCAGAAGGTAGAAGATCAGAGAGAGGGTGACGACTGAGAGGCTCGTGATCAGTATATCGATTGAAGGACGATAATTGACGAGCCCATTGCGCTTGTAAATCAAATCCTTGGAGAGAGAAACTCTCTCGCATACAATGAATGGTATTAAGGAAAGGGATATCACTATAGTTTGAACGAATACCTTCGCATATCTGTGAACAGGTTACAAATAAAAATCATTTGTTTGAATACTTCAATAATATCCACTATTTTAGACTTCTTTCCTTACAATTTGTTTTTCTTTTCATCAGAGAGTGAATAGGAACATTTTACATAAACTAATGGAAGAGCGATTTCTTCTTGTATCGAGTTTAAGAACATTTCCAGGTAAATAATCCTAGTGATGTGACGTAAAAGGTGAACAAATTAATAGTAACGATTGGTATCTCATGAAACAGAAATAAACATGAAAACTAAGGTTTTTATTGAACAGTCCGTGTTGTTCATATGATTGTACATTATTTACTTAACCATTCCAAAGTCTAGGTAATTCCTGAACCATGAGCGTAGCAAAGGAGCACAATTTCAATGTAAGAAAATTAAAAACTTCCCACAGTATGTTCAGCAGTTCAGAAACATACAAATACGATAACACCTTCAATCATTGCTTACAGTTCTGTTTGCTTTTTCTCCGTCAAAGTATCAAGGCCAACGCGTCCACGTTCTACGATATCGCATCGCCCGAAACTTTGATGAGCTTCCATGAACCGAGGCGCTCATTAAGCATTCCAGGAAAGGTCTTCTTCACAAGTAAAGAGTGTCAGTGTAGATTCATGTCTTGCTAGAGGACATTACTGAAGTGCCGCCGCCGGAATTTGAACTATACCCAACTGACCCACATTCAAGTAATGGCATTCATCAGACTAGACACTTTGCATAATTAACAACATGGGTATTAAGAATACATGGAAACAATGAATAATGTAGCATAGGTTTAACAAATACGTGCCCCTAAGATCTTCCTTTGGGATTGAATGTTTTTTCAGCAACATTGTACTGCAGACATGTTATCTGATAAGGGTCCCGTCTTATAAAGAGCTGATATCAATCGCAACTTATTTGCGATTGATATTAATGGCAACTATGTACATAAGAGATGGGAGACTGCAAACTTGCGATTGATTGGAGGACTTACGATTGATTTGGAACAATCGTAACTCTTTAAAAGACGAGGCCAAGAACATGTTAGTTCTGGATGTGAACAGATCATATGACGCCAGAGTTCTTTAAGATGGACTTAAGCTGTGCAGTGGACAGTGTCATTGACCAATCAATGACTGTAACTGATTACATTTCAATCATATTATGGTTCATTACTTCCTGTTTAAAATAAGTAATTAAAGTAGTTATGCTTCAAAGACAAAAGCATGATGATGGTGTGTTTGGGTCGCATGGTAAAATGTTTACTGTCTACGGGGCTTAGTGTGTATTTTTCTTCTTAATAAAGAAGACTTCGTGAAATTTAAATTACCGCTTTAAAAAGCCTACTCTTCAGAGAAAAAAAAATGCTCCTAGTCTCCTGTTGTTTCCCTTCTTTCACTGTCCTTTTCTTTTTTGCCTCCCGTTATTCTCTTTTCACTCCCAGTCTTTATTCTATATCAAAGTGATGAGATAATTATTAATTCAGAGAGAGAGACAGACGAAAATATTCAACTTCAAACATTAAGAGAGTGGCGATATTGGGAGACAATCATGCGTGCAATCAGACAAATGAGATAATTTTGCGAGGTACATTTTTAATCCAGGAGAAAGTGATTAAACTATACATCGTGACTTCAAAAACCGCCACTATTACACATTTTCCCCACTCCTCGGCGTTCCCGTGTTAATCACCTTTATTAATACATTGTACATACTGATAAGTCCTTCTTGGGTAATTTAAAATTCATTTTATACATTTAATTGATAATTTTAATCTTCTGTCACATCGCCGAAGTACTAATGTAATTATTTTGTCTTTTTGTTGTCAGTCTCGCGTCGATAGAATGAGTGTGACCGGAGTATGACCAATGAGAGAGCGAGATGGGAAACCCCTCGATCGAACCAGGCACCCAAACACCTAAATTATTCAGGAAATGGGAAGATCGAAGACAAATTACACAAACACTTCCATAGATGTTTGGATTGCGTGTTGAGGCGATAGGTTGATACTCACTCCCTGATTGGTCAATTTGTTTTTTGGTGATTAGATAAAAAATAATTCGTTTCATTTTTATTTGATCTTTATGGCATTGATGACGTTGAACTCAGTGTTTATTTACATTCATTTATTCATGGTTTAACCATTTCGAGACAATCATTCCACATATCGTTTGATTAGGAGCCCTAACAATATGCCAGATGCATAAGTAGAAAGGGCTAACAGTTTTGCACACACTGCATTCATTTTTGTTTCATGACTAAATTGCTTTTGATGCAAGGAATTTTAAAAGGAAAAATAACATTCAAATGTCCTAAATTGGCAACACGTTGAGAGATTCAAAATTATTGTGTAAGCCCTTAAATAATCCTGTCCTGAAAGGGTGCATGCAAATCATGATTAGCAGCCAATGGCTTAATCGTTCACAATTTACAAAACAAAAACGTTTTGATTTAGCAGTTTGTTATAACGTGATCTACCAACCAACCAATGTAAAATGGTTAACTATTTTGTCAAGTGTGATGACGCCATGAGTACGTGGAAATACTATAGAAAAAAAAGTGAAAAAGGATATTTTGAAAAGATGTCCTTAAAAAACACTGCATGAAGACGTCACAGTGGCTGTATATGTTCCCTCTGTTTGTCCATCCTAGGTTTTGAGGCGGTTGACCCTATCCTGACTCGTATGCTAGCCTCAAGTCGGCAAGGGGCGAAGATAATCATTAACGGTTCAACGTTAGTCCGCAAGACCTTTTCTTTATAGTTCAGCTCAGCACAAGCTCAGCCTGTATATATTTATATCTGTTTTCTCTAGGCAACGTTCATCTACTTAAACAAATGGGGAACTTTGGGATGTTCTTTTAGTCTTTTATTTGTCTCTATACAGTGCGTTCCAGAAAAAAACGAAACCAAGAATTATCGATGATTTATCATAACTTAATCAAAATTATAATTAATAAATGACACATATTTGTAAAGCTTAGATCCTCTTCTTTCATTGATGCAACTCATTTGATGAATTTTTCACACATGAGTGATTAAAAACAATTTGAAGAAAGGGTACCAAAAAGTCATTTGGCAAGTCAACGGTTTGCACTTAATATATATTTGGAAAAAGGCAGAACAAATTGTTCTTAAGCGACTTTTAGCTTTGCATGTCAGCATCTGCGTATACAAACAAAAAAGAGTTCATTTACTTTCGTATAAAAACAAACAAGCCTTACGCCATTACGCCTATTTTGGGCAAAAAGCTGACGTCCTTGTACATCGTCGTTCTGCTTTGGCGCCGTTTTAGCAAAGGAAGGGATTTTTTGTTTGTTACTCTATCTACCCTAGGGTGATGCTGTCAACCTGTCAATCAATCTCAGGCTGAATAAATACATTTATCGCATCTAAAAAGCCTTGAAGAAAGACTCTGAATGGGGACCGACGGCTGGCTTCTCAGTCTGAATACAGTCTTGTCTACTATTTGCACACTGCCATTGAAAGTGGCTACTAATTTGCATTTTCTATCCTCTGCGGTTTGTGCCCTTTGAGACCTCATACTAAGGAGATACATTGACAGACTACGAGTGGACCTAAGGGTTTGTAGCGTCAGTCATCGGTTTACAGAGTAGGGGCCAAGCGGCCGAAAAAGAATTAACTTTACGATGAAGTGGACGACGTGGCTGCTTTTACGTTACCCAGACCATTCATGTTTGAAAAGTTGTGACGTCGGATTCTTCTATAAATTCATTTATATTGAGGTTAGATTATGTGCAAATCCTCTCTATCTAATGTTTTCTTAGAGTGATAAGTTTAAAAAGTAGCCCCTTTTTTCAAACTATGGACAAATACAAGCCTGTTTTGGCATGGGTGACATGCTCCAGTAACCACCAACGAACAAGGGATGATTAATTTCATGTGAGGCCATGCATGCAATGGTTGAATCTTATTGGTCGATATATCGATGCTCCCACCCCTATCCTAATAAAATGTTACATTGCCAATATCATTGCAAATGCGTTTCCTTGTGGTATATTAGGCTTTTGAATTGGTTGAATAAGCCTGAAGAGTAACTTTGTGTACTACTGGAAATGTATTTAAGCCGTGTAATTCTAGTGCATGGCATTATTAAAAAAATTGATCCCCCCCTTCTTCATTCCACTGCACCTGACAATGAATGTGTACACTGTAGGTTAACAAAGTTACTAGTGAATTACGTCTACAGAGACCATTCATCATAGTTTGACAAGACTTGCATTGTTGGTCTAGCCACCTTGGGGGCAATACATCACGATATCCGTCATTTTAAATGAAAATAATTGCAACACACAGACAAAATTAGTGATGGAATTCTAGAGATGCTTGCAAAGAATTCCCAGCCGGAGTTGAGAAGAGATTGGAAGGTGACAATGAGTCAAGGATAATCGTCAGTGTTGAATGACATCATCGTCTCCCGTATGACCCGCCAATATCTACTAAACCCAATCTACAAAATTATTGGTAGTGTGTCCTTCAGGCATCTTGGTCATCGAATTGCGAACTCTCTCTGGTTGGTTTTTTGAGCTCCGTGAAACCTCTCCTGTGGCTTGTCACTTCCACCCACTTCATTTCAACATGCCTTGTCGTAATTCCTCAACCAGGAGATCACGAGGGGGTCTTCAGGCTGTCTGATACAGACGATCAAACTGAGCAGAATGATGCTAGCAGAGTTTTTGCGTGGCGCCAAGTTCCCGCGTATTTTGCATCAGAATGACGGTTTCGATCCCGTGACATTGTTTTCACAAATGGCTTAAAACGGCGGGAGAGTAAACAAGGCACAATGAAATGACGGGAAAGATTTGAAGACATGACCCACATCATTCGGTCTGAATAAGAAATCCATGTCAAATTAGATAGGATAGAAGATAGGGCAGGAAGACGACAACTGAAAATACAAACATATTTGCTACAAAATTGAATCCCATGCAGGATGACCTATTTCTATCAGAGTATAGATAACATTATAAAAAGCCTACCTCTCCCAAAATATCAATAACGAAATCATGCTGGGAGATCTGTTAGAACTGTACCTTTAATAACTTTGAAAGGTTAAACTTAGGAAGATACATTTATTCATAATAGGCGGTAGAACGTGATGTAGGGTCGAGTATGAATAAATCAATAATCGGATTTTGTTTAGGATAATAGGAGGTAGGCTGAGAGAGAATGTGTCGAATTAAGTATTGAATTTCTCACTTGCTATGCTTTAATAAAACTATATAGACATTCGGCACCTAGCTCTTGTCATTTAATCAATTGACGTGCAGTCGAAAGCCTTTGGCATTCTGCATGATCTAACTACCATAACTAAGAGAAAAATAGCATCGTAGGCGGATGATGATGTATTAGAATTAAAGTAATGCCCCATCTGCCAACTCGAGACTTTTCATATAATATTCAAGCTAGAAAAATAGCGGGAAATTTCACCCCTCCAGCGCACTTCTTTGAGATAAAATGACCAATCGGCTGCAAATCGGACGAAATTGTGCACATTGCTGTTTTTTTATATTTCAGGCCAATTTGAGACGAGTTTCCGATTCACAGACCTTCAAAAACCCCATGGTTTTGCTTTATATTAAAACAGAACCTCAGCAATTATGGTGATGTCAATCATTTATACATATATTTGAACTTTGTAATCTTTGTTTGTATCAGTCTCTCGACTGTTTTAACATGTAATTTTGTCTGAATAAACCGAAATGCATATCTAACCTTAAATACAGATTTCTTTTAAAACTTATTGTCGGATCATAAGTTGGCAGTAAAGGCTTACTTGGCCATTGTATTTGTTTAATTCGGTTGGGAGGTATTTTGATGAACTTATCAGATTGCAGACTGTTCCTTGTTGTAGTGTATCTGCGTCAACAACGTAACACGATTAAGTTACATCGTGTTAGTACAACTAAACATGTCAGTTAGTATAACAGGGGAGAACTGACACGCCGGAAGGACAAGCAAACTGTCGCCATGGTTCGTAACGTCAAGTTGTACGATGCATTGTGCCTAGGTACAGAGCAGCTGATGACACAATCAACT
Organism: Strongylocentrotus droebachiensis; assembly: GCA_035222895.1. Lineage (NCBI taxonomy): Eukaryota > Metazoa > Echinodermata > Echinoidea > Camarodonta > Strongylocentrotidae > Strongylocentrotus > Strongylocentrotus droebachiensis. Next base: position 197,734 of record JAVYIG010001245.1, on the reverse strand, counting down.
AATTAGCTCTAATTCTACTTCTTTACCACCATGTTAGTAAAATAAACAAAATCATCACATTTCTAAGGGAATTTATATTTTCTTGATTTGTCACACAAATTAAAACATAATTGCATAATCGTAATCTAAATTTAAATCATTCTGGCAATTATGTTGAGCAATATTTCTCTCTTTCGGCTGCCGGAGCTAAAGCTAGAGTAATAATTTCCGAAGCTCTTTGGAAGCGCATCGAGACGTTAGTAATGTGATATGCGCTATACAAGAGCCAAATATTATTATTATTTTTTGTATTATTAAAGCATTCGTCGCAATAAAAGCCATAAAGAGAACCATGATAGCGCTTAAAACCTCACACAGATTTGGAAATAAACACAAATACTAAGAGAAATAAGTATATCGCATTAGATTACTGCGGAATGAAGTATACGTTTTAAAGGCCCGGTCACACAGCCTTTCGCGTCTGTATCGCGGGTAGAATTTCGCGATTTTTTTTTGCCCGCGGTTGCCCGTGGTGGAAAATGTGCAAAATTGGCTTACCCGCGGTTTACCCGTGGTATGCCCGCGGAACAGACGCCGGCGACTGTTCCGCGTCCTTATCGCGGTTGAAGCGCGGCGGTACCGCGGCCTACCACGGGTATAATAAAGCAGCCGAATCGGGCTGTAGAAATCATAACCGCTCCGTGCTTACACGCGGTACACACGCTAATGCACGTGTTATGTACAGACGCGGAACAAACGTGCTATGACCGTGCTCCACCCGCGATTACCCGCTAAAATTTCGCGTCCTACCGCGTGTAACCACGTCTTAACCGCGGCCGTAGCACGTCCTAGCACGTTCGTTCCGCGTCTGTACCGCGTCTTTACCGCGTGTGTACCACGTGTACCGCCCGCGATTACCCGCGGTCTAAATTTTTGGGCAGCCCAAAACTTTTTCACGCGGCCAACCGCGTGTGAATTTCTTACCGCGTGTAACGACGGGTAAAGTACGGCTGTATCGCGTCTTTATCGCGACCTCAAAGCGTCCAACAGCGTCTGCTTCACGGGCAGAAATTTTTGGCCGTGATTCGGCCGCGATACGCCCGTTAAAGGGCTGTGTGACCGGGCCTTAAGGGATCTTCTAAAGAGAAGAGAAAAGTGGGATATTGTTGTACTAAAGCTGTTCCACAATCTCTAAAGTAGATCCATATGAAGACACTTACATGGAAATCCATTACAAATGTATTTCCTGCTTATACACTCGTAAGTTATCTTCATTTATTTATCCAAAAATGTTGTTCCTCTTCGATTCAAAGGGGAGAATTGCACCTGCCCCGTATGTCTGGTTCATTGCTCTCTCTTCACATGATTATTCAGTATACTTTAGAAAAAAATAACCACATCAGATTCTCTCGTTTTACATGTTTGAAGTCAATGGTCTTGACGTCGAAACTGTGTATATTTGAAACATTTTAACCCAACCAATCAATAATGTATATTCTTAATTGCTACTCACTTCTTGAATATTTTTGCAAATTAAAAGAGATATATGAATAAAATGAAGAAAAAAATGCTGCACAATTGTCGCTTATGTTAGGTATTGAGTTGCTTTTGAGCCAAAAAATAAGCATTCATGAACTTAAATTGATAGTTCATTACCAATTCGAACATTTCTATTTTCCCTTACAGATTAGCTCATATGATATTAAAGAAAGCATATTCATTTTAGATATATAGTATGATATTGGAAGATGACAAATACAATACTATTATTTTTCACTTTGAAAAGGACACTGATTCAATTTTAGTAATCTGGAAATTGGTTTCTTGAATGACTTAACTCATTTAAAAATGATACCGATTATCATCAAAAACTAAAATAATTGGTTGCTTCCAGTTCATACTATAATCATTTTTTTTTGTATACAAACAAAAATTACGGGACAGGATACAGTAGTCATGTAATTTTACACAACATGTAATATTCTGTAGTCTAATTTGTATTTCTTCTTTATTACTTCCTTCATTATGTTGTGGCCCTCGATAGAAAGCGCAATATTAGTACATTATGTTGCATATTGAATCGAACTGATGGTTTAAAGGCTTACGTCTTTAACTGATTTTATTTATTATACAATATCAAACTATGTATTACAAAAGAAGGACACCTTTTAACAGACTATTCACAAATCATGTTAAGCCTCTTTTGTAAATTGTCAGTCAGCCTCTTTTGTAAATTGTCAGTCATCAATCCATTCACTTAGGAAATATTGTTCAATCCTATAATACCTCGTATACAGCTATGTATTTTGTATTGGCATCGCATTTCTATTAATATTCTTAGCTATCATGTATATATTACAAATATCCCTATAAAAAAAAGTAGTTCAATCCGAGCAAAATGAGATCAATTGAATGACACCTGTTACAACATCTTGTCGTAATATAAGTTTACAAGAATGAATGGAGGAAACGATTCCGAGAGTGGATTTATTTATATAACTATTCAATATTTAGAAAGGTATGGATTGGATTTTAAATTGATATAATAAAGTGGAATTTACTATTATATATTCTTTGTAACATAAATTTTAACCAAACTTAATGAAACTCACCCTTCAGGCATTCAGTTTGAGGATTTACCTCTATATCTAAATAGTCCTTCATGAATACTGCAAACGAGACGGATAGCAAAAGAAAGACGGAGACCACAAAGAGAATAAAATATGTAAGGAAGGTAAGAAGTAAAAGAAGATGGATGCTAAGGGATGAAAGGATAGTGAGGGAAGAAGAAGATAGAGAAAAAGGAGAAAGCGAGCAGAAGGGAAAGGCTTACAAAAAAGTGAGAAACATGGATCGACATAAAGAGGGGTGGAATTATGCCCCAAAGAGGGAAATGGGGGGGGGGGGGGGTACAAAAAAGAACTATTGCTTTATCTATGCGAGCCAAAGCTAGAACCAGATAAATAGTTGGTTGTTGTATCCTGCCTGCTGAATAGCACAGTAATTCTGAGATCGTATATCATGATATCAAATCATATTAAAGCATATCAAGATATTTTTCCTGTGGTTTCACCGACCCCCCCCCCCCCCCCCCCAAAAAAAAAAAAAAAAAAAAAAAAAAAAAATCCAGCACAGCTTCACAAACACAAACCATTGATCATTTATTTATATGAAATTAAGGAGGTTTTGTATGTTAATTCTTAATAGATGATACTAACATGGTTGGGTAATGGTAAAAATTCACACATCTATTTGTAGCGTTTAGGAGGCTTAATTTGACCTAATATCGCACTCAAGGCTTGTTCAGATACGGCACGGAAAATCCCAAAAGCCGCCGCGGTTGTATTTTTACGTGTCAATGAATAGAAACTGCGCGCAACAAATTACCTGCGCGAATTAACTGTGCTCTATGTATAATTATGTTATAAGATACATAATTTTGAAACGTTTACACTTTACGTCATCAATGAAAATATGAACGCTGCGGTTTTGCGCGTGATATGAGTGAACGAGCCTTAACACGTCTCTTGTCCTAATCTACCACGACAGATGCAACGCATTACAGACTCTCAGCAAAACATGTTGAATTGTGATTGATGTTTCGATCCCGATCGAAGCCTGCTAATCCTGATCTATGCCATAATAGATGATTTGACCATGTTCGAAAATGGAATCAAAATAGGTAGGTGTAACATTAGATGTATAAAGTGCATTCAATTGCGTGAGGGGTATTGATTACAGTGAAGCTCTTCGCGTAACGTGTCAAGAATAAATTGGTTTAATCTCTCGTAAGTGCTCCCACTCGATTTCTCAATGACTCACCCATGTGTAATCAATACAATGACTTAACTAACTTGTTAGACAAAGGGATAAACATAACGCGTCGCAGATTATGTTACCAAATATTCCCCCCCGATAGTACGACGGAGAAACGTAGAATACTAGCAGAGATGTAGATCCGATGACAACACTAGAACTCGATGTGCTGTTAATAGCGGTGGGGGAAAGTGTGAGGAGTAGCAGAAGTATCGTCAGTTATACGAATGAAATTAAGTCACCTCAGCTCCATCTAAGTGGCGGGGGGCTATATTGTCACTATTATAATGTCAAAACAAAGCATCAAAGCAATGTTCAACTACGTAAAAACAGACTCGAATAGAACGTGTGTAGGAGTCGAATGATATGGGCATTGGACGTCCCCTAACTGCTCAACCTCTACATTTTGACGGAGACACTCGTAAAGAAAAAGAAGAACAAGTCAAAGAGAAGAGAGGAAGAAGAAAACTAAAAAGAAGTAAAAGAAGAAGAGGGAGAAATGTTTGAAGAAGTAGAATACGAAGAGGAAGAATTAAACGAAAAAAGATAAAAGAGGGAGTATATATTATAGAGAGTAAGAGAAAAGAAAGAGAGTGCTGACGATATTCAAAATTTTGCTTAGAGAATCGCACTATAGAGAAATTGACGACGTATTGGTCAAACAGTTTTTGAGCGTCATGTAACGCCTGGCTGGAATGCTCCCCAGGGAGAGGAGACCTTGCACACGTTGTGTGCGGGCAAGCACTGAATCCAATGACCGCGGTAATCGTATATTTGTAGAGCGCTTAGAGACATTTGTGTTAAGCGCTATATAAAAGTTAAATATTTTTATTATTATTGTGGAACATTAAAAACTCACCTTATAGACATCAAGGATTCCGCAGAAAGAATCAAACTCAGTGTAGAGAGAGTTGAGCATGTTAACCACCATGAAGGGTGTAGCGGTTGAGCAGATAGCAGTGAAGCCCACGATATCAGAGAACAACATGGACACACCTTCAACAGTCTGAGCCGGTACGGGTTCACCTCTCCAAAGTTTCTTGGCTACAGCCTCGGGGAAGATAAGATTGAGAAGATCGACGTTCTTCTGTCTCTCTGAGTCCAGGTTACCACTCGCTTCCTCCACCTGTGACTTGAGCTTGTCCATCCTCTGCTTGAGACCATCTTGAGCCCTGCTTTCCTCACCTACCAGGATCAGATCTCTGGTAGCATCGTGGATAGGGATATCAGCTAGGTAAAGACCTCGTCCGGTCAACTCCTCCAGCTTACCAACCCGTGGTGAGCCAAGGAACAGGATGCAGTCACTCTCGGGGACATAGATCATCTGACCTGTGACCTCTATCGACTGCAGAAGATAAGTAGAGAAGAAAAGAGAAGGGAAAATTGCATGAATGAATGATGAAACAAATTCGCTGTACAGCTCTGTGTTGATAAAACACCATTAGATAGAAATACGTCGAACGTCCAACAAAACGAAATACCAAAAATACCACTTATGATATAGATGTACAATGTATTATGACTTAAAAACCATTCAAGTGAACATTTATTTTCTTCCATTCATTTTGACAACATATTTGACATCTGTTCAAACAATACAATTTATACGTAGGAACATACAAATAATTAATATTCACATCCTTAAAAATGTCACACTGTGGTCTTTACAACTTAAAAAAAGTAAGTGTTATTGCTTTCAAATTCATTTCTACGATACGACATCTTTCTACGGATGTAGGATATAAATGGGCATTTGAATCGTGCTTATTGCTAGTAAAAAATAACTAAGTTTATTTTTCTCTTTAAAAGAAATCGTTTCAATGTACATGGCTAAATTGAAATTGTCAGAAACATTGGAGTGTGAGACAAAAGAGCCGTCACACAAAATTGATGATGAATATATTATTACTTCTGTAATGTACAATTACTTCTTCAACATTTGAATGATGAGATTTACCACATGTTATGGTGTTTTTATTTTTGACATTTAAATACGATTAGATCTAATTTCTTGCATTCGAACTTTTACAGTTCAATAAGTTGTATGTAACAATTAAATTCATCTCTCTTTAGGTTAGATTTACGAAAAACAGAGAATACAATATCAATATGAACTGCACAGATGTTTCTCCAAACCAAACATTAAGTATGAAACATGATGACGATCAGGATAAATAGGGATAGATTGATTTGGTATCAGTTGAGAAATACAATGTATGATGTAAATGATTGATCCTGATTACATGTCGGTAACACCTAACGCTTTATCCAGGGGCAGTTTTTGTTTATACTACAAACCAGCAGCTGGCAATGCTTACTCTCTGTCACATAATATTTACAGGAAATATAGAAAAGAACAAAAGTATCATTTATTTTTCATAACAGCTAAGGAGTCAATGAACTCAATAGTAAAAGCGTCAGACACAGCGATCCGTAATTGCGACTGCGAGACATGAGAAACACAAACACTTGGGTATACCAATAAAGGTGAAGGACCATTCTTCTTCTCCTTCCTCTTACTTGACTTTCCCTTCACCATTATTATCATCCTTATCATTATTGTTGAAATCATAATTATTATTATCATTATCATTATCATTATCATTATTATTGTTACTATTATAAGTATTAATCTTATTATTATTATCATTATCATGACTATTATTTTTACAATCGTCGCTATCATTATTACTGCATTATTATTATTATTATCGGTAATTTTAGTGGAAGTAGAAGTAGTAGAAGTAGTAGAAGTATAGTAGTAGTAGTAGTAGTAGTAGTAATAGTAAAAGGCCTTTTGACGACTACATACAATTTAATACTTAAGCTACCACTAATCATATTATTTACACATCATCCTGCATATACCACCGATGGATGGATGAAAGGATGCCAACACACACCACTCATAAAGTACCATCACTCACATTCCGTGGTTTCCCATACACACCAGAATGCGACTAAGCTGTGAATTCCAAATCTTGCCTGATTTAAAAGCAAAAGTAAACTTAGGAAACAAGAGAGTTTCAATGATATTTGATGTGATCACTTTACACGTAAACCCACCGGCTCAGACGCGTTCCCCATTTCTCACGTTTATTTGACACGGAAATAAATTGGGATGGATAAAACGACGTTTAGAGAGGTGTTTCCTTTGCTAAATTGAAGTCCACGGGAAAGACAAATTGATCTGACATCGACTAAGGTCCCTAAACCCTAACGGTCCCTGGAGAACTCCGCACTCAGTGTTTGAGGAGCGAGCACATTTATTGCATTACGTTATAGTGTCTTTCTAAGGCCGCGTTCATGCTTGATTTTGACGGCCAGAATCAGGCATATGTTACGTGTTTAGTTTAAAACACGCTTGCGTTCATGCTCACTTTTGTAGAATCACCGAAAACGGCGATCACGAACGCCGATCGTAAACTCACAAAAAGATGCGTTTACAATTGTAAACGCGTTTAAATGGGGTCAACGCACTGACCTCTAGTGGGTCTACGTAGCATGCACAGTGAAGGTCACACAATGCCACACAAGGAGAATTGCCTGGATGAGCCAGAGAAGTAAGCATGAACAGCTACACCGTGGAACTGCGATCACGATGAGCGTTTACGATGAGCGTTTCAGATCGCTCATTCTACCTTCAAAATCAAGCATGAACGCGCCCGCCACCGGCTCATACCAAACTTTATATCTACGAAGGTTTGTGTAAACAAAGTAAAACATTATAGTAAGATCTTGCGACATAGGAAACTCAAGAAATGGAGGAAAATGCTCTTGTAGATGTTATCTTTGCATTTTACATATTGCTGTTCTCATTGAGTAGATTTACCATCAAGAAACGCGCGATTCTCGGTCATTTTCGGTACTGACGAATAAAACATTGCGCTTCGATAACAATTATATAAAACCGGATGATACTAAACATAGAAAGAAAAGAACAAAAGTTTACAAACTTTAGACAAAATCATCTAACAGTGAAAACTCTTCAGCATATCCGGAAATATTTATTAAAACAGTTATTCTGAAATAGCCATCTGAGCCAGTTTTATAATTCGATGATACAGTAATGGTTTCTTAACAAATCCCAACTCAAAAGGAAATCTGAATATTAAAACTTAAAAAGCAATAATCCATAAACCACAGCCATTGGGGAAAGCAAAACTACAAATCTGGCGCAAAACAAAACTTGCTTCCATCCAGTTATCAAAACAAACAGAAGTAGAAAAGACCGCAAACCCGGGCCATTTGGGTCTCGGCTCTTCTTATTTTTCTCTCCCTAGTGCATCGTGGAAAATTAGAGGGAAAAAAGAAATCGTCATTGGCAAATTGACACTTGGAAACCTCTTTAGATGCAAATTGGTGTCGATTGTAGGCCATCGACCGATCAATGTCGCTGGGGATTATTGGTCGCTTTAGTCCACGTGTCTTCTGACAGACGACACATCTATAAGCGTTCCCGCCAAAATGTCCAGGTCATTTTACACCTCAGACCTTGTCCTTTTCTTAAGAGCCTCCTGACTGGAAGGTTAGCCCAGTGATTGCAGATCAGACACGGGATGCCAGGGGAATGATTGCTAAGCTAGGTAAAGCGATGGATCAAAACAAACACCATGCGTCAACCTACACAATTTACATTAATCTTCACGAATTTTGTCGGGATAAAGTTTAATGTATTTTCTAACGCGGGAACTAAAGTTCCGATTCATCTAAATCAATCGCAAATACAGCATTAACATAGAATAAGTTGGCTTGCACCTGGAAATTAATACTAAGGCTCAAATTACCTGACAGTATATTAACAGTACTTCTTCAAAAAGAAATGTTTGATATATATGAAAAAACACAATACAATTTGAATTAATCGATGCTCTATTGACTTCGTTAATTTGCCTAAAATGAGATAATTAATGAATTTAGTAACAAATTAAGTTTCTTGACATTCATATAATGATGTTAAATCACCTTTCTCAAAATCGTTTTCAATAATGTGGAAGTGTGGTGGTATAGTGGTTCATTAGTTTGTCTCTTAATCTAAGGGTTGAGGGTTCCACATATGCCACTCTCTACCCAGGTGTAAATGGGTTTCTGAGGTGTCAGAACCTACTAATTTGTTTATAGTTTACATAGCTCTACGTTTAACCTCATCTGTCACAATACCGTTTTATAAACCAATCTGGCATGGTTATGCTTGTCTATGAATATGTATGCGACGTCTTTCTAAATTCTCATCGATTTGATTGATATCACGTAAGAGTGGAAACTCTGGTTTTTCTGCACAAGGAAATAGAACCCGCTGCGAAATATATGACATAAAAGAGAACCATTTATACGTCATATCTTGTACAGAAAGTAGCATCAAGATCTAACACAGCTGCTACCCTGTGTGGTCATTTTGATTTCAAGCTCGGTTGGACAGAATAATGGACCAAACGTAAAAAAGGAAACGACAGAAATTTGAAAGCATCTGCTCTATTACTGTCGACTGTGGATGGGTTGAAAAGCAGACGAAACAGTTTAGATTACTGGCCGGTAAATGTCAAACATTGGGGTTATTTAAGAGCGCCAAGTTCGATCACAATGTTTACGTATAAACGGAGTAGATTTGGAAAGAGGAAATGGCAGCTAGGCACGTGTGCAGGCCAAGCCACAGGCATTTACCACAATACATCGCACAACTCTAGGGCATAAATCTCAAAGCATAAAGGGGCCTCGTCTTGTCAACGATTAACAAGAAAGAGATAAGAACAGAGGACGTTTCGATGTGACTTCAGCTTGCCTCTGCGGGCAAACATCTGGCCTAATGACTGATATTTAAGCAAATTGTGTCAATTTCAGGATAAAAAAGAAGCTTATCCCTTTAAAAGACTGTGATTAATCTAATTATCGGTAGATTTTGAGGAGGTATGTCGTCATACGACCCTGGAGATGAGACGGGACGGTATCTCACATGTCATCGGGCTTAACATGATGGTCACTCGTAATTGCTGATGCACCCTTCTTCAAATCGAAAGAAAAAAAAAATCTGTAGCGTCAATTTAAATCGTCCCGAGTGCTTGAAGCTGAAAAGAGCACATCACAGGTCGAGGGAACGGATAGGGTGTTAAACCGAATCAAAATTGGCTAGATGAAATGCCAAGTGTTGGGAGTATGATTCTCCTCAGGGGTCTACTTGGTTGTTCACCTTCTAACCAATATCCAACCACTACGGACTGCTTGATCATGGTTCCATTAACCGCTCAGCTCACACACGTTTACTTAGGTGATGAGACCAAGATAATTTGCTTGTCATTGAATATCCAATTTACACCGGACTTGGCGTATCGTTTTCAAAACTCCTCACCAAATTTCATTACAATATTTGGTTGCAAGAAATGCTGAGAAAGAAGCAAATTTTCGAGTGCTTACTTAAGATGACAGAGAGAGGACATTATTGTGCCTAATTAGCAAATCAATTCCAATAAAATAATATTGTCTGGCGCCTGATGTATTGAAATACTTTGAGTCACGTGCATGTACACGATTTATATAGTCCGAATTTGTATATGTTGCAACTATCAAATAAAAGAACACGCCTTTTATTTGATAGTTGACGATATCAAAATCATCACAGTCACGAAAAAAAACACGTTTCTTTTTAAAGAAATTGAGAAAATCATATTGTTTAATCAAAGAGAGAAAATAAGGTAGAAAAAAGCAAACTGTGCTCAGAGATAAATCATCGGGTTAGGAGTGGAATAAACTTAATTTTGATTCATTGCTGTTAAGTTCAATAGCTGACGCGCATTCCAATGACAGTGAAAGCTGGTTCATATCAAGGAAAGTAAAAATAAAGAAATATATGAAATTCATACACAAATTCACGTTGGAACCAGTAATACGAGATGAAAAGTGCAACATCCAAAAGGTCCTGGTTGACACCCGTAGACAGCCTGTAAGATAAATCACTGGTCTTGTATTTATGGTGTGGAATACAGATGAGCATCTTCCTCCATGAAAACATTTTTCTGTCTCCTGAGAGTCAAGCTGAGAACATACAGCATCAATCTTTATACTCCTCTCATCTATCGAGTTCACAATATTGAAGCATGACATTCGTACAAATCTCAATTCACTTGAAATATCCCCCTTCTACGCGTTATGATTCGAATCATTGAGGTTTTTATAAATTAACCTATTTTTATTAGACTTTCATGGATTTCTTTAGAAAATATGAAATGCATAAGTGAGCTTTGGTTACAAATTGGTACGAATATCTCCATAATCTCTACCAAAATATAAATCCATATAATTCAAATATCACCACGTCCCGAGATCCTCCCACACGATCACTATAAGGGGTCGTATCTGGTATGCTTATGTTTCATAGTTGTAACACCTTCATAATGCCACCTCATAAACATGGACATGTATTCATCTACGGTAGATGTGGACTCCCCGGCGGGTAAAGAGAAAATAACTGCACACCGTAAGTATCATATATATGGCGGATTAAAGGGGATCCTTAAAGGCCCACTGCACTACTTGTAGCTATTTGCGTCCTCTATACAACAAACAATGCATAATCGGTGACCATTGGTCCCCCATGATCCTCTTTTTCTTATGTTATTTGAGAGCTGAGTTGATGAGATAACCACCTATCTAGTGACTTTGCAGTGTGGTATAATCCTTCCTTTACTCTAGTAATGGCGGGCTTTAAAGGTGGGAAATGATATTGCGTGGATTTAGATATTGGTTGATTCGACAAGATACCTAACCTAGCGATAATGAAAGATGTCAAAAATGTACCACTTTTCAATATTTCCGGTTTCATAATTAAAATATTTATCCTATTTCAAAAAACACTCATCAGAAACGTTGAAGAGTAAAATGACCCAAATTTACTATCAATTTACGGAATGAAGAATTCTTAAAACTCTAAAAGAATGCCAACATATTGATAGCAATATTTTTACTTTAAGACGAGGTAAGATATTCCGTGGTTTGACCTCGGTTGATGAGACAAAAACCTAATATAACGAAAAATGAAGAAATATGTTATCTGTCAACTTTTCTGGTTTTAATCAAAACATCTAACCTATTCAAAAACCTATTTAATAGGATCGCTGAAAAGCAGAATGACCTAATTTTCATGATCAATCTACATCAGAACGAATGACCTGAATTTCAGAATCAATCTAAAAAAAAAAGGATGAATATATTAAACTGTAAAAAGGATGTCACGAAAGTGACTGTACTAACCGGAAAAATATATTACCTGAACCCAAATATCCAAAAACCGGGGCTATATCATAATTAATTTTCCAAGAATCATTGCTATCTGAAACGGCAAAGAAATATCAATGAAAAGTCATCAAATCTGTGATATTTTATGAAGGCTGAAATCGATTCGAAGAAGTTGAATGATGAAAAGACATCTTATTCAGTGTATAAATTTCATATTTTTACGAAAATATTCTCGCAGAAATTCAACTTAATTTGTTCTCTAATAGTCTACCTTTATTCTTTTGGATGCATATTTCTTGTTTGCATTAAACATTCTTTTTGTGAAATTCAAATTCCTACACGTTTTTTTTTAAATACCAGTTTCAGTCGACTAATTTACAAGTGTCTGGTACTTTGTTTTCGTTATGTCCTTTTTAGATAATGTCTTATTCCATCAACATTGAAAATCTATTAATTACTCTTTTGAGATTATTCGAAGAAAGATCCATTGATTCAAGATGAAATACTATTATTACTATGCAGCGATCTGTTGTAAACGTAACGCTTACGCTTTTTTTGACCTAATGTCATGAAGATCCAATTCTATCACTTTAGATGATTTAACTTTAACGAAAATTCAATTGAGAATGTGAAGCGACGACATTCATGAAGCCCAAGCTTGTGTATAAGCGAAGGTATTTGAGCAAAGCTGTTGTGTCCATTGATGAGTTCACCCTCAGTGATCTCTAGTCAGGTAGCTGAATGATGAAACTGTCATAAAAAGGACAATGCCATCGCAGTAAGAGGCATTCACCCGGGGCATCGAATGAAAATAAATGACTGCGGGATAATCAGAGACTTTAGCGCATGAATTGAGCGAAAATTCTATCACATTCTAAATTTAGAGGATTAGCGGGTGCCCTGTACGTTGCGCTATATAACTGGACGGGTCCATCGCATATGCTTTGCGCCTATCTCTGAATATATCTTTCTACTTGACTAGTCTTGTCCTTGAACGCTGGGTAAGACCTCATCATCGGGGGATTTCTCATCCTATACAGCTCCCCCTTCTGCTTGGCGGCATCCTCAACATCTCATATTAGTCTCTTCTACTAAACTCATCATAACAACCACTTCAGGAAACTGACCAGATATTCCCAAAGCCTATTGATTATTAATTCTTAATAAAACAACATTAATGTGTCTCTCCTATGGATGAACTCTTTAATAAGAGGCGACCAAGACAACATAAAATTATCATTAATGTTCATACCATCAAGGGTTTATTTACGATTTTTCTTCAAGAGGTTGCTAAAGTCAGAATACAACAAAAGTACGAAAGTTGATAGCTTAATTTTGCCAGGATTTGTATGGAATAATTAGAAGATGGGGGAAGGGGGGGGGGGAGAGACAACAACTTAGGTAGAATTAAATATAATTACGAAACATAAATGATCGCGAAAGGCCCTATACTCTGCGGTAAAAGTTTACATGAATAATCACAATAGAGTAAACGTTAAATTTAGGCCATATGAAGCGAGAGAACGTTTTTTTATTATTAGGAACCACATTAAAACTGTAAAGCAAAAAACCATTACATCCATTTTGTGACAAATTGGATGGGATATATCGGCTTGAAAGCTACAACACTAAAACGATGATCAATATAGGAAATTAGCCGTGGAATCTCAATTACGGAAAGAGAGAAGTGATGGAAGAAAGAAACGCTCAAGGTCTGAGAGCAGGTAGACTATAGTTAAGGAGGAGTAAGGTTGATTGGTTGGATGGACTCATCACAGAGACTAATAATGCAAGAAGCCAACCAGTTAAACTACTCATGGCATGTTCGAATCAGTTCACTCAACCGTATTGTCCTACAAACGCATGCAAGCATATGCTACCAAATATGTTTATATCGAGGCCACAATTATGACCTTAAGACAAAATTCTCTAAGACGGCCGGTTCATGGATCTTTATGATCTTAGCTATCACGACTGCCTAGTTCAATCCATACAGCTTTATTGTCTTAACCCTGTAATTTAACGATTACAGTCCCAAACCTGCAGGTGAGCGCCATTTAGGTGAGGCAACTTTCATCTGGGATATAGACAAACGTTTTTGCGTTTGTTTATACTTCTTCATTTGAAACATTAGCATAGATTACGTATTGATTGGGGCCCTCCGGAGAGATTGACACGAAAATAACCTTCTTAACAAAACAGTTGGTCTCATTTTAAGTTGGCTTTCAAAATAGATGGTTGCTGACGTCTAAGTTAAGTAAATGATAAAGCTTTTTTTTGTTTTAATTTTAAAAAATTGTTTAGTTTTTATCTTTAAAAATTGAATTGTAGATTAGAGGAAGACATGGTTTAGCTGACTGTGAAGCATGTCTGTCACCGTTTTCTTTACGATCAGTTGGTACACAAATTAACACTTCAAACTTTAATATCTCTCATCATAACATGGCAGTGACTGGGTATAGTCTGTAAACGTTCACACATCCCTAATCTCCCTCAACGTCTTGTGTTTAATGACAGGGACTCGTCTTTCATCCCAGGAATTATTCTGTCAAATAACAACGTATTGGAAAGGCATTAGACACGGCCAGCGCGTGCTTCTTGTGCCCCCTCGTACACTTGAAGAGCCGGAATGCCCGACGACAACCGTTAATAATTTGTGTAGGTAATGTGGGAGGATTTTACGCTACTCATCCTTCTGTTATCAGAAGCATATTACCGTGTTCACTTCCACGACACGATGACTTTGACACGAGACCTCAAGAGTCAACAGTCAAAGAAGACAAACACGACTTTCAAACTTGGGATAGTAATGTAGGATTTATATATATTTCTCCCCCTCATTTTATTGCAGTGATATTTGTCCCTCGCATTCTAACTACTAGGTCCTTATTTCATATGAATGGTGGAATTCGATCCCGTCTGAGTAATTTACAAATATTCCATGTATCACGTCTTTTTAAATATATTTATCAAAAGAGTGCAACAGCTTCTCGTGCTACCAAGCGATTTCATTTAATTATGCGAAGCACACTTTATCATGAGTGACAAAACTTTAATTTTTTGCCATCGATAATAATCTTTTAGTGTTCGCATTTTCCAAATGAAGCAATACTTTATAGGAGATTTTATGACATAAACGATGCAGGAATTTTCTCATTTGTAAAACGATCAAATTAATTTTAATAGCTCCCAATGAGCCTTTGTGCATCTATCATTATTCATTTGTCGGTCTAAGGGATGCCTGTAGTAATTGTTTTTTCCTGCCACACTGAGTACCATTTTGTACAACGATGACCACACAAATTTGGCATTTCTATTTTCGAATTACCTTAAACATGGACTTGACATGCTCGATGCTAAAGATTCCAAGTCACATACCGTAGTTTGAAAACACATAATGTATATGAAATGAATGTAAAATGTAAAAAAGGAAAGCAATTAAAGTTCCAAATGTGACTGATAATCTCATAGGAAAAGAATGAATCGCATTAAAAAATATGTGGAACTTCTAACAAGTAGAACACAGATTGGAAAGAAGTTGTGGGAAATCGCACCTGAGTGCATGCTGTGGAGTGTTTCTAATGAATGACTTCTAGACATAGGATCGATGTTTCGAAATCGAATCGACCATTGCTTTCCCCCCAGAGAGGAGTATTAAGAATGATGAATGATTTTGAGTTCGCTATTTAAGTGCCAACATTAGCATATGACAGAGACGCGTCTACTTCTCTACCACCGATATCTCTCAGACAGGTTTAGGGAATAGGATATATTTCCTTACCTTATTTTCTTTCAACCAAATGGTTGCCAACGAAAGTAATATCGATAAATCTTGAAGAGTATCAAACAAGAAGAGTACTGTGCAAGGGGGAGGGGGTGCTGGGAGCGGCAGTCCTAATTTTCGGGAAGTGAGGTGCCTGAAACGTAATTTTGAAATCTTATCTAGAACATTTTAAAGATGGAATAAAGTTTGATCATGTTGAAGACTATTTTCGCTCGCACGCTTCGTCCGCTCGCGAATTTTAGAAAGTGAATAATTGATATATGGGCAAGAGACACAACCCCTCCCCCTCAGAAAAACATGCCCCTACACCAATGTTGGCAAAGGTAGATTTTAAATCTTAATGTTATCCAATATTAACATTTGCCCGACATCTGAGTAGAGTTACAGACAATCACGTCAAAAGAGAGGAGACCGTTCACTTTATAGAAAACCTATACAGAACTCGACAAGGTTGTGCTGTCATTTTTCTTAGGTTTTTGGAAATGTGTTCCTTTACAACTACAGCCATTACCGTGATCATAGAGTGGTATGACCTACATACAAAACCATTCAAAATGTACATTACTGCATACTGCTGGATAATTTTTCTTTGAAAGGTTCTGTCGCGAGATGAGACGGGAGTTCACTTCTAATTAAAAAAGAAATTTTACTGCACCACAACATCCAATATCTATACCGTAGGAAACCCATAGAAATTCTTGACGCGCTATCGGTGTTGAAGTCCAATGAGTTACCAACCCCTAATGCCACTCCACTGTTTAGCTGAAATGGTTTCCAATT
This sequence comes from Strongylocentrotus droebachiensis, assembly GCA_035222895.1. Taxonomy (NCBI): domain Eukaryota; kingdom Metazoa; phylum Echinodermata; class Echinoidea; order Camarodonta; family Strongylocentrotidae; genus Strongylocentrotus; species Strongylocentrotus droebachiensis. Next base: position 181,149 of record JAVYIG010001245.1, on the reverse strand, counting down.
ACATTTATTTGTTGTCAATGTATATAATGGTGTACAGGGCGGTTGAAAGAGCGGTTGACGCCACACCAAGGGTTTGGTTGAATTCAAAACCAGAGAGCAAAGGAAATAAGAAGCTTCCTGACTTCTCGGGAATGTTTTTCAATTCTTCTTGGCTGTAGCCAATATGTCAGCGGCACAAGCCAATTTTACGCATGGAGGCACCCGTGACCGCGCCAGAGCCCTGGGCCCTAATAACATTTGCCCCTGACTAGAAAACCCGTTTTACTGCTCGCCAGAATTTAATGTCCTACTGTGCGCATTTTCATTCCTTGTGCTATTTTTGGTTCCAGTTGCCCCGAGTGATTAATATAAAAATGCTGCAATGCTGAAAGAACCTTAGTCCGTTCATTCAGTTTCCTTCCTTTGCTTTCAACCTGAGAATTTCAGCTAATTGATTTGGCTAAGCCCAAAGCCGACACCGAATATGGCGTTGATTTGTGTCCCAGACAATTGCTCCTGTCTGGTGAAATTTCGCTCTTGTTAACATGGTAACTTCTTATCATACAAACACGTTCGTACTTAAACTCGTTGCTTTGACACAGTTTTGAGTACGATGGAAGAAATATTGATTTCTTTTCAAAGCTTGGTTACGTTAAACAGTCTTTTTGTGAAGTTTTTTTCAGGAAATGTTGTGTCGACTGTCTCGTACGCAGTTTTAATTGGTGTGGACCGTTTAGGCTTAGGATAATACATTTTGCATGTGTGTAATATATATATCTCCCTATTGGCTCTGTAATCATTCAAATTCTTGTTTATACCAAAATAACTGATAATGATTGGCTTCGTTAAAGATCCAACGAGATTTAACTATGCTTAATCAAATACCAAAAATAGTCCATCTTCTTCATTTAGTATAGCTGCTTGTTATCCTATCAAGATTACTACTGGAAATCGTATAATAAATTGGCATGATAATGTGGACTTTGTTTATGATTATGTAAACAGACCCAATACAAATATAGGATTTCTTGTTATTCAACCTTAGTATTTCAATTAAATACGATATAGCACCTTGCAATTTAAATTCTGAAAACAAGTGATCTCCAGATTCAACAGATAAATCATAATAAAACACATTCTGCCTTTTATGTTTATGTGATTCCCAATTGTTGTACCATGTATTTATTTCAGAATTTGCTATAAATCAGTGTTTTAGATTGTGTGCACATTCTTATTGGTTTTGAACCTTGAGCATCCAGACAGGGGATATACTATTGTGGCACTTTTGTCTATGTCGTAGACATGATGCACTAGAACACAATATCGCAGTCTAATTCATTTGTGGTCTACAGGACAGGGGGCTATTAATGTTAGAAACTTCATGGGTAAGATGTTTTATGAAATAATTTTGCTGCTACTCCCAGTGCCCTAGTATACCCTAAGTAATTGAAAATAAGCTAGTTATTTGCTTCCACGGGTGAACCTGTCAAGGAATATATTTCCTATTTCTTCTCTCTCTTTAGACCGTATGTACGATCCGCATGTGACTAGTTCATCATCTTATAGAACAGCATATGCGAGACTACACGCTAATCAAACCGCGATGTTAACTAAGTTTCCCGCCAGAAGTGGGCTAACATATTATGTTGGTATTTCCAAGGTCAAGGACACGATTGATTTAATAACATCAATCTGTCTTGCTTTAGTATCATAATTCGATGACTACTTGAAGAGTTACAACTAAATCATCCAAAAGGTAGCAATACTTTGTGGTTATACTCCGAAAAACGCGCTTATTCATGGTTGCAATATCAACAGCAATACTGTTAGAAGAACATGATCAGTAGATGCGAGAAGTGACATGCCACAGTCGCACTGCTCTAAGATTACTTACACACAAATTGTACTATTTTGTAGACAATTCCTTTTAGTGACTTCATAATTTTATCGGTTGATATGGGTGGAATCTAAAAGGGTGCATGACATGCCCGCACAACCTCCATTTTGGGGCAACTCCTTTCAGAAGATACAAGTGAAGGTTGATTTCGGTCAGACTTCCCTCTATTCTGAAATCCTGGATTCTCGAGTGAAATTGAATCTTGTTTGAAATGGAAGGAAGAGAGAGAGAGCGAGAGAGAGCTCCCTAATCGTTTTGTATTCCGATGATATGAAACACCATTGCAACTACAAGTACCATTGCAACTACAAGTCACTTTTCAATTCAACTCGTTTAACAACAGTAAACAGTCCAAGTCTTATGTTAATCACGAAGTTGCCTTTTGACTCTCACTTTCGTGGTTAACAACATTTTCTTAAAAATTCTACATTTGGCCAAACGAGCATTTCCATGGTTTTCAGTACATCGCCATGAGCTAATTTTCCACTTTGAATATAGTGTTATTAAAAAAAGACACAAATCCCAATACAAACCCTATTATGAGGAACAAGTAGATATGACAGCGCACATTATGATAAATGATATGCTAAGCCTGCAAGGTATTTCCCAGCATAAATCGATCGAAGGCATTTTGCTGTACTCTGAAGTCGTCTTCATAATTGATTTTTAATCCGATACGAGAGACAGTGCATTAAAGTTTTTCTGACAAATGTATTGCATTTTGTGCATTTAAGGCTGTTTTCACTCGAGAACACTCGCGTTATAACTAAGACCCATGCGAATGGATAAAGAGCTTAGTGTTTTTTCATGCTAGAATGCAACGGCTAAGAAGTAGAACTCATAAATGTATACAACAATGCGCTATTATCATTTTGAGAAAAAAAAAGCTGCATATGATTTCTCATTTGTGTAAGAATGAATGTCGTTTCAGACAATACGATACTTATAAATAAACCTACTCCGACACCAGCGTTTTTGTCATTGCAAAAAGTCACTTTGTTGAGACGAACCCTAAATTCCAGAGCAATGTAATCCATGCGTGGCCGAGTGACAATTAATGTATCACTTCTGTTTCATTAGCGTGAATATGAGCTAGATTAAGGCCTATTAGGACTGTATGAGTCTACACAGTTGTTCTAATGCCTCGTGAAAGATGCATACTATTTAAAGGGCTTATGCTTCCTGCTATTGCTGTTAAATCTATTTCCCTCAAATAAATTGATTTGTTATACACTAAATCGCAGAAACGACACTCGGTATAGAAACATACTTTGAGAATGGACTAGTTGATTGATTGATATTGAACGCTGACCTAAGAGCCACCATGATTTTTCTAGATCGTCCCTAAACACACAAACACGTGTCACATGGCAAAAGTATATTTAGGAACTTAGATTGATGGTACTGCTTTATCAATCTCCACGGAGACATATTTCTTAGTCGTACTGAGAAGCCATGTAGAGAAGGAGATAGGATTGGTGGAGAAGAGAAGCTATCCTTTTATACTGGTGGAAAGGTTTGGTATATAGACCGCATGCAATCCAGCTTATGTTAGGGAGAGAGTTAGATGATGAGAGAGAAAGAGAGAGAGAGAGAGAGAGAGAGAGAGAGAGGGAGCGAGACAAATATGAGGATGTGATGTTTGATGCGGCCCTTGCTATTGGTATGTCTCTGTTCACTTCTAAATCTTCTCCCAGTGAGAAATTATTGATTGAATTAACCCTCGCCTCGCAACACCTGCGATAGCAATGAGAGAGCGGATTCTTGCATTCCTTCTGACATAACTTACCAGCACATAATCGAGTGAATTAACGCTTAATACAATCTCAAGGATGGGTGTTCTATTGCCCTCCTTCCCGTTTCCCCTAGTCTGTCTGCCCGGGATGTTTTCAGATGACTACACTAATGTGTCCCTCCACAAGGCGGGCTACCAAACAAATTTCAAACATTCTCTCGTTGAAAATGAGGGAATATTTATCGATTACTCCGACCCGACTTTCTAGGTACTTTCGATCTGTCTTCATTGCACAAATCAGGGCAGACAAGCAGAAGTCAGTCAGTCAGTCAGCTAGTCTGTATGCCTCAACATTCAGAGAACAAGTTCATATCTACCCTTGATAGTAAAACAAAATATATATACAATGCACCGAGAGGCTCTAGTTGAAACTATTTCTGTTGCCGAGGAATCCATAATTTCACTAGTGGCTTGAAATAGTGCATGATATATTTTTTAAAATATTTTCCAAACCAACCTTCATGAAAATAATAATAATAATAATAATAATAACGTTTACTGTCACTGAGGTAGTGACGAGTGCAGTAAGAGCAGCACAGACGACAGTACCGCGACCGCGACCGATAGCACATTGATCTTGATCGATCGCATATATATGACGTCATCCATGGTATAGTGCCATGGTATAGTGCACTATACTATGGATGACGTCACGGGTACATCATAGCAATAGCAATAGCATAGTATGTTTGGTCACATGATGCTATGTTGACCAATCACTGAACAGGATTTCATTGATCAAAAATATAATAAGGTATTTTTTTTGTTTTGTATTGATTCGAGATATATTGTCACCACGATCACAACTGCTTTCGAAAAATCAACCTAAAGCAATTTCAATGGTTTTGTGAGTTCCCTTTAACCCATTGACTACTGATTTCCTTCATTGCCATATGCTTTATACAGGGGTCACTCGGTATCGATAGACAATGGGTTAAGTGTGCGAACATGACAATGGCGTATTACGTAGTCTAATTATGTCATCTTTGGGATATAATTATAAAAGGGTATTAAAAATTGCCCTTGAGTTGAAATCCGAAAATATTTGCGATCATGTTTTCCTTTAATAGGTCGTTCGAAAAGTTAGATTGAGATCCTCTTTAGACTGTTAAACAAATCATGCATTAATGTATTTAATTGTGTGGAAAATAAAAGTACGTCACTTTGATGCATTTTGTCATTTGTCATTTAAAAAAATCCTGTATCTATCCCGAAGTAAAGGGGAAGCTAAAACGAGTGCTTCTAAAAGCCTTCATCATTGTGCCCTAAATAAAAACCAATTTTCAATTTAGATATAGGAATATCAAAACTTTCATGTTTACACTTGACTTAATTCGAAGAATAAATAAGTAACGTATTTAAATCAATTCTGATATTAGATGCCATTAGAATGGTACGAATTTGAAGAGCATCTACTTTAGCTCACTTTAGCAATTATCTGGAAATTTATTTTATCTCTGGGCCTAAGTACACATCCATTTTCCACTATTCTTTTGAAATGCACTTTGAAATGGTTGTTATGATTTCAATAAATATTTTCCGTCTTATAAATTCTACGTTATACAAGTTATTTTTCATCAAAAAGTACTTTTAAAATGGCTCGGGTAGACTTTGGAAACTTGCCACAATCCAAATTTAATCGTCAAAGGTAATTTGGAGTAGCATCAGTCGGATTGCGAATCAAATTTATCAAATTAATTAATAAATTAGATGAAATTGGATAAATGACATGAAGAGGGACTCACTTAAAAAATGGGTGATGTTATCTTCTGACCACTAAATATGATATTTGGATGCCAAAACCATAAACACGAGATCAACCATTAAAATATCTATGACCCTGCTAACATTTCTTCATCATATAAATCAATATCAGGTTTTTCAACCAATTATCTAGGAAGATATGCTAGCAATGCTAATGATTATAATCATATAAATCCAAATTATACCAAAATGTAGGAGGAAAAAGGAGAGAAGAATATGTTAACTACACTGCTAAGGTCTTGTCACCTTAATTTTTCTTTGATTGAAAGCATATTTTCAGACAAAAATATTTTGCTTTCCTATACACAGTAACGCTGTCCTACAAATGCGTGCGCATCAAGGGATTTCATTTCTAGCACAGATGGTCTGAATATAATGAAGATGATGACTTCGTATCATGATAACCTTCATGCATGACTAAACCACACCAATGTGGAAGGATCGGGAGTAAAGTCAAGACAAGATTAGGTCATGTGTGTCTAAATCAATTGATAGAGATCAATACCATACTTAGCAGCTAAGAGGAGCACATTATGGCTATGTCACGTCGGCCATTTTGTTTGATTTTGATGCGACTTTCGTGATTGTCCTGAAGGGCTGGATTAAAACGAGGTCATTAGATTCTTTAAGAAATACAATAAATGCTGGTTTTAATAAAGGAGAGGAGGTAATGACGTTTCATTCGATAGATCTAATTTCAAAACAGAATAGAGGGGACAGTGTCTTGAATACACTAGATTAATGTGACTGCCGCATGACATTTCGACATGTAAAAAAAGCCAGCTGTTAATCTAAAAAGGAGTCCCCCTAGGATAGCTCGCCACTTGGAATGTCTGTATAATTCCAATGAATAAAGATAAACAAATTGAGCTTAAATGGAGTGGTCTGACAAAACATTTGCAAAACAAATTAGAGGCCCTGCACAGGACCAGAGGATATATACTACATTATGACCGTTGTAACCTCAAACTTGACATGTACATTCTTCAACCTTTACAAGTATCCTCTTGGCTTCCGATGTGTTACTAGCCTATTTTTTTGTAATATTTAGACTTATTTCCTTTCGATTTGTTTCTCCGTTTTTCTCTCTCGCTCTTCTTCCAGACATATTGATTCTTAAGGCATTAGGAGGATGAAGGGAAAAAAAGACATTCATACAGGCAAACACAAATTTGCAATGACGTAGAAGAAGCATATATAGAGGATAGGTCTTGAACCCAGTGCCTCATACCACCCACGCCCTTTAATGATTCAGAATGGCTAAGGAAATCACCCCCAAAATAGCCCCAGAGTAATATTTGAAGGGTATGTAATTTACTCCGCATACCAAACATAGTCCCAAACTTCGTCTTACCTGAGATCAAAATATACATCATGCAATAACAGATTTGTAAAGGACAGATGTTGTAGTAGTTTCTTTTCTTTAGTATTATATCAGTGAAAACTTTGTAAGTTATTAATAATATCAGAACATTATCTTGGATAACATTTATAAAGCACTCACACAATAACATTTAATCAAAGGGGCTCAACAATTATCGACCTTTACACTTATTGCAGGTGGAAGCACCACACGCACCATGGTAGTTGGAAGCACCACACGCACCATGGCAGGTGGAAGCACCACACGCACCATGACAGGTGGAAGCACCACACGCATCATGTCAGGTGAAAGCACCTCACGCACCATGACAGGTGGAAGCACCACACACACCATGACAGGTTAAAGCACCACACGCACCATGGTAGTTGGAAGCACCACACGCACCATGGCAGGTGGAAGCATCACACGCACCATGGTAAGTGGAAGCACCACACACACCATGGCAGGTGGAAGCACCACACGCACTATGGCAGGTGAAGCACCACACGCACCATGGCAGGTGAAAGCACCACACGCACCATGGCAGGTGAAAGCACCAAACGCACCATTGTAGGTGAAAGCACCACACGCACCATTGCAGCTGGAAGCACCACACGCACCATGGCAGGTGGAAGCACCACATGCACCATGACAAGTGGAAGCACCACACGCACCATGGCAAGTGGAAGCACCACACGCACCATGACAGGTGGAAGAGCCACACGCACCATGGCAGGTGGAAGCACCACACGGACCATGGTAGGTGAAAGCACCACCCCCACCATGACGGGTAAAAGCACATCACGCACAATGGCAGGAGGAAGAACCATGTTATGGTAAACAAAAACTTTAAGAAATTGCAAAGTTCTAATGGGATATAAAGGATTAAATGAAACTTACCGAATACTTGCTTTCCGTGCTGGAGAGTCCTGACAGAACACACGTGGTAGTGATTACATAACACAGATTAATGTTTGCAAGAATACTCTCAAATGTGACCTTTTCCAATGGTGGAGACAGCACCTCGAAGTAAGAGCTAAAATTGAGTCCATCAGCAGCCAAAGCTGTAGCCATCATCCTCATAATGGTATCACCAAGTTGCTTTATCAACAGCTGTCTGTTGAACATGACATGGAAGGGAAAGGCTGAGGTAAAGGTATCTACCGAAAGTTTGGCGTCTTTTCTCCTGGTTGACATGTTTGTAATGGACTGGACAGGGTGTCCTAGTCTCTCCTTATCACAGTTTGGATGGGTTTCATCCAGGAGTGGTTGGATTATGTACACTGAATGGTTCCCAACACGTTCACCCATTTGAACGTCGACGAAAGAATTGAACAAAAGAATGGACGCCATTTTGATCTGTCCCGCCATGCTTTGCGAGATGCATGTGCTCTCTGTGTACATATGAAGTAGAATGTGTCGGTCATCGTCCCTCGTGGAGCAGCGAAACGATGGTGGCTATGGCAACAGAAATAAAGGATCAAAATTAAAATGAGAGGATAACAATAAATCAAATCAAAGAAAATAAGACCACAGTCAATATACTTGTATATAACATTAATATCATGAGTAAATATATAGTAGATATTTCATGAACGCAGGGGTCATATTTGTGACCCTGATGTTCTTTTACAGTTTTGCTAGTTCAATCAAGCTATATATTTTTTTGTTTACTATTCAGAATATACTTCTATGGCATTTAAAACAAAAAAGGAACATACAAATATGTCTTGTGAGAAAACTGCTGAATTAAATAATTTATCCTGTCAATAGATAACGTTAAAGAAGTAAAAAGCAGAGTCATAGTGGGCGGGAGACCAGTTTATCACAAGTCTGGAAGATCGAGCAGGCTTAAAACACAGCAGGTTTATGAGATATATAAAGTATATCAACAAAGAATCTTGTTCTTGACCTCCTCTTTTTTCTTTCACTTTGTACCTAGGGGACCTTTGACTTTTACGCCATCTGGAATATTCCCCTACAAATAACACTACGTTTATACTAAAGTGAGAACATAATAGATATTGAATATTTATTGCGAAAAGTTACATTTAACAGGAAGACATTGAAGGGATCCGGTAACTTTGTCTCAGATTCTGAAACAAAATTCTGGATTTAGCTCATGATGCAATGATAATTATAAACCTTTAGGTCAGTCAGGAACCCCATGACTTTTACAAGCCGATCGCCTGTCTGATTATCAAGATATTTATGATTGGAATTACAAATTTTGAAAACCGTTCGCCTGACGGTTTTCATAACACTACAGTCTATTGGGGAAAACGAGTATGGTAAAACCGGTCACTCAAAGATTTTTACTTTTTTGAGGCACTTCTTGATCATTTTGAAGCGCAATTTTTTTAGGGCTTCAATATTACACCATATCACAGACTCTGATAACACGTAGGGCCGTGTATCTCAGATTTAACATTGTTAAACGATCCCTTTAACTGGTGATCAGTTATACATGAAGAGGTTGTTTTCATTCATCTGCTTTATCACAATATGACAGAAATGCGCTAAATTGAGTTATCAAAATGTACTATTTATACAATCACAGTTACGAATTCATCAATTACATAAGAAATACATTTTATAACAATGGGTGTTTATCGGAGTAACATGCATCGAATGATCAAACACACGTCTAAACACATTGATGTGTTCAATACAGGCACATATGCCATGAATAATTGGGAGCTACACCGACCAAAGCTTGCCATTTAAATGGCATATCAGGGGCAGTCATACCGACACGCTCAAAGCTTTTTATCCTCTCAAAAGGGACCCTTTTCCAACCTAATCAATTCCTAATCAAATTTCATGCTTCACTAGGGCTCATTCTACCCACTGCAGTAAAAATATTTTGACAGAAAAATCGGTTTCTCCCTGCTCCCTCGTATGAAAACATTGCGGGGAAGTCGGCTGCTGAGCTTCCAGAACACGGTTATCAAATCAGCTTATCGAAAAGGAGCAAAATTGACTGGTCGGGAGATTATAATCTTATTCTCATACGTTTTCAATCTTCCCAGCAAATTCGTTCCACAAGTATTTGATTTGATTTCTTTTTCGTTACAAAAGTAGAATACATAAGAATTTATAAAAGATCATATCTTGTACATAAGAATACTGACATTGACATAATTTCTCTTTAAATTTCGCGATAATTCTGTTTCTTTTTTTCTTTTATTCGAAATGCATTTAGGAAGGATTTATTTCCATTCCATTTGTTTTGATTAGAATCTTTGATAAAAGCTTCCCAACGGATTTAAATCAGACATGTATTAACAGAGCACAGTGCAAAGACCTAGTTTGCAATAAGATAAACAGTGACAAGGTAAAAACCTTTTTATTTATTTTTATAAATAATATAGACACATCAGGAAGAAATAGTAGTTATTACCGTCAAATATGTGAGAAATGCTCTTTCGAACATTTTCTTGTTTTATAACACAGGTCATAATTTTAACATAAAATGGCCTAACGTATAAAAAAACACAATTACAAGTGAATTGGTATCCTATAAGTGCCTATGAAATGTCCACCCAACTTGTTGACTTTATATTCCTCTTTCTGCATATATTTTTTATTTGATTTTAAAATATTTACAATAAAAGAAATGAATATATGACCGATTGATAGACTGACCAACTGAATGAATGGATGACTAAAAAGACTCGTTTAGACATGACGCGGAATAACCGCAGCAGTTTTCTTTATGATGACGTAAATTTTATAAAGTAAATATACTTCATATTTTCGTATCTTACGGCTCATAGCAGTGAATACACACACAAGTCATTTGTTGCCATTTATTTACAGTTTGCGGCGGTTTACCGCGCCGTATCTGAACAAGGCTTAATGATATTTGTTAATCAATGATATATGACGACACGTAGATGAGCAAGCAGAAAAGCTTTGTTTCTAAGTACTTTACAAAGTACCTTAGAATACTAATTGAAAATGAGGGTAAGCGTTATCCCTACCCAATGGTAAAATGTCCTGTTATCAAACCAGAAATCTTTCGGCTCTAATATCAGATTAGCGATTGACAACAGGACATGACATCGTTCTATCAGGATCAACCGGTCCGAATTAAAATCCCACGTGCGAAACTAACATCCTTTGGTGAGACATTAACCTACATTTGTCACTCTTACACAGTCATAGAAAATGGGTACCTGCTAGTAATACATTTCTTGATTGCTTTTAGCACCCTGTATAGAAGCCATGTCGAATCTAGGGTAATAGCATAAAGCTTTAAACACGCCCTGGGCTTCCCTCCAGACGGGTATAAGCGCATGAATATTTAACACCATCGAATCATTACCATTACCATTGATATAAATGTATTTCATTTTATGGATCGGAAAAGACGGGATCTTTCCCGTATAATAGAACAATAAAAAATGTCATTCTAAATTCTGATACTAATATCATTTTATTGCTCCCATTATGTCAGTTTGTATGTATTCCGTGTCATTTATAGATACACAAGAGCTGAGATACGACACTAATTGTTGCTTTGAAATTTATATCAAATTAGGATAGCCTCGAGGCTTCTCCAAGGAGAAATGAAAACAGAAAAACTAGCTGTGTATCTCTTTCAAAATTTATGATAAAGGAAAAAAGTAGGGGGTGAAAACAAAAGATCCAATAGGCTAGATAAGACTCGCAGTGTGTGTCAAATTACCGACAGAGCTAAGGAAACTTCATACATTTGCCGATATAAATAATCAAAGTGGTAGATACACCCACCTCTTTACACCCTCTTTTAGCCATACCTCAAGATGGGTATCATTCAATATACTACAGGCTGTAGGAACAGTAAATACACATACAAGTATACAAATGAAAAAAATGACACTCATGTTTTACTAAATCAGCATTTGAAACAAAGATTAGAAGAAATCTTACCCTGTGATTACTGGTAAGCTTTAATGATGTGATGTGTTGCTGAAGGCCATCAATGTTGCTATAGAATTCGACTAGGGACCCGCCTAAAGCTTGTAGAAATGTGCCATATTGCTCGAAACACAGACAGAAAAACTCCTCTCCGAACCTCTCCATAAATACTGTGTACTCTAAACCTGGAAAAGTAAAAAATGAAAGTCTAGTTATAAACATGGTTGTAATAAACTGTTGGTATTCATTAAAAAAATACCCAATAACTCTTCAGGAATATTTATGAGACAAAGGTTTATACTATACTATACAAAGTATAAACAAAGTATTTACACATTGTCAACAAAATATATATGTCAAAGCGTTTTAAATTGTACACCATCGACATTAACTTTGGAAATCGAGGATCAGTTTTACCTGAGAACCCTGGGTAATGATTTCCTTCCTACTGACGACAGTTTACTTCTGGTCCGTTTGAAGCTCCCTAACAGAAACTCTCTCCGTCTTAAGCCGAAGTAAAGACAGGTACCTTTTCGTTTGACCTTGTTTTATATTGTCTGTCATGGGTTGTACAAGGAACATGTACATTTTGATTATATATTGTGTTCTCCACTTTGATTTAACGTGTTTTTTCCTTCGAAATCAGTCATTGTAATGTCCCTTTTCGTATTCGTAACTGATCGCCGACGTACTGTATCAACCTGACGAAAAATGATTTTCATGTTTATTAATACATATAAAATAGGTAAGCATTTTTAAATGTCAATTAATGTTGCTTTCGCTCTTAGTTGATCCCTGAATAAGATATGACCCTTGTAGAATCAAGATGTAATTTATTTTAATTTCATTTAATCAATTTTAATTCCATTTAAGAAATTTTTTTTGAAGGAGAAATCCTTTGTAACCCAACTTCGAAATAAGTATACCATGAATGCTAGATCTTTCACTAAATGTAATTCTCCTCAATGACTATTGGACGATCACATAAATCATTGGGAGCATATACATCTTGGCATATTCAAGTATATGTTGTTTAAAGAAAGTGATTTTCCCGTGGAAAGCTTTTGTAATGCTTAGGTTAATCCGAGGGTGCAGTGAATCTCTCATTTCCTTTTGTCAATCGCCAATCAAGATCCAAATGAAACGTAAGTAATCGGTTCTTGTGAACCCTCACTTTGATAAGGGTTTAGGTCGTTTTTATCTTGAACACGGGTGAATTTCCTCGACTTGAATTTGAGTAATGAAAAACATTATTTCGGATGGCAATTGGGTGTAGCGCTGAATGGATCAGTAAATAGATTCTGACAATGAACATTGAATGAGAGCTCATTCTATTGACGGATAAATCCCGCGGTGTTTATCAAAACACTTCAACTGCCAATCATAATTTCCACGTGCTTGTTTTCATCAATGAATTCCACTAGATCGTATTTCAAGAGGAAGGTTCAACGCTTATGGCACCATTTTGAGGAGGTTTGAAGTGTTTTCCAGTCATACAGACTCTTGAAGGCAATCTCATCATCATCATCAGACTTCAAAGGCTTGTTGTACTGATGCCCCTTCCCTCTCTTTTTCATATTACCCCTCTCTGTTCCTCTGTGCATCATGGCAGACTTTAAAGATATTACTTTTTATAATATGATATGTTTAAATTGTGTAGGTTGATTTTAAATTGCAATGATAACACGCTAATGGTGATCCTTTCTTCTGTGTTAGAGTTTTGAGTCGATTGATTAAAATTCTATGTTACTCTCTTGTCTTTTTCCATTTAATTTCTTTAAAAGAAACTTAATTAAAACAATCCTTTGCGGGGGGTGAGCTACTTTAAAATGAATTAAGGCACGTTTATGATAATCCTATTTTAAGAGTTTAAGAATATTCTTGCATTTTTTGTTGTTATTCTCTTTTTTATGCACCCTGTTTTTACTCATAAAGATCAAGAAAAATTAAGAAATAAGATCATTTTGCAGTTATTAGAACATATTCTCATTTCTTGAACTAGTTTCAACGACTGATAAAATGGTTGAACTCGTTTCTCCCAGGAAAGGGCACGACAACCGTGCGTCGCAGAAAATAACTGATGACAGGATGAAAATTGTTACTGTCGAGAACAGAAGTGACATGCAAACAAGCAAAGGGTCTTTCTTTCTAAAACTGTTGCGGTTATGACAGTGAAGGAGCAGCTGAACAATTATTGCTCCCCGCCTGCCCGCGTGAAATTTCTTGCTCCAGCTTTTTAAACAATTCTGTTTTGATGGGTAGTATGATCGACATATGACAATTGTTTGTCAAATGCCTCCAGGATTTCTGGCGACTAAACGTCATGGGAGAGAAGGAGGCTCGCCATATCGGAAAGTTTAAAGGCTAATTTGACGACTGGTGGATTTTAATGAGTCCTATAACGAAAAAAAGTTACGGGAAAAGGGTGATCAATCAATTTATCAGTTTCTTTGACTTGGTGTACATTATTCCTACCATTTTTATCTATCTTTTAGTATCTTTATTCTTATTTAAAATCCAACCTCAAGCTTTGGTTGCCATATAGAAATAATAGTTAATACCTGCTGTATCAAACTTACCGCTTTTTGAACAAACGGAAACAACAAAATGATAGAAACATTAAAAAATCACTTTAACACTCACAACCAGGGTCTAACTTTGTTTTACTCATACCATTTACAACAACAATTATAGTTTAAGCTGTTGATCTTGAATTTGTAAATCAACAAGGTTTATATACCTTATTTTAATAAGTGTAAGCGTGTTAATCCCCGTCAAGTGGCTATAGTATGGTTCTCAGCATGTTCAGATTGGATGTAGATCTTAATGAATATAAACCCTCTCGAGTCACGAAGTCACGTCAAGTGGTGAATGACACCTATACCTTGCGCACTTGATATTACAACCTTCAATATTACGAGTCCTCTATCAAATCACGAAAAACGCTTTTATGTAAAAACAAAATGCAGTACAGATGATTATAAGATCAAATAGCCTATATTTTTAAACATTTTTTCCTTGCGATTGGGTTATATATTTGTTTTTTTTAAATGAATGGGTTGAGCGCAACAGAAACAACAAGAGTATATGATCATTAAACAAAATCACTAATAACACCCATAATATATGTAAGGGAACACTTAAGAACTTTCCTCCACACAAGCAAAGCAAATATAAAGCAAGTGTACACATATTTCCTTGTATATGTCCTTCTCGTTTACTGATTTAAAAATACAATTGTAAGTAATGAGTTTTCTGATTTACATTTTACTCCCTCTCTTCTTTCAACGTTTGTATACGTCAATAAGAAGAACATTGACGCATGACTCAGTCTGAGTCACATGACTTACCTAAAATCTTGGCACCTTTGGTACTGACATGAATTAAGAGATCCTCTAGACAGGAGTTGGGCCTCGAGTCGTAGTAGTTTGTTAATGACTCGATTGAAAACTTACTGTCTAACCCCTCGTTATCCCTAGAAAAGAAAAGAAAACACAAAATATCAATCACTTAGATTCAATCCATATTATTGATAATTATCTAGTATTAATAATAAAGTATCGTTTTAAAAAGAGAACAAATTCAGAAACATTAAAAAACATTTACGACTAAGACAACACTCGAAGGAAACTTAGTATTAAATAAATATATATTTTTACCTTTACATTCATTGTGCAGAAATATATATATATGAATTATGAATGAGTTTATTATTTCTATATTCATAGGTGTAAATGTTTAATTAAATAAGACGCTGTAATAAAGTTTCTAAACTAAAACTAAACCAGTCACATAGTATACAACATAAAATATATGGATATATATATATTGAAGAACAAAAAAAAACATTTAAACAAAATTGTTTGTAGCTTTTAATGTGTTCTCCATTGGTGTCTTTAATAGGGAAAATAATCATACTTTCCAGTCACAACAAGTCCATAACTTTAGTAGTAAATATTCAAGGTACACTGCATTTCTTGTAATATGTCAACGAGATTTAAAAACAAACAAAACACATTTGCAAAGCAATGAGACTACATCTTTTGGTAAGTATCCTTTTATATTAGGCTTTTATCTCTAATTGTGTTAGGTATCAGGAATACCTAGAACAGTGAATCAAGATTCTCAAACGTGAAAGCGTGTTCAGCATTTGCGTTGTAATTTTAAAAACAAAGTACCCCTTCTGATTCAGCATCTCCGTATTTAAAATGGTATTCATCATTATCAATCAACCGAGAGAGTTGCGGATATTTAGCTTTCCACTAGAGTTTAGTAAGAATGAATGGCAGTAAAGAAAATAAGAAGAGCCAAGAGAAAGAGATTTGGATAGCGGTTACTGGAGAGCAATAACACGTATTATGTACATCATCAACTCTTATGCATGACCTTCATTGCAGAATAAATGATAGGCGCACTCTCGAGTATGCCGCAATAAAAGGGCTGCCATTCTTATTCTAAGCGGGAAAAGAAATCGTGAAAAGATAATAAAACAAATCTCATACATAGCAATCTACACAAGCAGTAGAATTAATCAGTCTAGTCAATACGAAGAGCTGCACAAGAGGGAAATGAATTGTAGACGGTTGAATCGTGTTTGCATTTTTATATTTTCATCCACCATGCCGACCGTTCAAAACGCGTTCTTTTGGGGGCGGACCGTGGTGTTTAGACACAGATCCGTGTCAAATAACGTCTAATCACATTACAAGATACTGTACCCCGCTACACCTGACTCATCTGACTCGGAACCCGAGACTTATTGCTAATTGAATGCCTTGTTATCATGGTTAAAAAGGCTAAGTGATCTAGGCAACTTTTAACGGTCACTCATATTTAGAGAACATCTAAAATCAAAGCAAGTTGCAATAACAGATTCTGACACAATTCATACAATCCTTTTGAAATGCAATCACATCTTGCGGCTCTGTCGCTAGCAGCGGGTATCCTTACAGCAGGCATTTCGGATATTCTCATATCGATTACCCTCTTTAGCACGTTACTGAGTCATTGATTCCACTTTCGTCAGAAGAAGAAAACCCCTCATTTTGTAAAAAAGTCACAATCGTCCAAAAGGTAGGTGTTGTTTTTCCTCCCTTGCTCCAATAACATTGAAAGCTAAACGTTCAGGCATTGTGTTTTTCTTTTCAAATGCGATATCCACAAAGAAAACAAGAACTGGATATGTACGGTTATATGGCTATCCTGTTATACGTGGGAGCAATCGTGAAAAGAACATTTCCCAATGATGAATATAGAAGGCAAAGTTTTCTTCAATGAATGCAATCGCTTTAATTCAAAACACACAAAAAGGATACTTTTACCCTTTTTACACTTTTTACCTTTTTTTGTACTTACTAAAGGTATTATCCATCTAGTACCCTGAGCATTTTCACAATGAACATAACGTGCTCCCAATGCGAAAGAAGAAAAGAGTCCTTATAATTAACATAGATAATTACCTTAATTAATATAATTGATTAACGTGCTTTTTAATTAATTACAGTATTAATATGACTTGACTGGTCATACCTACAATTGACGTTAGTATTAGCGATTACACATAATTCCTTTTTTTTCTCTGAAGAAAACACATATTTCGATTTATTCGCTACGGCGCCCTCCCCCTCCACACTCGATATATTACGCTTCAGATTTACCACAAGTGAAATTGATTAGTGGATTCTTAAAACGGGTTTCACTTTTGCGGTCGACCCAAGCCTCGTGCTTTGAACTTAGAAGTTTTAATTTCAACTAAAATCTTATTGAGCGTCGAACCTTCCCAGTGAAAAGATATATAAAGCAAGGTATGAAGGTTGCGAGAATATATGACTCGACAGGTTACCAACAAATGAACCCAAGATGGCAATCGCCACCCAGTGATAACTCTAAATCTATTATTGATTCACAGCGGCTTTGGCAATGGATATAACCTAGGATCAATCTGTCTGCTTCTCAAAGAGACCTCTACCATCTTCATCGATCTTTATGTCATGTTTCATTGCCAATGAGAAGATTCATTACCAATAGGGAAAATCTGTTCGATTCGATTCATAGAGAATGAGTCGTGGAAGATGATACCATGACAACTAACCAATTAACGTCAGACAATTTGGTTTAGGGGATGTGATTAAGTCGTTATAAAGAGGAATGATTATATCATGAATGTCATGTTTCGATGAACAAGATCTATCCCTAACATTCTATGAGACAAGAGACTTTTTTTATTAACCTTTGCCAAGCCATGGTTGTATTTTCTATTGCTCTTTTCTGTTTATTTGTTTAACGAATGGAACAAAATATTTGGTTCAAAGATATCTTCTTTAAACCAATAGTAAGTTCGTTCTAGCTTTTGTCCTGTAAAATTTAATATTGATGAATTTTTAAGGCCAAAATTGACAAAAGGATAAAAAGGCGAGACAATATTAGCACCGGACACAAACAAGACATTACTTTTCTCTCCTTTCACTTTCGTGTTTACCTGAGTGCTTTCCAAAAATCGTTCCAAACTATATTAGCGGCATATTGAATTATTCACTGATGAAATAGCATATTGAATCACTTAGATTTTTTGTGAATACATTTATATCTTTGAAAGAACAAAATAATTCGCTTAAATACCTGTATTTGTGTGGACAGAAAATATAATTTCCCTTGAGAATTATATCATCTGTACTTTGTTAGCTCTGAAAACAAATGGTTTATTCTTCTTCATTGTAAAGAAAAAGGAAGATATCGCTATTTTGGCGGTGGAATTAATGTTCTCTTATACCATAACATTTTAAGATTGTGAGAAACATGTTTTGAAATCGTTACGTAGATGATGTAGAGCTTTTGTTTGTTGTTTCTACAATGCAGGAAGTATGAAGCGTATAATATTTTGCAAAAAAAAAAGAAGTCCAGATTAATTACGTAAAAAGCAAAAAATTATGCACATAATGACATCTCGCAATTTATCAAAGTCCCAACTAAAGTGCCAAGCTTAACAAAAATCTTTTTTTTTTCTTTGTAAAAGTTTTGTCGCAGATGTATATAGGCGGTTTCAAAGATTATGTGTAAATTTCACTAGATTCTGAAAGAACTCGATTTTTTGTCATTACCAGAACTTAAATCGGGATTTGATATGTGATTATATCTCGAGTGTGAACGGGTCATCGTGGGACTGATAATATCATGTACACCTGTTAAGACGTGGTAAACTAGGTGTGAACTGGCGCCTCATAGGTGACGTGTAAATCCTCTACAGGATTCACGCTCAACCAATCATCATCCGCTATCTTACTTTAACCCTTCACCTCCAATCAACTCACACACTGCTTGTCGAGGTTGTAGAAACCAACATCAGAAGAGATGGAAGGGGTTAACTGACATTGGTATTACCCATATGAAGCATTGTCTGCGAAACGCCGGTCAGTCTTGAGCACACGGTGCCGGACAGATTCGCGAAACTGATACTATAGGTTTGGTGGCGGTATCGAACGGCTTAAGAAGTCTCATGACACCGTGCAGGGTGTGCGGGCAAATCTTGCGATCTTTCCTCTCCAACATGAAATCAATAAGATGGCGGGAGAATAGAGGGGCTTCTATTACATCTCTGTTTAAGCTTCATGATCACTGCATTATATTTGAATAATGCACAGATCAGGCTACAGTAAAGGCGAGTAGGCCTACAGCGAGGAATCCCCAAGCTTCTCGCAATGACAACCCATGCAGAAAATACTTGGAAGTTTTTAGCGATTAAGCTTTCTAGTCGCATAATTTAAAAAGACTTGACAACTTCAAGTAGGAAATGTTTTATTTAAACATTTGCACCTGCCATATAACATAGCTTAATATTGTAATGATACGGCAATCATGTATACGCATTGGTAAAAGATATCATCACTTGATAGAATATAATGTAAAGTAGAGGTTAATGAACTTACAAGAAATCATCGATGATATCGTCATGACCGAAAGTTGAGAAGACACGACGGAAGGTGAGAGATACGATACCAACCTGTCAGGAAAAACATAAACGTAAAGACAATAGGTTAATATACAGCTTTAGCAATTCTTCTTTTGAATATTGGGGACAGTCAGGAAACATCAATAGTATGGGTTTATAATATGGAATACGAAAAATTTCCGGGGGACCCATTGATCTAACGATATAGGCAAGAATCAGACATGATGTTGTAAGATTCAAAGAAGTCGCGCAAATAACTATGTAGAGTATTAAAATTACCCCCTCCCCCAAAAAAAAAGAAAAAAAAAGAAAACAGAATTACCTGTCACAATTTCCATGCCCCTTTATTGTATGAACAGCTTTCACATATACATTTTGAGAGTCAACTATTAAATTTACATTCCAATTTCATTCATGCGATCGGTCATGAGGTCAATTCCATGGGACCAAACTAAAAAATGTACCCATTTTGAAATTCAACAGTTTAATTATTATTTCATAATTTATTACTATGATGATACGAATTTTAAGAATATAAGTAACTAGTTGTCAGTAACAACTTTATGTGGAATTGTTTTTGTTTTCTGTTAAGGGATTCGTAAAAAAGTTTACTTAGGTTCGGACCTTCCATAGAAAATATGTTGAAAGGTAAACAAAGGTGTACAGAATAATGTCAGTAACCTGAAAGCGGTACAAGAAAAAACGACAATTGTTCATAATGAATTATTGAAATACAGTTTCCTTAATGAAATCAGGAGTAGAGCAGAGAGAAAAGGGTTCTGTCTTTCACATCTCAGTCTCTCTCACTCTCTCATTCTTTATTTAATTTATCTTCAGGTCATCTTTTATATTTTGTCCTGTTGCAGCAAAACATTATTAAAAACCTAATAAATGAAACCAAATTTGGAAAACAAACATCACCGCAACACCAGGCTGACGATAAGCATTAAAAAATGTGATTAGTCTCGAATGAAAATGGCAGAGATTTTGCCAAGCATGTGACTTGGGAAGACATTGAATGATTTAGTTAGTTATTCTAGCCTCCATTCCTGAATTCAATAATCGCAAGGTAGGTATCTTCTCGATCTGCTGGAGGGTTTGCTCGTCGTCTCGAAGGAAAGCTTAGATGAGAAACGATTATGACGGTAAGCCGCAAAAGAACCTCTAAAAATAACCCCACGGCCTTGACAATGCTGTTGAAAATGCATAATTTGAGTGGACAGATGGTACAAGGTTTACACATTAAATGTTGAAGTGAAATTCACCTTTACGTGCGTAGGGTTTCATATGAATTTCATGAGTGTCCCGGGCCGAAAGACACCTGCCTAAGCTATGCTCAGGAATGTATATTGACACACACACATCATCATCCCCATCTAACAGTACTTACATCTTGAACTTGGGATTTATTTGAAAAGTTCTCCTTAGTTCTAATTGATTTGGTTGTACGTGGTTAGATGGTATCAATTAAAATAAATCACCCAGATATACATCGTAGTGTTTTTTGTCATATAGAACATAATTATGGTAGATAAAGAAGTAATACATTTGTATAAAAGCTAACACCAAAATTCTGTTCAGTTCAGTTTTTATTCCACTCAGATTAATATTTCCAATATCTTTATGTTGGTTTATATGGTGTTAGAAAATAAGTTTCACTAATTTGGATAGCAATTATAGCGCAGTTAGAGAGAAACATGGAAATCACTAAAATGCTGTACCAAAAAAGAAAAGGAGAAATATTGAAAGTAAAATAATTACAGTTGAATATTACTTGAAATATGAACGCCTATCAACTCTCAGTTTGGAGTAATGGAGATACAGACAGCAAATGTTAAGATATTAAATGGGTATAAAAGATCAGACTAAGGTATACCAAGGATACTACTTGATATAGATACATGATAACTGTTACGTCATGCACGCAGACAATGACCTAATCTAACAATGTTACCGCATCAAAGCTACTCGGCCTTCATCTCATGGTTTAGATTCATTGGTTTTAGTGGTTATTCCACCACCAAGTACTCCAAGCATACCTTTTATCTTCCGAATTAGTATCTACCACTGACCACTACAGTGTCATTTAACCACTTGCAGTACACTTGATCATAACACATGATTGCCGATGTGGCTTTTCTCTTTCCTAGCTATATGCCTCTAATCATTGAATTGCGCCGCTACTAGACGATACGTGTCTTTAAAAACCGGCACATTTTTACCTGGTACAGAAAGAGATGGATGCATTATGTAGCGTGAGTGGATGATACACAATCCTTTGGGGTTTCAATGCTTAGATTGCATCACGAGAGCAGAATCTGCGTGATGGCTGAATAGGTGTCTCTATTAAAAACAGACCTAGTTATGACACCAGTCGTCTGTTTGCCGTGCCTCGGACATGTTTACGTGATCAGGTGAATCATTTTCATCAGGAAAAGAACTCTCGTGTCGAAACTATGCAGTCGTGACCTGTATAATAGACTACTGCATGCTACATCTGTGTTATGTATTAAGCATATTTTTTCTCGAAATAATGGATTCTTTTATCATACTGCACGGTCGATGTATACATTATCGTTCCGTTACGTTCACATTTTAAAGTCACATTACCCTAATAAATTAATTCGAGCTTCCAAATATAAAACTTACACTTAAAAAGGATCTTATTTACAGATCAAATTAGATTATTTTCCCACCTGGAAGATGGTACGCTATTTTTGTAAATGTTATATTTGTTGCGAGTCTCAAACAATATTTGTTCCGTTTTATCGTATACATATCGTTACGCTGTAACATGATTCAACAACATGCTTTGAGGTGTACTTTCTACAAAAGATGGTTGAAACGGCATAGTCATAGCGGCATCATGCTTTCTTATCAATAATATCTCGATCCACAGTGGAATGAGTGCACTCTGTATTGCAATGGGGGTAGTCGTTAATATAAAAGGAAAATATAAGTGTTTACAACGTTTCGTATGTGTATGTCTTTCAACAGAACAAGTGATTCAGCCAATCTCTCCAGAATGCTTACACTTTGGGAAGAAATTGTTTTGAAACCAAGTGTTATTTTTAATATGTGCTTGTACAATAATCGATGCTCGTAATAATCAGTCTTATCCGTCTTCTTCTGACGCTTTTGTTCTCATTCAAACTTCCTTTCTTCCAAATTCTTCTTTTCCTAATCACTTCCCCTTATAAGAAAGAAAAAAAAACAATAACCTTCACTTCACTTTAATATCAAGACATGTCTCGACTATTGCTTGAAGAAAAAATATTTGTCTTTCTTCCGTTGATTTCTCGCACACAAGATTATATTCGTTTGGTGGAATAAATACAATGATCCCAATTCTTTTCGTTTGCTTATTGAGTGTCATTTTCTTTGTGTATTCTTAGTAAAAGAGGAATGATAATTGCTTATCTGTATCCACGTTTCGTTTTCCTCTAAATTGTCTTTCTCTATGTCCTTTTCATTAAGGCGGGTTGATAAACGTTCGCTTGTATCCAGGTTGTTTTTCTCTTCCCCTCGATCCCGCCCCCTTCCCCTCTCACTCCCTCTCTATCTCATCTATGTTTCATCAGTATGAAGGAAGGAGAAGAAGGTTTTCACCTTCTCTCTGTATCTTTGACCCCCTCTTCCTCTCTCTATCTCTTTCTCTGTTCTGTCATATCTTTCTCGCTGTGTTTTTGTTATTCATATCATCTCTGTAATTATTGTTTGTATTCATATCTCCTCACCCCCTCCCCCTTTGCTATCTCTCTTTTTTCTCTTTTATGTTTCTTTCTCTCTCTCTTCATTTCGCTATTCCTCTTTCTGTCTTTCATTGGTCTCTCTCTCTCTCTCTCTCCTCTTCATCTCTCTCTTCTTCTCCCAAGTATTTCAGTGGTCTCTCTCTCTCTCTCTTGTCATCTCTCTCTTCTTCTCCCGAGTATTTCAGTGGTCTCTCTCTCTCTCTCTCTCGTCATCTTGATAGTAAAGATGTTGATAACCATTATAATAGACGAAGAAGGTACCTATACACCTTAACTTGAGCTGACTGTTTCACACGATACTAGATGACGCAAGTAGGGGTGTATAGGTCACAGCTGGGTGTGTCCTTTGGTATCACATGCCGTGTCTCTCTGGGAGACCAGGTCAATGAAAGGCACCATACGACAGCATCGCTATCTTATCAACATAAAAACCATCATCAGTTGTGGGTAAGGGGCCCGTCTTATACATTACAGTTGTCAACATTTTTCTCTGTTTCACGTCTTAACAAGCCACCACCGATGTCCTAGATTTTAAGTATTTTTTTTTTTTACATCACACTTACAATATGAAAAATGTGCAAAATTAAAAATCAACAATGATTGTATTATTATATAACAATTTTAAAATGTCTATCAAGATTTAAGTTCCCTTTGAAAGACTACCATCACTTGGTTACAAGTTTATACGTTGAAATTTGTGATGCATGGTGATGATAATGGTCTTATCAAGTTTAGAGCTTCACAATAATTAATCTTCTGCTTTGCAGGGTACAATAGCAACTCCTTGAAAAAAATACATACTCTGGGCTTAATAACAAAAATACAGATTACTTTCGTTTTTTTAATTAATTTTCATGAATAACTAAAAAGTCATTATTCATGTATAGTTCAAGGGAAATATGAGAATGCGAGGTGACCCTGTGTTCCACTAGTGATCAGTCACTGACTAATTAATTAACTAAAGCATTCCTATTCTCCCATGAATGAAAGTAAAAAGTGGCAACAGAAAAGATAGATGTCTTGCCAACATAGGTACGATATGCAATTTATTCTTGTTCAGTTGTGCATATAAATATCGCAAAGGACCCAAGAATGTTATTGACAAATCCTTTTCACGAAATACAATGTCATTCCAATAATAGATGCTATAATTTGATTAATGGAATTCATTTGCTGCAATTTGGCAGAGTGTATTTGCATTTCGAAATCATGCAAATACGATTGGCTTGGTAACGTAGGCATTTGGAAACAAATGGATGCGTTGAACTGGCCGAGTGATCACAAGCACACATCGTGTGTCTATATGAAGACATTTAACGATATGTTTCATTCCGATAAGTAACTAAATTTTGTGAACATTGAAATGAATATATGTACATTTTGGGTTGATGGACAAATATTTGAAATTCATGCCGACATCTTCGCGGGTGTCATGATACCAGAAAAAACAAACATAATGGTTGTTTCCGACACATGTAAATACACACTCTGCGCTTTATCAATAGAGGGAGATGGAGGAATATTGTTACTGGCCTGCTCTTGAGCTGTTTCCAAGCTTCCTTGTCCCGACAGTAAAGATGATACAACAATGAAAGGACAATCTCCAAAAAGGTTTTTGTAAATAAATATTTGTATGTGTGTGCGTGTGAATGTGTGCGTGTGAATATGTGCGTGCGTGTGCGTGTGTGATGTATGTTGACGTGTATATCAATCAGATATGATTATTTACGTCTGGGCCGACCCATAACGTCACCATCCGAAAGACGTGACTCAGTTTCGAACCGAGGTCCGCCTGAGCCAGTTAATAGGCGAAGACGGAGAGCTGACCAAGTGAACGTACCGACATACCAACTCACATCTCCCTAACATCACATGTAACGACACGTGGAACCTCTTAATTTAAAGATGAAGTTGAGTTCTGGTCATGCGATTGCATTGTGAAAGAAACGGTGTGGAATCGACCAGAAAGGTTGATCATCTAGCATATAAGAATATGTGTGTATTGCAAAGTTCTGGAATCATCAAAATGATAAGAAATTTGGCCAAGTCTTGGTAAAGTTACAAACACTGTACACGGAAAGATGTATATGGGACTACACGAACACGTGGCGTAAAAATCCTACCCGGATTTGTACAATGTTAAATGAAATATTTAGGATATAAAGGCATTTGAAGAGCCATGCTTTTTAGGGAACATGTCTGATCTGATGTTCTTCCACACTTGCATAATAAGAATGCTAACGCTCACAAATTGTTTAACCTCTTCCCAGAACTCAACCTTCTCTTTAAGTAAAGCCATCTCATCCCGAGGACGTTCACATACAGAAAACATGGTTCCATAATTAGATTCTCTACAACCTGTCACAACACTGTACAGAAACAGGAAAGGTCTGTATATCCATTTATCAATCTATTTAAACGTTGCTATCAAGTGTTTAGATGATTTCAGTAATTATGATATCAACCAACAAGTGGGAAAATGCCACACGTCATCTTATCTCAAGTCATGACATAAAACTTGTGAGTAAAGTTTCTTCTAAGTTTTGCGAAATATGTCACGAATGTCATGGATGTATAAAAAATAAATGTCCTTATTTCTGAAGAAACAGATACGTAGGCAAGTAGGTTGATTAATTGTTTAACAAGAGACATTATAATTATTTATTGTTTAAACTCAGAGTAATGACAACAAATTCCAGTGTTTTTATTCAAGTACGGATGGAAATGGGATTGAAGACGATCGATATCTTTCCATTAAAACTGATTCGAAGATTAAGGCGAATCCATTTAATAAATTCATCTAATTCCTAGATTGCTTGAATTACTGGTTGCCATGACAATTGAATCATGTAGCAACGCATTTTCATGATTCCCGGAGACATCTAAAGCTATATAACATGATATTTTAAAGTCGTTTATTGTGGGTGGTTGTGGGTTGCTGAATAGGAAGTTATCTAACTATCATAAATTGATGCCTTACTACATACTGTTAGTAACCTAAACATATGCCAGCTGATGACAAATGACTACCCTGTTGAGTTTTTCTATCTTTTAATTACTTCATCAAAAATTGGATATCATGTTTTCCATGTTGCCATTCTGTTATTCATCGGCCTATTTTTATGCGCCCGCTTTTCTATTTGTACCCGATCCTTCGCAAACAAGTTTCACTTCCACAAGGGCACACGCGCTACCCATGAGAACAACACTTCACAGAAATCCCCTCTTTAAATAGCCGACAAAACAACAATAATAACAAGAGAGTCATGGTCATCCATGTCCCAGCGCACCGTCTGGATATGACAAAGTCAATTTGTGTAATGATGATGCTCCTTAACGACGTCCTAGATAGTGTGTGTACATGCACAGCAGTCTTGTAAGGCTGGCAACACCGTGCAATAATATCACCGGCTTCTGGTAGAACAGTGTCGAAAATGAGTTGACAACGCGCGGTGTGAAAAAAAACATGAAACTTTCTATTCCTCAACGTTACGCCTGTATGCCTTCTCCCTTATTGCCTTCCTGGCTTGGTTTTTACGAAAAGGTCAAAATCTTCCAATATAGCTTGCTTGCGACGCAATAACATGTGCACGCCAAGGACCTGCATCATATCTAATATTTTACTAGTCAGAGACAAGGAAGAGAAGAAGTACATGAACTGTCCATGAAAAGTCATAGACCCGCTGTTTGTGTCTCGCAGAGCGATGGATATTAATAATGTTGCTTGCATGTGGTATGATGTATGCATATCTTTACTTCTCATTCACAAGCTGTTTGTTTATTTCGATTCGAATTTACTTAAAGCAATGCTAAGCACTATCTACTTACATTTACATATGTGTAATGTAGAGTAATGCATACGAACTTGTTTTTCCAAGGGTTCGGATCACACAAAGGTTCAATAACTTAATTCTCTATCGTGGAAACCCTAACTGACACGTTACCGGTCTCGTGCCATCAGGCTAAGTGAAATTTTCCTTCCGGCCTATTAACAAAGCCTGAAACGTAAACAACATATAGCTTAAAGATTACAAGAAATTCCGAAGTAAAACAACAAAATACGACCATGACTTGTTCTTGATCTAATATTGATACCCCCCCCCCCCTACCTTATTTGTATTTTTCCACCGGGTTCAAGGCAGCAGTGCATACATGCTCTATTTTCTTCTAGACATCTTTTTAGTATTTGATTCTTATAGAAGGTTATTGAACTGAAAGATTTATCGCCAGTTTTACTCGATAAATGTATCGTGTTTAAAGTTACTTAAAATGTAAAGATAAACAACCTGCATTTTAGCTGCAGGAGAAATTCGTACTATCAAAAGCTTAAAAGTTTTGCAAGATACATATCTTCTGTCGAGAAGTTTCTTGTAAGTCAAGATGAAGAGATCTTTCTTGCAAGCAAACTGGTTTTCCATCCACCCCTATCTTCATATGGAACCCCTTAGTCCTCGAATACGCCTAAGAGGTGTATTTACACAGAGCGGCCTCTTCGCTGCTCTGTTAATGTAATGGCAAACAGCCTCATCGTTTGCTGAGTAGAGCATGTTTTGCAGCCATGTTAGGAAAACCGGCACTTGCCGAAACTAATGTTGCTTTTTGGGTAGGACCGCCCGAGGGGGGCTCGAGTCAACAGTCCTAGGTCTTATGTGCCGCGACTGTTGACCGGTTTCTCTCCCAGTTATCGGGTCATAATGTACGGGCAATAGGGAGAGAGAGAAAGAGAAAGAAAAAAGGACGGGGGTGAGAGACGGAAAGAGAGAGAGAGAGAGAGAGGGAAAAAGAGGAAGATAATGCACTCCATAAATACTTTATCGCTCTATTTCATTCTCTTTTTCCTGTTTCTACTCTCCTCAGAATCTCACCTTTTTTGTTTCAAAACCCTATTTCCCAGCCTTAGCAGTGGCCTTGAAATAAACTGGAATACGTGTGAAATTCGAAATGGAGTCCGGCCTTCATCCCATCTACGATGTTTGTTGGTACACTTGAAAGCGTGTCACGTGACATTTTAGGCATCATTTCAGTCGGCAATTCTTTCTCACCTATTCTTTCCTCGCCCCGCCCCCCCCCCCCCTGGCCGCATTTCTACAAGTGCTTTTAAACATTGCCCCCAACCTGATGTGCACACCTCTTCATGTTCATCTAAAGACGTGTTACCTCACATAGCAAAGATCAGTTGAAAAGCTGCATTTTCATCTGAGTCAAGGATGTACAACATTCGAGAAAATGCACTTGAGATAAGATTACTTAAAAAGAATTGGTACACTAAGTTTCGATTGTCGTACAAGAAAAATGACACATTGATGTGGAAAATAAAAACTGAAGTACAGGTGTCGTGTTCTAGTAGATATGTCACCGGACTGCGGATCACATGGTTCACGGTTCGAGTTTCGCCGCGGCACTAATGTCCTTTGGAAAGACATTAATCAATATTTGCCACTCACCATATAATGTGGTTGGATTGGCATGTGTGCACTTGTAAATAGCACTTGACCCAAATACCTCAACAGGGAGCGGAGAGTGCGCGCTATCATGTGCGGATTAGCTGTTGAATCTAATGAACGGAGTAATACAAATTACAATGCCAAGCACTTAAAAACGTAGTGTCATGCACTTTAAAAACGGGACTATCTTTACGTTATATTTATTATTAATGTACATAAAACTCGATTTTCTAATGGTTTAGAACATTCTGGTAGATTTTCCTTCTCCTTCTATCCCCATCCCTATCCATCAGTATCATTGCCTCTATTCCACTTATCATCCCTCTCCTCACTTCTTCCCTGAATTCATCTCCCAATCTCGTCGGTTTGAGGAACCCAGCAGCATTGATGGATGAATCCTTTACTCAAGAAACCCAAACGAAATCTGTCTCAGGATCCACGAGCGATTGGTGCAATAAAGAGAGTCTTACTTTCTAACATCTGTCCATCAGTCTCCCGAATCAATTCGATATGTAACCTGTCATTGGCAGGCCTACAGAAGTCATCTCATTCTTCCAGCCTCTAGCTCAGATAAAAACTCAATTTTCTACTTTTTAAAACACACATGCCAACCTGCTCCAGCCTGCTGGAGATTTTGGGACCAATTTAATTATAAAGGTGAAGTAACACTTTCCCTCCACTCTTAATTCCTGATGAACAATGTCATTTGCCTCATACAAGACGAGAGTTAGATATATGAAATAAACAAATAGATAAATAAATTAATTAATATGTTCTTAATACCAGATAGATAAATATAATTATCTGACAACTGCTAAGACTGAAGCCATAAATTCTGCCATTCTTGTTAGGTTATGAGTCTTCTAAATCATGTACCATTTTAAATTCCATACCACAAAGGCTCACATAATAATACCAAACAGTAGTATATTACTTTTTTTTTCGTACATGCGGCAGCACCATACACATCCTCATAATCATCGTTCTAAAATAAAAATTGTTATACTGTATAATTTTCAACTCATATATTCCATTCATATTCTCAGGTTCGATGAGATTATATCTCCTCGTCTTACCAGATAAGAATAACTTAAAGATCACAATCTAGGATGTGCGGAAGACGGGTCTCATCCGCATAGTCAATGGGTCTGTAGGTGCAATTGCATATTCACAAACACACAGTAAGATGCTATCAAAGTTTAGCCTCAAGACACGACTGATAGCCATAAATGATTGCTGGTCCTTGAGATTAGAGATACCAGGGTCTCCCTGTAGATTCAGTTAATCGGTTCGGGGAGTTCTTCTAAATTGCCTGATCAGTCAAAAGCGGCATTAATGGCTCAAGAAACAACACTTGCTTTTCACAGTGCACACATCTCAAGTAGATGTGAACGCTCCAGGATACACAATTACAAATGCTCTCAACAATATCAACAGCTCGATGCTCATTTCAATAGCATATTGTATTGCCTGCAAAAATACAGTTTAACAAAGTAAAACGCATGGATATTGTTAATTCGCCTTGGCATCATTTTCGAAAGTCTTCGCGACCGTGTTACTCTTAAAAAGTATCGGGATAATATTGCCAGGGAAGAAAGTAATTTTACTGACTTTTGGCAGTTTGATGCTCAATTTGATAACCTTTTTACCCAACCATGATACCACTGAGCGCTGTAACTTGATCAAAAGTTTGTTAGAGTCACAACTATGCTCATACTCCGGGTATCGTTTTAAACCATTAATTTTAAAGTGTATTATAAATCCAGTATATGATGGGTACTTGGCTTTGGCTTTTAAACGACTTGGGCTTGCAAATTTTTCTTCATAAGTGTCTTTGGAACAAAAACCAGTGAAAATAACAAAACTTGCAGAAATAGGCACTCCGCGTCTAGGAATAGATGTGCGTTCCTCAAAAGTATGATCCATGAGCTAGTCAGAAGAAATGAAAATTGTTTGTTTACATTTCATTCAGTGTAAAACTAACAGCTCTTGGAAGTGTCATTTAGACTACAAATGCCCGAGAGGTTTTTGGTGTCTGCAGCCTCAAAATGATTCGGAACAAATTTATTTATAAATGTATCAGGTTATTCTGTTACATAGAACCTTTTTGTTATCACCAGTCGTTGGCCTCTGGGTAAAAAGTGCATTTAGCCGACTTAAGTTTCAGAAAGAGAAAGTTTAACTAAACACACAAGAGAGGTAGACGTCATGCCACTCTCAACCTTAGTCCTACATTCCTCATCTCATGGATGAACCTGAATCATAAAGTGATCCCTTCAAATAAAGACCCAGGATGCATGATAGTTTACACCCGGATGAAATGAATACGTGGGACTAGGAAAATATGCCTGGCATTAGGTTGTTAAGTGCTGACAATAATCCGAGGATCGCTAGTTCAATTTTCGACCGACAATCCTTGGAATACCTTTCCAAGATTTATAATCCTGTGAGGGCATGTGATTATTTATACTTAAGTTTATTCCACTGCCCACTTCTGCTATGGGCATTAGCCGAAAGAGAACCATGGTTAACATATCGGTCAGGCGTCAAGCTAAGCAAGCTGTCTCTATCTTTATCCGGTTTTAGAACGGAATTCGACACTCCTCGTTACCGTAAAGTTTGAATAATAAATAACCGACAAGCTCACGGGTAACGGTATGCTCATATTCGTAATGAACTCTGAAGCTCCTTAAACATTATAGAGATATTCATAAATCTCTTAAAATAACAGGCTGCGAGTTTCCATAACCCCTAAAAATGTGAGCATGGCAATCGAATAACATATAAGAGTGTTAACACCGTATGGAGTTTATAATACCATAGTGATTTGTTTACAACGACTTAATCAATCGAGCAATTTCGTCGAATGAAAAACATTTAGGTCAGTGTGAAATTTGTCATCAATTTAAAAAAGGGGCTCTGCGTGTAAAGAGGTTAAAAAGAAGGTCAGCTTCAGAAGACGAACCGAAATACCAGTGCAGTGTATCCCTCTACCATATGACGAAATATAACTATCCGGCAAGAATGGCTAAAACAATAGAGGTAGATATGGCTAAAACAATAGAGGTAGATGTGAATGATAACCTTATATGGTTGAAGATGGTGGTAGTCGTTATTGTATGGCATTCTTTGAAGACTTTAACATGTGACAAAAAGCTCTCCCGTCGTCTCATTTTTATCACTCTTCCGTGCCATGTCACTAGTGCTTATGGCGACACAGTATGACATCGAAACGACAAATGTTGCTTGGGCTAGCTAGCTTCCTCGTTTTTCCCGTTCTTAGTCTGTGTTCATATTACCCTTTTCTCCCATGCCAGCCAATACTTGTTTGAACAATGCACCTTGTAAAATGTAGAGATTCAACTTAAAAGAAATTATGTGTTTCTATTATCAAGACTTTACTATGTTTGGTTTGTCTGTTTGTTTTATTCATTTCCAACAACAACAATAAATCCTGCTTTTTATCACAAGGTCTTTTTTTCGGGAAGTCCGTTTATGACGAGCGTTTTTAGCACAACAATACGGATCTTAGCAAAGTCAAAGGTTTCGTTGCCAAAGAATCCATGTGGCCGTAGACCTAAGTACATTTATAGTCATTTGGCAGAAAGGAGCAGATGGGGCGTCGACGAGAGGTAACAGAATGCGAAACTATATTGAATGCTTATTCAACTCTAAGCATTACCAACTATACCCTGAATGTATCCTAACTATAACGAACATTCAATATTATATAGATCATTTATATCCTCCGATGATTGATACCAAACACTCCCCTGACATCTCATGTTTATGTATGATCCTCTTGTCTCTTTCTCATTCACAGTGAATGCGCAACCAGGCATTGAAAGATAACGTGTTGAAGAGTGTTTGATATCATTCGGTTGTTATTTTGAGGGTTATCACGTTGCTAATGAGGCAATGCGAAACAGTCTCCCACCGATACCGAGTTCTGATAAGATACAAATTGAATGGCCCCATAATATTCTCTAGTGTAAATAGACACTATGCCAAAGCGTCATCAGGGTCCAGTCACACTAAGCTTAGCAATAGCTCGTACGATTTATATTTGGGATTGATTGCATATAGTGATCAATGTAAACAATCACAAAAAAGGAATTGTAAGACCAGTTGATAATAAAGTTTCGTGTTACGGTGTGTTTCAAGCGTACTAGAAGTATTATATCTTTGCATTGTTTTTAACTCCCAGCTAATGGTTCCATTTAATACTTACATATTTTAGAATCTTCTTTTTATAATAAACATACAGTGGAGTGTCCATATTTTGCGCACATGTCCGTCACGCCGTGACGCTCCTAGCGCTCTTACATTATTACCCTGTTGAAAGACGGCGGCCAAACCCGTAATGCTCTGGTATTTTGGGTACCCATTTACACCCGAATGGAGGGTGGTTACTGTGGATCAATATTTTGCCGAAGGATGTTAGTGTCGGGCTGGGATTCGAACCTTCAACCATTGGATTGGGTGTCAAACGAATGAACCACTATACCATGATACATTTTTTTTAATCGAAACAATTTGTTGTTTGCATTCATGTCTATTATGATATATTCTGACAGACATTTTTGCTAGTCCGTTAAACTGTTTGATATTTCTAAATAGAAAATATTTGTTAATGTAAGTTGAAAAATTAACTCCACAATTTCATGATAAAACAAACTGTTTTTTTTTTAATTAATCAGTTTTCGTTTGTCTTCTACATGTTGGAAATGTTCTTTTGATACCTTACTAAACTTTTCGGCGGAATAATCAATTCGAAATATTATAGTTTACATTTACATTGAAATGACGGGAATTTATCAAAACTTATTCCAATTAGAATCTTACGAGCTAAAAAAAACACACTCATAGAAAGCCTTAAGTTCAAGTTAAAAAAAAAATGTCTTTCTCTTCCACGACTTATTTTCCATATATTTTCTGAACAGTCAGTCTCGTCTTCATGCATGCTTTTTTATGTTTGTCGTAAAGCATGTAATGATAGTTCAATGCCATATTTTAGAATTCTATTTTTAACTGCATATTTTGTAACTTTTCCTATCATATTGCTTGATCGAATGAGGGTAAGGTTTCCTTGCAATGCAATTTTTTTGCTGAAATTTATAGAATGGAATTTTCTCCTTTATTAGAACGGCGATATCCAGCAGTTTTTAAGATTCTTTTAACGGAGATGACAGCCGAAGGTTACTCAACGCTATGTGCGTTACCACATCGTAGGGTTGGAGCCCCTTTCTAATAAAGGTGCGTACAGACTACTATGTGTTCATATTGCAAATATCATAATCTGATAACAGATTTACATGGGGGAGGGGGGAGGGGCTGGGTTTAACTTGTAAGTTTTTAATGATATTCCCGACTCTTTGATGAGTATAATTTAATATATATTTAAAGCAAATTATTAAAAGTAATTTTTAAAAACGTAGATATTTGAATATGTACTGTATTTTGTTTGTCAATGATGATTTGTTAATTTTACTTGTTTTTTAACAGTGTGTACGGACTAATAAAAGCAGTGTGTTTTGACTAAATGAGATTTTTTTTTCCATGAATAAATAAAATACAACACAACACAATACATCGCTCGTCTTTTTCTTCATGGGTAAAAGCAAGTATCTGCACTGGAGTAAGAAGTATGACAGGGTGCTATCATAGGAGGGTAAGCACCTACCCCAAAAAGGGTTTGTTCATCATTGATTGGCAGTGAGAACAGGCTTATTATTCTTGTGGCGTGCATGCCTTCACGTATGCCTGCACATAATCCACATAAATCAGGCTTCTGAAGGATTAGATTCTACAGAGTACAAGGATACCTTGTTTCAACCTATGTGTATTTATGTGTACCCATGTATAGCATAATCTGGAAAAGGGAGGGGGACTAGGAGCACTCCTCCCTCTTCTAAGCGATAAAACACACGAGGAAAAAATTAAGAAGCCGCAGTTTTTACGTAAACTGCAAATTCTGATCAGACTAATATTTTCAACACGTAATGCATACGTCTGAATGCACCCTTATTATCAAGGGGCTTAAACCGATTGTGGCGTTTTGGGGAACGAAATGCTTACTTTGTTTTAACTGCGCATGCCCATTAGTTTGAGCACGGTATCTATCTTTTTTGTTGATTGTAATGTCAAGAATGTGGAAGAATACCATCGGCTAGTCCAGAAGATTTAGTTTGAGTTGTCGTATTATGATTACTTGTTTTGATATGTCCCGTGGGCCACATCAAATGACTCAAGATTCATCTGAAAATGTTTTGTCACTGCCATGCGACAGTTTGCTGCAACTTGCCCCTGCCCAATGCTTCCCTGTTTAACAGTTGTTCCTATGTAAAAACTGTACTGCATTAACATTTATAATCAAGTTTATTGTGCATTATAGTTGTGTCTTGGTTAATCTTCATAATGAATTGTTTAGAGTATTGGCTCGAATTTGATAGTGCCGTGCTCATTGTCGGTGACTCCGATTCAGACGTCAAATAACTAATAAGTACGTCTTTCAATAAGCTCCTTGTATATCTGGTGGGCGAATCTCACACCCTTGATCTAGAACACACGATGATAGAGGAATACTCGTATGTCAGGGGAGTATTGAGGGTGGTAGAGGAACAAAGTGGTAGTGCATATCTCTAGTAAACACTTCCAAGGGACATGTGAATCCTGAGAATCTGAGTAATGTGAAGATGAAGAAAGAGGGACAGTCATCCACCACGCTGTTTCACTCCTAGACCCAGCAAGACACATTGCTATCCATAACATTAGCCTGCGTCACTCGGGCATTCCGTGTGCGGGACGGTCACAGGGTGCTAGCGGGGAACCCCTGCCGGGTATTTCAATCAGAGCCCGCTCGATCATGCTTCTTCATAGCCTTACCTTCAGCCGGGACGCATCCGGGATACGACGTGGCCCCGTGACATGACCTTAAGCGAGAATTGCAAATGGAGAGCCTCGGGGTACTAGGTGAAGAGAGGAAGGTAAAAGTGACATGTTTGGGGACGGGAGCTAAAATTAACAAAATCAAACAGAAGAGATTGGCCAACAAACGTTGAATGAACTGGGATGTATATTAATGAGTAAATTTCAATGAATACAGTGAGAAAGTAACTCTACTTCGTGATATCTGATTATTTTATATAATATTGAAGACCCTATCCGATGAAAATACAACTTGATAAAAATGGAAAACTGAATGAATGTAGAATACAAATATAAAGGAATCAAAAGTATTAACCCTTTCATTATTGCACAAAAGCAAATGAAAACCTAATTTTTCGCACCCCTCCAAATTACGGGTCAACAGGGCTCAAATTTCTGAAGTAACAATGACGACATAACATGTGGACTCGACCTATTTAGTTCAGGCGATGAGCCGTGATTAATTGATACAAAGTCATTGTGAATATGCGTACTTTACATAGGATGATGTCATCCAAGTCGATAGCAAGTTTTTAGGTCACTAAAATGGCATATAGTTGATATTATTGTAATCTATGGCTTACAAGCTTTCCGTTGATATATAAATCATCCATTTCATTTTTCAGTTTGGATTATGGTCTTTAACAACTACAAAACAACCAGCCCATGGAAAGGCGTATGACAGTATCGATTTATAAGTCACCTGTCGTAAACCGTCTCGAAGTGAGACCACTTGTCCTTAGTGCGCCGGTATTCATTTTGACATAATGAATTTGTACGCCATTCAGAAAAGCAACACATTTGTTACATTCACATACAAAAGAATGGCTCCAAAT
Organism: Strongylocentrotus droebachiensis; assembly: GCA_035222895.1. Taxonomy (NCBI): domain Eukaryota; kingdom Metazoa; phylum Echinodermata; class Echinoidea; order Camarodonta; family Strongylocentrotidae; genus Strongylocentrotus; species Strongylocentrotus droebachiensis. The sequence goes on along the minus strand of JAVYIG010001245.1, from coordinate 144,542 downwards.
ACATGAAATATGGCAACCCAATAAAGCGTGTTCTGATTCAAACCACCATTCCACGAGTGAAAAATGTGCTTCATACAAAGCGGCCATCTGTTTCTGAGAAATAGAGAATACTATTTGATTTGTAAGAGGGAATGTAGGCAATACATTAATCCACCAGGAAAAATTCCGTGTAAAAATGAATAAAACATGATTACATTCTATACAAATTGCAACTAAAAGGTATTTGGAGAAAATGTAATGAGAGAGGAGAGATAGATGGAGAGACATAACATGCATAAGTTGTTACTGCGTGACTTTATATCAACTTCTATACCATGTCATTTACCACACTGAACCCGCCATTTAAAAGCAAAGGAAAGAATGCATGTCCTTGTATTAAGTACTCGGCAGAAGAGAGAATTAAATTGTTGCGTTCATGTGAAGAAGAAAACATTGAAACTGTTTGACTTGTGTGAATGGGTTGTTAAGACTTAACTTAGAAACGACATAAAGCATGATATTATAATAATAATAATAATAATATGTCTTGTTAACCCAGGGTAGCCTCATCAGTATTCATACAGTTCTTCCTGAGGGCCCTGCAATCATATTATTACCCCGGTCATCGGATTCAGGCTTACCCGCACACAATGTATGCACATTCTCCACTTCCTGGGGAGCATTCCAGCCAGTGCATCATTTTTACAAGCGCACACTTGTTAATCTAAGCACATTAGCTTTCGCATCCTACCGGGTACCCATTTAACACCTGGGTGGAGAGTGGCAAAATGTAGATCAATGTCTTGTCAAAGGACATTAGTGCCGCGGTGGGACTTGAACCGCGGACCTTGTGATCCACAGTCCGGTGACATATCCACTTATTGCCATCATCCACGAAGATCAGTTAAATAATGCGAAATTAGCTTTATTTCCTGAGCTCCATTGACCCGTCCTTCTCGATACAGTAAGCAAACAAATGAACCGTTAGTAGCTTTGATAAATCAAAGGAAAATTTGCCGTTTGATAGGAAATTAGTGGACTGGCAATAAAAGAAGTAATTCCATGGAGAAATCAGGAGGCTATTGAAGTCTTACAGTATGAGGTTGGTCTCTATCAAAAGAACGGGAATTTGACCGTGACGTGTGGAACCAGTGCATAGGGTCTTGGGAATACTCACTATGCCTACACAGTATACGAAACGTACCGATATCCATCAAAGTTTGGTCGAAATTACTTTTCGCCACCTTGTTGATTTCGCTCTATGTATTAATATCTATTTTTTTCCAGGAAAATTTCCTAATTTTAGTCGACTGGAAATAAAAGAATTAATTCCATTGATAAATTACTGCTTTCCCTATTCCATCAGTTAACCTAATATTACAAGTCCGCTAGATAGATAATTAAATGAACTATACATGCACCTCTATATATTACTGATCACGTTTTTGCTCTCTCCCTGTCTGTCTTTCAGTTACTCCTCGCCACAACCATTCATTTTGTTTGGTCCTCTACCCCCCCCCCCTATTTTCTGATGATCAGTACATCCACTCTTGACCTATTCCCGTCATCTCTCTCTCTCTCTCCTTCTCTCTCTGTAGCACTCTGTCTGTATTCCTTCTAAATATTGTGTATCTACCTGTCCAGCCCGACTCACCCCTTCTCTCTATCTGTCTTTCTCTCTCTCTCTCTCTCTCTCTCTCTCTCTCCTCGTCTCTCTCTGTCTGTCCGTCTCTCTCTGTCTATATCTCTCTTATTTTCTCTGTCTGTATGGCTGTCTCTCCATTTCTTTTTCTCTCTCTCTGTATATCTGTCTCTGTCTGTATGCCCCTCTCTCTCTCTCTCCGTCTCCCTCTTCCTTTCTATGTCTATCTCTGTCTCTCTGCCTGTCTGTTTGTATTTGCCTCTCTTTGCCCGTGTCTCTCTCTCTCTCTATCTGTCTGTATATTCATAAATGTGATATCTTTGTAGTCAAAGAGCAAAAGAACCCTTGTTCTCTTTAAAATACATAACGTGTTTTCCTTTCCTATAAATTTACCAACCTAAACGTGATTCCAAATTGACGCAGAGTGTTGAAGTAGCAAAACATGTCACTACTGATCACCTCTCATGCAATTAGTCGTATATATCTATTTTACCCTGATTTCTCGTCGTCCGCAAGATATGAAAATGCCTTTTATTCCATTTAGCTGTTATGTCTCTCTGGTAATGTTAGGTTGAATTTGTTTTTAAAATGCTAGACTAACGTACAACTGCACAAGATGACTATTATCAGTCGAGAGAATTTATAAGATACCAGTCTGAGTTATAATGTATTTATCATATAATTTTTTTTGGAGTAATGGCGAGAATGATAATTTGTATTAGTTAGCGGATCTTTCTCCTTTAAGCTTGATGTTTGAGTAAAGACACATTGTGGCAGGTTGGTGAGTGGGTTTGTGACATGATAATACATAAAGGACCACTCGATACGATCTACCTCTAACCACGAAGGTTCAAACTTCCGATTTCAATCGAGGACAACACGTCCGTTTCCTGAGCTTGTTTGAAGAAGAAATCAGACAAGAGATGCCAGAGCACGACCGCTTTAATGGCCTTAGCCACTCCACGTCTCCCTGGCAAGTGTTACAAAGCAATAAAGAAACACGTTAAACATGTAAAAGAGTTAAGAGAATAAGAGTTAAGGTGTGGTGATGGTCGCCCCCACTCTTGGTCATCGTTGAAAGGAGTGATAAAGGAGGCGTTCTGTGTCTAACGAGCTGGAATTGACAACTCTTTCTGGAGAGGGGAAACTCTTCATGCTCTTGAGATGCTCTTGGCTCGAGTTTGTTAATAAATATTCATGTCAGACACTGCTCTTCAAGTTGCCTCTTCAATTACTCGCCCAGGCAATTCTCTCTCTGAAGCACCTCCACGCCAATGATAGGTCTATCAGCAGCCTCCCATCCGTATCATCGTACAAGCAAAGAAAGAACAACAACAACAAAACAGTTTTACAACTTGTTTATGAATTCCCTGCTCTCATGTACAAGTGCCAAACAACAAGAAGGAAACTGTAACGGTTGATTGTGTACAGAGCTGAAAACAGTCCAAACAAACTCGGTTCATTGCCCTGCTTCTCTGATAGCACTCGACCAAATTTTGATCAACGCTAAACACACAACCCTACTGCTACATGATGTATGGGGAGTACTACCACTTCAACCTTGTGGCAGCTTAGCCTTGTGCTAAACAAGTTATCCAATACAATCTACTACAATCCCTACACTACCAAAGGTTTTAGTTAATTCCTATACCCGAAATACGAACATATATTGTGACAAAAAGAGTATCAAACTTGATTTTCGGTGAGATTGAAACACAGAATAATAATAATTATTATTTATATACTGATTTTTCTGATTAATATGATTTTTCGAGAAAAATCATTGACGTTCTCCCTACTCATAAATCTATATCATGTAAGAATATGCTTATCATGAAAGCCGTTTTTATCCTTACTTTTTTTCAGAAAACCTTTTTACGGGTGTTTTTAGAACTTGTTAAAATTTGTGAAGAAAAAAAGTCAGTTTACTTTTGTTTTTGACACCTCTAACCCACTGGCTGATTTGATGGATGTTGTGTTAATGTGATATTCGATATGATCATACAAGGGAATTCTGATACTACAAAAATATACGGTTGGATGGCGTTTAATAACTTTTTATGCTAATCGTGTCACTTCTCACACACCACAAGGTATCTTAAACCCACAAATACCCATAGGACTCTAATTCATTTCGATTGATAATAGGTTTTTCAAACACCTGTCACATAGAATACCACCAAGGGATGGCAAAGCATTTGTTTTAATTCTGAAATTTTGAATGCTTATAATTAAACAATTTTTAAAACTTTTGTTTTTGCATTGTGCTTACAAAGAAATGCCACCACTCAATTTCACTCATGAACCAAGGGAATATAAAAGTAAAAACTTTACACCGACCATTCTGATTTGTCAAAATACTGACGGCTTGGGAAATAATTTTGCCCATTCGTCTATAAACTATAATAAAACTGAACAAAAGAAGCAAGATTAAAATTTAGCAATTTCTCAATGCATAATCTAGTGAAGATGTGAACGTATTAAACTATCGTATGAAATGAACCACTTGAGAAATATATAACATTCAAAATATTTCTATTTCTATTATTCATTTATTTTTAAATCATGATTTTAAAGTTTTGCCCTACCCTCCCGAGACATGGAAACACAAAGCTTGGAATGTGTAAAGGGTCGTTAACCGGGCTGTAACCGAACATATCAAACAATCGTATGAAATGAACCACTTGAGAAATATGTAACATTCAAACTTTTATTTCTATTCCTTTTACTTAAAAAAAAGAGAAATCATGATTTCAAAGTTTTGTCCCCACCCTCCCGAGACATGGAAACACAAAGCTTGGGATGTGTAAAGGGTCGTTAACCGGGCTGTAACCGAACATTTCAAACACTCGTATGAAATGAACCACTTGAGAAATATGTAAAATTCATACTTTTATTTCTATTCCTTTTACTTAAAAAAGAAGAAATCATAATTTTAATGAGTTTTGCCCTCACCCTCCCGGGACATGGAAACACAAAGCTTAGAATGTGTAAAGGGTCGTTAACCGGGCTGTAACCGAACATATCAAACAATCGTATGAAATGAACCACTTTAGAGAAATATAACATTCAAACTTTATTTCTATTCCTTAATTAAAAAAAAAAAGAATCATGATTTCATAGTTTTGCCCCAGCCTCCCGAGACATGGACACACAAAGCTTAGAATGTGTAATGGGTCGTTAACCGGGCTGTAACAGCTGTAACATTCAAACTTGTATTTCTATTTCTATTCATTTATTTTTAAATCAAGATTTTAAAGGTTTGCCAACCCTCCCGAGACATGGAAACGCAAAGCTTAGAATGTGTTATGGGTCGTTAACCGGGCTGTAACCTATTCACGAGATAGGGCTTTTCGGTCTCGTTTACTTCCTGTCTTTTAATCGTTTGGGGTTTTTGAAAACCTTTGTCATCTTCAAAATCCTGTCAAAGAATGCTGTATTCTGTACAATCCTGTTCATGTAGTCATTGATAGCGTTTCTGAAGTCTCTACAAAATATCTCCCATGACCGTTGTTTTGTGTTTATAGTTTGTGCTTTTTTAAAGAAAATGACTTCTATAGAAAAATTAATATATTTCATAGAGATAAACATTCTCTTTGTAAGAAACACAAATTTCATGATTTCAAGACATTGTCAATTATATGACTATAGATGGGACAAAAAATAGATTTCATAAGCAATAGGTCTTTTGCAATGTTACACCGTTTAAAGAGTTTACACTATAAGGAAAATCGTGTGCATGCATACACCTATTTACTTGATGATTGCACAACTTTAATCGTAAACTCACTGAAGCTTCTTATCCTGGTGACGTTCGCCACCAAAGACAATAACAGAAGGTTTACGAGTAAAGAGCGAACACTGTACTTCCATTTGCTTTCAATTCAAAGATATGTCCTAAGGATTTAAAATGGAAGGGTTTGGGTATTACTTGGTTTATCGCCTCTCGGGCCTATTACCACTTCACTTTGCACCTAAATGATATGGAAATCTGAAAATGCGCTTATATCGGCAGGTTAATACGTCAGCTTTAAAGCACACCGACATCTATCTCTTCGTCTCTCTTTCTTGCTCTCTCTATCTTTCTTTCTCTATCTTTCTCTTTCTTTCTTTCCATCCACATCGTATTCATCTTCTCTCATTCCAATTTGTTTTCATATATTTAGTCATATTATGTATTTAGCCATTCAGACCTGGGTTCTATACTCACACGGCAAATATATCAACACCTATATAACCAGTACAATATCAAATTCTCACTTGTACTTTCCCTGTACAGATTTCCTTCTACAGCATCATTCCATCTTCCTCATCCTTTTCTCCAGTTCGATCGTTCTTCTTTCCCTCTGCTCCTTTCTGTTTGACTCTCTTCTTCCCAGGCCGATTAAGCAAAGGATGGCTCTTTGCTAAAACAGGATTACGCAATTTTCAGGCAGGCCATATAGCAAGTAACCCATATCTCAGACTCACCCGCTAAATTGGATTTTGAATGAGATGTTTTTGACGTCAAAGAAAATTCCATTTTCGATTCAGCTGGGTAGAGAGGGGAAAGAGGGAGTGAGAGGAGAGGGAGGGAGGATGAGAGAAATGGGCATTTGGCTAAAGGGATCTCTCTCTCTGCCTGAATATTATTTTGTATGCTTTATCATTCTGAAGCAATTCCACCTTCTCAAGGCAATCGGGTCACCTCGGGGGAACTTACTGACATGGGGGTTATTGAAGCCCGCGGTTAAGACCGCTCATTCTTCATAACAAAAAACTAATCATCTGCAAGATTTTGAAGATATTCTCTTCAATGATACCCATACCATACGATGAACAATACTGCTATTTTCTATGTATCTGGTAATGTATCTCATCTTAGTCCAAAGGAGATTCATATGTCGCCTCCAATCCCCTTGTCCAGTACCATCAGAGTCTGGAGGGTGATACTCGCATATGACGTCATTCGTACGCCTTAGGTTAGGCTATGTGTAATTAACTGACCTACTACTCAAGTTGAGCACAGGATTAACCAAAGGTGTGGCTGTCGGAGCAATCTAAGCAAAGGCATACGCGTCTATAGAAACATTCTGGGAAGGTAATACATACCCAACATGCGAGAATCATGCCTGGAGCTAGAAAATACGTTAAATCATAAATCTAGGGAATCATGCGTGTGTCATGTTTGTACAACACTGGATAAGATAAGGTTATTTTCAGAATCGCGTCGGATTTAGGTAGTAACTAAATATAACTAAAGTGTATTGGTTCTATAGGGTAGAGCCTGGTAGAAATTAATCAGAAACTACGTGTGAACTGCATATGAATGGTGAGATCACTTGCCTATCGTAGTGAATTGGTATTAGCTATCCAAAAGTGATGTCAATCCGAGACACATCTGAAATCGGCCGGCAATCGATTGGGGCGAATCAATACAAGTGGACCCATGTTAGGGGCACCGTTTCTCCTCCTCCCCCCCATTTAATTGATTTTCAAGTCGATTTAATAAAGTCAACGTATTGTATAACAGCGTCAATACGCGACACATTAGCCTCGCCGTGGATCATTTTACGTTCGGGGAATAACTGAACCAAATCCTAGGCAAAGAGAAAGTCATACATGATAGAGAAACTGCGTTGCCAATCAAGTAGTCCGCTTCTCCCTTTACTCTAACCGACGTTAATTAAAACAATGCAAATTGGGAAATCGGCCTTTAAATTGAATACTCAGAAGAGAAGTCAATACAGGTTAGAATCCCTCGTCGGACAAGCAGGATATCGTTGGAAATCACACGTATCACGATCAGTAGACGGTGAACAGGTCCAGTCATTGGGGGAATATAACTAGGAGGATTTAATGAGAGCGAGTAAAGAGACCGAGACAAAAATAGGTCGCTTTATTTTCTTCTTCTTTTACTCTGCCCCCTCCCCATTTATTTATACCGTTCACACCCCCTCGCTCTGTCTCTCTTCACTCTTGTTTGTTCTTATTATTTTTGTTTCGACATCCCTGTTCCTTCGCCTCTGATTACACTGTGGAAAGTGGATATGGCTCAGAATCAACTCCTTTTCTTTGTGTTTTGTTGACATCTTCCAATATTTTTTCTGACGTCATGGTACCCGGGGGATAGTTTACATAGATCTGAAATCATGGAAATAAGATGTAGCTCAAGTCATGCGGAATGAAGAAAATACATGACAAGATTAGCTTGATTAGAAACACGCTACACCCCCATTCTACTATCAACTGTGATGACTTTATTGTATTGTATTGTATTGTATGGAATGAATAAATGTTTACCAAACAGTTGTGTAAATGGTATAATTGGTATATTTAAGTCGCGAGCAGGCTCTGATTCGAGTCTTTCACACGCACTTGCTCCATCTCATTCTCTCTCTCTCTAAACATATATATCTTATACTCTTTTAATTTGGGTAGAAAGAAAAACTCAAATAATTGAACAAGAAGAAGAAGAAGAAGAAGAAGGGACTTAGTTGAATGAATAAGCTGGTACGGACGTCATAACTCATCACATGTGACGAGCAGTGCAGTCTTAATTTCTTTAATTGGCGCCGGTAAGTGGTTATGACGGTGAGATAATATACACTTCACGGGAGATTTCTTTTTGTTTGCCGCAGGAAGGATGAGTGATACAATGACTACACGTCTTTGATCGTTTGAAGTGCATGATAAATGTTTGCACTCAAAGCCAGTAGATCATCTGATTATATGAAACAAATGACTATAAGTGGACATGATAGTAATAGAAGTGGAAGTAGCAGTAGTAGTGGTGGTGGTGGTGGTGGTGGTGCTAGTGGTAGTAGTAGAAGTAGTAGTAATAGTAGTAGTAGAAGTAGTATTTGTTGCTGTTGTACCAGAAGTGGTAGAAGTAGTAGTAGTAGTAGTAGTAGTAGTAGGAGAAGCAATGGTAGTAGAACTAGTAGTAGTTGGTGTTGTTGTTGTACTACTACTAATAGTAGTAGTAGTAAAAGTAGAAGTAGTTGTGCTACTAATATACTACTACTACTAGTAGTAGTAAGAATGGTAGAGTAGTATAAGTAGTAGTAGCAGCAGCAGCAGAAGTAAAAGTAGTAATAATAGTAGTAGTAGTTGTAGTTGAGGTAGTAGTAAAAGTAGTATATATTTATATCTTCATTAATGCAGTGGCAAGAAGTTGCTAATACAGTTTTACTCGTAACAATATTTAAAGCGAAGTATAACTTGGGAGAAAAGTTCACTTTGGAATATCAAAACAAGAATGGTTGATTCATCTTATACTTTAGCCCTAGTGAAAGGAAAGGTCGCACTGAAGGATTACGTTCTATTTCAAGTCGCTGAGCATGACAAATTGAACCTTTTGTTGTCCTTCCTGACCAATTGAATTTTTAGTACTTCTACGCACCACCCATCCATTGTAAAAAATACACACATTTTTAGAAAACAGCTGTGCTATATGCCACGTTATTATCTTTCTGAGAGATTTATGAATACATCGAAAATTCCCAGTGATATTGAATTGCAACTTGTCTCGCATGTTTGGCGCGCATTCCATATATGATTATTTCTATCAGGTTCATTCAGCATGTTCAAGCAATGACGATTTTCAGTTCGCCAATTCAATATCTGCATTGTCAAACCTATTGTCATTAATGGTCCGTATGCCTTGTAGTTGAATCAAACTTTGACCATTTCTCATGTAACTTTAAATTACAACCTCTAGAGGATATTACCTTGCTGTGAATTTAGAAGTAAATGAAAAGGATGGTTGAATTGCTTTTATGACCGGCTAGATAACCATACTAACACCACGGTGCCCTTCTGACTTTCATTACAACCACTCAAAAAACCTGTCATATTGCACCAGCAATAATTGGGCTATCTTTAGTCGAACTATTTCATTTTGGTGTCTCCTCGCCTGAACCTGAACTACATGATAAGAAGCCGTGCCCGTGTGAAGATATCCATCGCAAATAGTACAGTGACTTTGAGACGAGATTAAAAGCAGTGAAGAATTGACCAGTGTACTTTACCGCTGGAGCCTTCGTTCCATCACGATGGCATGTAGCAAGAGTCACGTACCGGCACGGGCCTGCCTTCGCTCAACTTATTGCATTTTCTATACATAATAAAAACCCATGTTTATGAAATATCGCCAGAGTGATACATTCATGCGAGAGAGGAAGAAAGTATGAAGAAAATGGCGTAGTGCCTCCCTTATTTAATTTACCTTTAATAACCGCCTTCAATATGGGTAGGCCACGTAGAGACAGGGAGGCAAATGCACAGAATGACTCAGGCCTATATATTGATCATGGCTAAACTCAAACCATTATTTGATGTTTATTGTTGAAAGACACGTATTCCACGTTTATCTAAATTAAATTCATCAATTTCTACCTATCTAACAAATTTAATTAATGCGTGTTTCTTTTTTGTTCCTTTTCTGACTTCTGAAGTAAAGGAGTTTATAAAGAGGGAGATGCTTCATTACATACTCAAATTGCTCTATTGTATATTTTCATGACATGTGTTTTGTGAGCAGTAAACCAGCACCTCCTTAAAAAAGTAGTAGTCTTTTGTTTGAGAAATCTACATTCAAGTGTCTTTTAACAAACTTATATTTTGCGACAGAAAGAATCGCTTTTCCCAGTCTATGCTCTCTTGAACAAAATCCTTGTAAGTAGTAAGAAAGGTGTAAATTAATGTTTTTTGCAGTCAACTATAATTAGAAAAAAGCATGCTTTTATTACTTATACAAATTGAAGGAAAATAATTACCAAATAAAAAAAAGTGCATCTGAGGTCACAACTCTCATGTTAATGCATGTCATACCCGTCACTGTCATTTCATTATCTACTTTATTTAACATACATTCACGAGGAAAGAAGTATTACAAAAAATATCCTATATATATAACAAAACAAACTAAAATGCCGAATTCCGATCTAATGGTGAGATATCTTCAGCATAGCACTTCAATGAATTATTAAGGGATAGATTGTAAGAAGATATCGTTACTGTGATATTGATATGGACGTTAAGATGGGCGTTCAAGTATAGCACCACTTGAACTCAGAGAAAAAAATAAGAATTTACAATACTACTCCCAAGACAACCATAATGTCTAGTCAACCATATCTTTTCCTAACAACTACTATGATGAATCGAGAATTTAAATTCTTCATTAAGAATTGATGCACTTCTTTTTTCAGTGTTCAATCTCGTGTATGATTGGCTCATCATTTATTTACCGTCTGTAGAATTAGTGGATCAATTATTAATCGCCTTCAATTGGGTGGAACCTTTGGCTCGTTCAGCTGTAGACAAAGTGGACGAGGAGTGTTATTGTGTCGGTTTAAACATCAAAATGAAACGGGAATGGTCAGCTAACATTTGTACACAAGAGATATCATTAATAAGGTGTCATCGTACAGTTCAACGACTCGTTACCACTCGTAATCTACCAATATTCCCTATGTTTGATTGTTTGTACAACTAAAATCGAGATTAGCCATGTGCACATACTTTGTCATTGTTTTACCGTACCCGTCATAAAGAATTCTTTCTCGGGATTTTGAAGTTTTCCCAACATACGATTTCTCGTTTATTAATGTATTTTCTTTTAGCAATCTTATATCTTAAATTATCATTCCATCTTATTCTAAACCTTTCTACTTACAACAAAGATTAAAATAATTTAAATGATACTTACAGTATAGCATTCCGATCCACCACGCAATGTGCTCAAAGATGCTATATGACCCAGGCTCTAGCTAGGATACCGATTTCGGGGTGGAGAGTGGAAAAGCTGCACTAAAGTCTTGCCAAGAGATATTGGTGCCTCACCGGGACTCGAACCCAAGACAATCACATGTCCAGTCAAGAATATAAACCACGCAACTACGAATCATCTACACCTATTTATGTTAACGGTACATTATTTTTTTTTCTCACAATGATTAAAAAACAACTTTTTCGTTAAAAAAAATCCCCGTGTCTACATTTTATTTTGTCTGTCCCTTTTCCCTTGATCAGAAAGACCTTAATTTTGTTTTACTTTTCCATTTCACACAATCATCTTGGTGTAAACTTGCGAATAAATAAGACAAATCAAAGAGAGTTTCTTAGATAATTTGCCAAAAAGGTCCTCGGTTTGCAGACATAGATTTAAAAACATGTAAAATTGTGCAAACATAAATCAAAACAGGGGTATGGCACTCCCACTCCATCCTATCGCGACGCCAATAGTTTTGGAGACAGATGTATAGATGTCGTCTAGGTGTATTTGATAAATGAAGGTGAAAGACAATTCATCTATCACTGGTAAGTCGTCATGGAATTGACTACAAACAAACTTTCCCCACCTCCTTGAAAGGTCACTTTCACTGTTGTGTCACATCCTCAGCTTGAGTAGACAGACACGTTGTGGTGAAGGAAGATTCGTCAGGATTTCAATAAGAGAAAGAAAGAGTCCTTAAAAACAACTACATACGTTTGAATGAATAAGAAGTAGGGAATGTTTTGATGATATTGTTTGAAATATTACCCCTAAAACATTTTTAAAAAAACAAAGAGGAAATCCTTCCGGTCGATTGAAATGACCTGGTTTTAAAGTTTGCTACATGGAATACAAGTTCGTTGCATTTTCAAATTATTTAAATCGTAATCTTTCTTTTTATTAGTCTCTGAAAGCTGATTTACCCGAAGGTGCAAATGCATGAGGCTACTAAACGAGGGATTTATATTGTCTACAGAAATGTTCGTGTACTCCTCATGCATTTTTCATGCGAACAAGCTACCATCATCATACTCATATTGCAAATTATCTTAACAAGCATTTCGTTTGCCCAAGGCCATCATGTTAACCCATGGACAAATAATCGAATCACAGATATATTTGCTCATGCATAAATAACACATTTTCCACACTCCATCATGTCGACATTCGTTCTAAAGGAATTTACAAAATGGTTACATCTACATTTCCTTCCTCACGTACTGCATCATCATGTGTATTGAGCAAACATTCATTCTAAGAGTGTGCTGCATTCACATTCTATTTGACCACATTGATATGAATGTATTCATGAATACTAATAAAAAGACATTAAGCAAACACTCATTCTAAGAGAGAGCTGTATACATATTTTATTCGACCACATTAAAATGAAGGTATTCATCAATAATTATAAAAAGACATTGAGCAAACACTCATTCTAAGCGTGTGCTGCATTCACATTGTATTTGACCACATTGAAATGAATGTATTCATGAATACTAATAAAAAGACATTGAGCAAACACTCATTATAAGAGTTGTATACAAATTGTATTCGACCCCGTTGAAATGAAGGTATTCATCAATAATTATAAAAAGACATTGAGCAAACACTCATTCTAAGAGTTGTATACAAATTGTATTCGACCCCGCTGAAATGAATGTATTCATGAATACTAATAAAAAGACATTGAGCAAACACTCAGTCTAAGAGAGAGCTGTATACATATTTTATTCGACCACATTGAATTGAATGTATTCATGAATAATGATAAGAAGACATTGAGCAAACACTCATTCTAAGAGAGAGAGAGAGCTGTATACATATTTTATTCGAGGACATCGAATTAAAAATATTCATTTATTCTAGTCAAGAAGAAATTTATAGACACCGGATGGTAGAGATGACAAATAGATAAAACATTATACACCCCACAAACTGGGTCGAAAACAATACTTGTTAGGAAAAAAGAAAGACAAGTATTTCGGAAATGTGTGCATGTTTTTTTCGGCAATAATTGTTAGTCCATGTTTCTGGTTCAACAACCTTCCAGCATTTGATTACTATCTATCTAATTCCAATTGAATTCCAAGGAATTGATAAAAGTGCACTGAGTATGCTGGGAATATCAGCTTCGTAGATACATTATAATATCATTTTGGTATCCGAACGGCTCATAGCAACATTCAACGAGCTTCGATAAGAGAGAGGAATGGACTGTTTGTCATAAATTGCAAACATTAAAGAAGATATTCATTTAGGCCGACTGGCATACGCTTCTCGTAAAGAAATAACTGGTTACTGTTATGAGTGGAGTGAAATACGATTCACCGCATCACCCGCTTGTAGTAAACCATTCTAGTTTATTTGAGTCGGCATACTAGTTTGATTGATATCAAGAAATAAACAATGTAAATGTTTGGCTTGCAGGGTGGGCAGGCGCATGCGCTGTCCTCATGAACACAAGATGAAAGCTAAAAATCAGTAAAGTGAAATATCCAAAAAGGAACATAGCCTTTACAGTTTGTAAGTAAAACAGTGAACGTTACGCCCCCCCCCCTACCATTTGGATATTTATTACTGACAAAGGTCTCTGCAATTATAAATATTTATAAACTGTAGCACACTGTCTTCTTTCAATTCGTGTCATGTTATATATCTTAGATTGGTTCAAAAGACAACCAGTCATTCAGATTGTCTCTACAGAAATTCACTATAGTTATCTATTCAAAGTTGTGAGAAAATTGAAAAAAATAGTGACTATCTAAATATATTCCCTTTGCTCATGTTTTGACATACTCCAACAATTATGACGATTGGTTGTTTTGGTGCCTTTTTTGTACTGCAGTATGTTGAGTGTAAATAACCACGAACAAACTTGGCAATGATTGAGCACTGAATGGCAATTAATGCTCATCCATTCATACTGTTATTATCTTGATTTCCCAGGGTGATAATAGGCGGATGTATCTGAATTTGACAGAGGATAATCGGCCCTTCCTTTACACACCTAAATCTCATGAGCATCTTCCCGCCAAAAGTGACGATGGAAATATGGTGTGGAATTGGTTTAATTAATCAGAGACCGGCCCGCAAGGCACCCACTTGTGATGTGGTTACGTGTGGCGTGGAGTCTCCAATTTCAACACCCCTCCAAGAGTGGAAGACCTTAACCACACCATTGCTCAGATGGTCAAAGTACCTGGTCGCATGTATCAGGATGGCAGCAGATGGGTTAAATCTACAGCATCGTGTAATTAGCAATTAAATTGTCCGAAATAACTGCCCTGGATTGAGAAGTGCCGCACGATGGTTTTAGTGACCCTCGACCATCGTTCGTGCGAAATGGCACACGTATAATAAACGCCTTAAAGCAGAATTCTTAAGTGAAAAGATGGCGGGAGGCATGAATCAGGCACAGCCTTTACAAGGGGTGATTGGGAACTCGTGTATCATAAATGTTTAGCTTCATCTGACATGTACACATACAAAGAGAGGGAGAGAAACATAAATTTGATACAGCATCGTCTATAGTGCACCACATAAATTGCAAATTTTAATGAGCACAGCATTTAATATATTTTCGACATTCACAATTACTATATTAAATCAAGTCAAGACATTGCAAATATAACAAGCACATACTCTTGAGGTCTTGCTTTGCCGACGTCACTATGATCACAAACAAGGTATAAGGTAAACCTTTACAAGTCTCTACATGATTGTAAACCGTGCTTTACCGTTCCTTTACATTCACACAAATCACATTTACATACAACAAAGGAACCATTAACATAACTCAATAAAACATTGGTACTTGGTATAGATGGATTTCAACAACTATTTTCCCTTTCAAAGAACTTCGCGAAGCCAGAGAGGTGAATTCATTGACATGCATCCACCAGATAGAAAGCTTTCCAATCCAAGTCAGACCAATCCGAGGTAACAACACAACGCGATGCACTTAAAGTCTCCCCTCCAATTATGGATAGACAATAAGGCAACAACACATCAGGAGCTAGGGCGAGCAGTGTAATGGCACTACTCGTTTTTAACAGTTAAATCTAGGTTGATTAGACAGCAATATATAGGTCAGGCGTAAATGATCTCTCTCTATCTCTTTTGTTGATGGAAATAGCCATCGCTTAACGTCATCTAAATTCATCTTTACCTTCTCTTTCTCTATCTCTCTCTATCCCTCTCTCTCTCTCTCTCTCTCTCTCTCTGTATGTCGTTTTCTTTTTCTCGTAACTATATCCTTTTTCGTGAAGCCCCATTTAAAACACAGCTGTCGATATATTGTATTGCACATTATGCTACGGATTTGATGTAATTTTGGAAAGTATCAATGACACAATGACCATGATAGCATTTAAACATATTATTATCCCTCATAATTGCAGAAATAAAACTCCTAGAAAGCATTAATTAATTACATGGAGGATAGCATGACGTCATGTATACGTCATGATTTTACATGATGCATGTAGAGTAAGGATTTATCCTCTTCTTCGATCTGATCATCAATGAATCATTGTTAGGCTGAAAACACAATCATAATCCTTCCATCTATAATAATCAGTACAGAGTAATCCTAGACTGACATTTTTGACATTTTGTTATTCGGAAAATCTCCACTTTGGTCATTCTAAGTTCTAAAAAAATATTTCTAGTACCATATAGAAAAGAGTATCGAATGAGAAGGGGCTGGTAGTTTGTCATGTACATGTATAAAAGGAATTGCAAATGATTATGATATAAAATATTTGCCAAAACGTTATACTTATAGTATATATTATTTCATGATAGATATCAATTATATCTTTCATTCCAGCTCAAATAATCATTGGAGAAAGTACATAGAGATTTTTTGTGAAATATATTCAGGTAAGAAAAGAATAGCAAACCAAATTTGTTTAATGGATTGTCAAAAGTAGGATTAATATTACAAACAGCATTGCGGTATTCGGAAGATTCCAATAATTCCAAGAACAACATCTTTTTTCTTATTTCATATATCATATGACCTAGTGTTTTGATGCTGCTGACTCATATTTAAACACAAACATGATTCCCCCCCCCCCCCATGAAAATGTTCAATTCATTGCACAGTTAAATTCCCTATCAAGTAACATTTATCATTGATAATAATAATAATATTCAGTTCTTGTATAGCGCATAAAACATTATTAAATAACATATATATGCGCTTCCAAAGAGCTTTTGGAAACTATTACCCTAGCAATCCCTCTTTACTTTTAGGCATGAGGAATATATTCTAGGGGCCCATAGGAAGGACCCTTTTCAGACGATTTGGATACACATTTAAAAACACCATAAGGTTACATTTAACTGTTCAAACTGAACAATGATCTGGCTTATCACGAGTCAATAAAAGCCTGTATTCTGATCGGATGGTTCCAAGATGAGTTTCTAGTTAAACCATACACTACAAGTTTCTATCTCCATGTTAAAAGAGACTAAAGCGGACTAGATTTCGGACTTTTTTAATCATTCACACTATTTATAGACTCCCGCCTCCACACAATGGAGGCACGACTTAATCATAAAACTCCCAGGTTTTATCTGAAAGAAAATTACCAGCCTCTTTACATACATTATTACATTCTGAGTCTTTCTTGAGTTACCAGTTTTCCGCGCTTGATGTTATAAACAATCTGGTTTCAATAAACGTCCTCTCGACAGCGATTCTAGAATCTAGTCTATCTCTGTTATCAATGCCGTGTCAAATTATTTACTGACAGACTATAAGAGCTTCTCTCTAGCCGTAAATTAGCCTGACTTATAAAGCCCGTCCAATATGTTACGATGTAGGCAGTGCTTGACGTCATCACGTACAGTATTATATTCCTTCATGAGACTTATCAAAATAAAGAAAGATCGCGGTATCTCAAGCATCTTCGGTAATAATTGGAATTTTTATTGGATATTGCAAACAATCTTGGAATTAAATCTTATCGAAACGCTTGATACGCAATCTCTCATTGAATCTTCTTCATTGCAACGATTCCCAGGGATGAATCTCGGTCACAGCGCATGCGCAAATACATTAACCCCCCCCCCCCTCCCCTCGATGTGGAATCTCTCTATCTCTCACTTTCTCTATGGACTGATTTCACTCTTAACTCTCTATTTGTTCATATGTCTTCAAAGATAATCATTCAAAATTCAATTGAAGAGGATTGTATAGAAAAGATCATCTCATGAAATAGTTTGCTTATTTTCGCACTCTAAAATATTTTAAATTAATTCAGAGTTGTTTATCAAAGTCAATGGTAAAATAATATGTCTGGATCTTTGCACAACGTTTATAATGACTTGTCTTTTTGTCAGAAATAGCTTAACATCAACTTCGCAAACGTTCACCGAGAATATTTTAATAATGTTACTAATCGCGTTGAACGTAATATCTTTATTGTGCAAGGTCTTATGACTAGCACATTTTCAAACACAATTTTCGACTAACTGGCAAGCTAAACAAGATTGAAATACAACACTTCATCTCAAGAACTCCCACAAAAATAAAACATATGAAACAGTATTTTGTAAGCAATCCGTAAAACTATGACGAGGGCGTAAGAATTTATATATTTCGTTATGAAACTAAACTATATCAATGTTGATTTTTGTATAAAATGATGAAGGTTTTACTGTAGAGAAGGATTTAGACATAACAATTTCGATTTATTGGCAAATAAGCATTGTCAAAAACTACAGAAAAATAATGTCAGCCGCTAAGACACGTATATCTATTTCATGAGTACAGCTAACGTTAATCCAATTAATAAGATAATATCAGTATTTATAAGATTGCAATACCTTCAATGCAATTTCGTTAGTACGAATGGAGTAGTATGTATGTGTTACAAGGAAGCGCAACATCTGTTTTTCTACTTGACTCTGATTTCACCGAATCTTAAGATATATCAAGACATGTTTTCATAACATGACACTAATCATCTGCTATATAATATCATATCAAGTGACATCTATTCGACATTCGAAACCTACAATAATTCAGCTGAAAATACGATCAATTAGCAATATTTGTAGAAATGAAAGAATGCAGGCGCCGAAACTCAGATGGAAATCACTGAGTTTCAAAGGGGAAGTTTTCGAGTCAATGTCACAACTAATTTCGAGAGATGGTTCTCCTGTCAAGCTTGGAAAGACATTGAAGATGGTACCATACAGCTATCTGTATTAACGACTCCGTCTATCCTTCTATTCGTGTTCCTTTGCACGCATTTGATGTTGATTTACGAATCAAATACGTCAGGATATTGCGATTCCGTGATTGAAAATCAAGGCATGTATAAATCAGAATGACATTTATTTCTTAGCAGGTTATGGCACGAGGGTAAACCCAAGCTAGCAATAACAAAATAGATGACATACACATCACAAATTAAGGCTTGGAATCTTCATGCCATGACCTGTATTGCTTTACCACGCACCATTTCATATCTTAACCTATTCCAACCTAAAGGTGTGAAGAGAAACTTGTTTAAAGAGAAGGTTGAGTTCTGGGAAGAGGTGAAAAATAATTTGTGAGCGTTATCATTCTTATTATGCAAGTGTGGAAGAACATCAGATAAGACATGTTCCCTGAAAAGGAGTGCTCTTCAAATACCTTTATATTCTAAATATGTCATGTAACATCGGAAAACTCCGGGGTAGGATTATTAGGCCACGTGTTCGTGTAGTCCCATATACATCTTTCTGTGTACAGTGTTTGTAAGTTTACCAAGACTTGGCCAAATTTATTATAATTTTGATGATTCCAGAACCTTGCAATACACACAAATTCTTATATGCTAGATGATCAACCTTTTTCTGGTCGATTCCACATCGTTTCTTTCACAATGCAATCGCATGACCAGAACTCAACTTCATCTTTAAAGCATAGATAGATATCCCGTCTACTTTGGGTATTTTCTCAGTCTATATAACAGAGGACACGGTCAAAATGTCTGGGA
Source organism: Strongylocentrotus droebachiensis (assembly GCA_035222895.1). Taxonomy (NCBI): domain Eukaryota; kingdom Metazoa; phylum Echinodermata; class Echinoidea; order Camarodonta; family Strongylocentrotidae; genus Strongylocentrotus; species Strongylocentrotus droebachiensis. Next base: position 125,161 of record JAVYIG010001245.1, on the reverse strand, counting down.
AACCAGTTCAAATAAGTCAAATGACATCGATGTATATTAGATTTGTTGGCAGGCCTATTGATTTTCCCATGAAGTAACAACATTTATTATCAAAACATTTCAAGTTGAAATGTATCAAAGACATTCCCAATGAAGCCTGTAAGAAATGAATGAAATGTCTCAATTTGAACTTTTGCATCTTATCAATGTCTTAAACATCGTGAATAGAAGGAGTAAAGAATCTTTTTGAGCCATTCGAACACGAACACAATGGATAAATCTTTAAAAAAAGATAGACATATGATATTACCATACAGGAAATATATATAAATATTTCCCCTTAATTCCACGATGCTACTCACAAATCATGTCTACAATGAAAACAATAACACAGTCATTAAATTGTTTCCATTATATTAATAATATATTCGTGCAAAAGAGTTATATCTTCCTGTTATTACGCTTAACATCAATTAACATCTCTAAGTTTATTAAAATTCACAGGCTTGGCAGAGGGCCCAGTAAGTTTTTGAAAGATAGCAAACCTCATATACTATTCAAAATTGTACATGTTAATCCGAAGGGAAAATGAAAGATAATGACGTCAAAGGTTATTGTTTGTTACATTGGAGATGGATTTAACATACTTCACTACCTAGTGAATACGCTGTTCATATCGACTACATATGAAGAAATAATCCATTGGAACACACTACAAGTACTTTATCAGATGTCAATGAGCGCGTTTCTTCATTTCAGAAGCATGTGATAAATATATCGCAGGAAAAAATCTCGTCGTTGTTTGGAACAAGACTTTTAGAGGCATTGGCAGATGTGATATCATTCATGGTGAACTCGAGTAAATAGATGGAAATAAATCTTTGATAATTTCAGCGTCGTGATTAATTGAATTACGTCACCTTCCTGACTGAGTTCACCTCCTTTTCTATTTTAGCTTATTAGATCTGTGTTCTTCCTTCTTAATTTTTAGTTTGCCTAACATGGTATAGACACAACTATTTTTTTTCTCGAATTTTTCGAAAAGAAGACGCTATTCAATTATATTCAACTATATTAAAGTGAATCAATCATTAATAATTCCACTACCACTATGACTTCTTGTGAATGTGAAACGCTGTTGTCAATCAAGAGGAATTTCTATTTTCGTTTCGAACTTTCCATCACATCACTGCTATCTGACCTCCTACGTGAATGACGTTACTCCTCTTTATCACCCCTCATCACCATCCATGCCCCCCTACGACTCCTAGATTCGTATCAGCTCTGATTTTATCTTTGCAAGTTTGATGATATCATGCCCTTTCAAGTGTCTGATTCCAGGCAAACTTTTAGTGAGGATTGAGAAGAATAGTGCGTGGGTGATAGTATGGTCTGGTATAAGCGTAATGTCGCACTTTGATGGGGTGAAATGGGGAAATTCATCCCCCTTAAAGACAGAATGCATGGATAGCTTGGAAACTAAACTTGCTGTTCGTTCTCTCTCTCTCTCTCTCTCTCCTTGTCTAGCTTTCCCTCTCTTTATCAACCTCTTTTTCTGTCCAGATCAATCTCTGTGCTTGTCAAAAAAGTTTGAGAAACGTACGGGACATATTTTACTTTTGCCTTATTAATTTGTCTGAATTTGTTATCAACCATTAGTAAGATTAGATATTTGAATTATAAAATCTATTTGTACATCGATCAAATAATTGTCAATGATCGTGATAATAATGCATATTCAAATTGTAATCATTTAAAAAAAAGCGGATGCTTTTCTGACACGAATATCCTCCAAAGGGTTTTAAATCTGTGATACTTATCTCAAATAAATGTATAAGCCAATGGTACTCGATGGAATACAGGACACAAAATGTATAAAAACATTCGTGAAACAGAAAAACGTTCGGAAAATTGTTACCACTACCCCAGTTCTTCATCAAAATACTTCTTTTTATTAAACTTATTGCTCAACGGACTGAAAAGTCGAAAAGTAACAAATTGAAAAATATAATTTCTAAATGGGGAATGGTATTGGTGAGATTATCTTCATAATCCTAAATTCCCCCATAAGTGAGCAACCACTCGTCTGGTAAACAGTACAATATCTTTTCCGATAAATAATAAACCCAAGAGTAGAACTATTTTACTTTATGCTACTTATTTCTGATTTCTTTCTAATTTGTGTTTCCATATGTTGCAATCCGCTATATTTCTCGTGTTTATACTGATTACTTTTTCAGATTCAATATATCATGTTATGCTATGTTATATATTACATTATGTGTTATTTATTTTGTTGTAAACTTTTGTAATTCGGCTAAACGCCGCTATGAGGTTTTATTTGAAATAAACCATTTTTAATTGAATTGAAGATATGCTCTGGTATTGTTCATTCGCTGCAAGAGCACGAACACACATCTGTAACTTTTAAACATGATCATTATTGTCTTCGATGCTCTATCTTTTACACTGTATGCTATCACAGAGTGTTTTTTTTTTCTCAAAACAGGCGACGCCTTTATTACTAAGTACCTTGTTTTTAAATAGCAAAGTGTTTTTATTTTGCCAGAAGTAGGTTCATATGTACAGTATTTACAGCACGTATACCATTATTGAATGTGCACTAGAAAAAGAAACAGATTTTACTACTATAGTTACATCTCTAAACAATGGGTATGATCTTAATTAAAGAAGGTTTTTCTTCTTGTTTTTTCCTATACTTATTATGCGAAGAGTCGAAGTACCCTACGAAGTAGAAATGTGCAAGACACATGCTTAACCAGCACACTTGGTCGACCAACGTTGGTGTCTAATTGTAAAACAGCCCCGGTATGATAGGTATCTGATTATAGGCTTGGCTGATAGAGACAGCAAAAAAACGGGTGGTACGATCATTGGCGCGAAATGACTTCACCAGACCCCAATACACTCGTGCTAATGCGGTTTCTAATATCGCAAGCGGCTTCATCTCTGGTGAAAGATATACCAATTAAGATGTAACACCTATAAAACCTCATGCTGCACCGGATCTCGTCTATCCCATTCTAGATTCCTTGAACTCGTTCAGTGATTACCCTCTTACTATGTTCCGATCTACTTGAGATGACTAAAAGAGTAAGATGACTTCACCAATGCACCCGAGATAATGTTTCTTGGCACTCTCATCATTAAATCTAATTGCCAATCTTGTATCACTTCACTGAACATTCCCATTCATTACAGGAACATTATTCCCATGTCATTCATCCAGTCTTTATTAATTCTACACATCCAGACTAACTCTCCTATTTTATCGTATGTTATAACCATGCAGTAATGAAACTAACCTAAGCTTTTAACATTATTCTAATCAACATGTTTTGTATGCTGTATGCCGCGACAAACAGTGATACTCAATAGTTATTGATCAGAGAAAATGACTATATCAAGTCTCTTTATTCACGATAATGTAAGATCAAGCTACGTTCTCTATTGCATCGCCTTGCAGGAATCAATCACAGTTCTGATAATTTGGCAATCTAGCCTGCCGCATCACATGACAAGCAAGAACAGTTGTGAAGAAAGCAGTTAATAAAATCTCTCTAGAAATCATTCAGCACTCCAGGGAGTGTCGCAATCCGATTGCCATGCTCCCAATTTTCTCTTCTTCAGTGCATCGCCTTGTGTGTATCTACGTTTGTCGCCACCAATTCAATATAAATGTGTGCGCGTGCGTGACTACAGCGTGTGAGTGTGTATGTGAGTGTGTGTACACCTTTTCTCTCTGCTTTCTATCCTGAGAATGGGGTGTATTTCCATGCTCCTTTGTTCTTGCCGACTAAACCTCTTGATTACCATCACAATCGTGTTTGTGAAATAGTTCGTTAAAACGTTTCACAGCGTGTGGCGGTCATGTGAGGGCGTCGGAATACCGAAGTGTATTGTTATGCTGAGCTTATTACATGCAGCATGCATAATTAAACGCTTTAGTCGTATGCAGGGAAATGGAGCATTCTAAAAACGCGTGTCAGCCAGATTCGTGATTGGTTTGATAAGGAATTCACGGATGGTGGTAGATATTATTCCTTGAAGAGTAACACTGAATATATTTATATAGGCCTACACGCTGAATGTATGTACATGTATATGTATCACATAGGCCTTGAGTAATGGGAAATGTAAGGCTATGGAGGGTAAGATATTTCAGTAAATATAATGTATTATTAAGTAAAGCAAATGTATTGGTTTCAAAGCAGAAAACAATGCCTTAATTGCTTCAAAAGGTCGGGATCAAGTCACTGCATATTACCAATGGATAATTCGCTATTCCCAATTAACAGTCCCTTAATCTGCATGTTTCCTATAGATTTTACAAACAATCACGCGCTTGCTTTCGAATGATTGAACTTATGTAAACCAGTAATCAATTATTCAATCAATTTTTATACATCCTATATAACGTATTCATTTATGAATGTTTTTAACTAATGCGCTCGTGCTGCACTACCTAAATCAATACAAACACAAGTTATTTACGAGCATACATTGTCTATTTTTAGAACTATAATCTAAATACAAGTCTGGAATGAAACTACATTTCGAGCAGAACTGATCGAAATATTTTCATGAGTGTTTATGTCGCACTCAGTTGGTTGTTTGCACTGGTATGATGTAAGCAAACTAACTCAGACATGCAGGTAACACTAAATGGGACACAAGAATGGACAAATGGGACTACATGTTTTTATTTTCCCCAAAATTATTCTATACAAATCTGTAATTTTTACAACTTCTATCACATTACCCGAAATATGTCATTTATTTATAATCTTGAATATTCACTTCGCATTTTTTTTGTAATGCTATCTTATTTTTTCGGTACAGATTTCACGTTGAAGTTGGGTGTCCTAAACTGACAAGATTCGTTACTGTCATACAATAATTTGATAACAAGCTACCGACAAGAGGGGATTATAGTGCAGAATGTCTGACAAAATAAAGACTCTGCGGTTTGATATAAGTCTATTTATTCACGATTTCTTAACTGTGAATCATTCTACTTATGACATTCAACCTAGTTTCCTTTTTAAGCCATGTTCCCTTGTCTCTCGTTCAGTCGGCTTGATGATATCTCCAGCTTATATTGATGTGTATGCTTTCTCCATTAACATCTCTTTGAATCGCTGCTCTCCTGGCTTGAAAAGAGAAAAACGAAGCACAAGCCTAATCTGAACCACGAGATCCGATTAGTCCATAATCCAAGAACAATTGACATCGTTTTAAAACATGGTGAGGTAGGGAAATGAATGATAATTAGACTGATTTCAGGGCTAGTCAGAATTGTGTAAATATTAAATCCGCTTCAATAAAGAGTCTTATTTCATGGCACGGTCGATGCAAATCGTTGCTAATATGTGAAGGGAGATTTTCACATATGCAAAAAGCTGCGTAGATAGATTGGCGTACTAATTATTTCAGCATGCTTAGGACAATATGAACGAAACCTTGACCCGAACATGTCAATTGGTGCAATGCTTATGACACGGTTCTTATTACGTGTATTCACAATGTACGTGAACATAAAATCAGAACCCCTACGAGCAATTCACAAAAATTTATATTCAAGAAGGCCTGAAAGCTAATACATATTTTAAATTACCAATCAGTTTAACAGGGTAAAGCATTACAATTCAGGTTAGAATACTGTACAAAATCAAGCTATAGTAAAAGTAGCAATAGTAGTAGAAGTAGTTCTAAAGTAGAAGTAGTAGTAGTAGCAGTAGTAGCAGATTAGTAGTAATCGAAGTAGTAGTAGTGGTAGTAGTGGTAGTAGTAGTAGTAGTAGTAGTAGTAGTAGTAGTAGTAGTAGCAATACTACTAACCAATAACATAACAAATAGGAGTAGTAGTTGTAGTAGGTAAGTTGGAAGTGTAACCAGATATTGATTCTTAGGGGGTGGAGGAAATTCAAGCTTTTCTTATCAATTCGACGTGATATAACGGGAAAAGGGCATGTTACCCCCGTAAACAACTGCACGCCCAACGACCACGCTCTGGCCAGGAAAGGAGTAATGAACTTTGAGAAGTAGAACAATCGTTTTGAAGAATGCTGTTTCCACTTTGACTAATGTAACAACTAAGTGACGACATGGACCAAATCTTACCAAAGCGCCAGGTAGCAGGAGTGCCTTTCAGAGTGAGAACGCTTGACAGGTAGATGCCACCTAGTAGATGATGGCGAGTAGTAACAGTCTTGAGGCTCTTCTCATTAAAGTACAGGCAAAAGGGGTCATGGCGAGTTGGTTGATCCTTGAGGTTTATCATTCAGAGCTGGGCTACCTCGGTTAATCAATCACATTTGGGCTAGCAGGTTGTTAGACAACATACACGTAGGGATTTGGGGATTTTGACGAGATTGATGGAGGGGTCTTCACTGCATTATCGATAGAGCTTTCAGCGTTCTCATATTTAGATCTGTTTTTCCTTCTATTCTTAGAGAGTGCAGAGTCAATCCTGTTTTCGGCTTTAAAGAATAAATTCATATATTTTTATATTTTAAAGAGCATAGTTTGTGACTGTTATAATCACATTTTTTTCCTTCATCTTCTTGTTCTTGTTCACCGCGATGTATATTTGCTGTATGTAGTCTGAAATAGATAAAAAGCATGGCCACATTTTGAAATTCCTTGTAACGCCTCCATCGCATTATAAACTTTTCTAGGGTTGTTACTGACACTAAAACTTTCTTAAACATTTTGTCATGGTTATAAAAGTAGAGTAAAAAGTGATTTACATTCATTATAAAAAAAGGAAAAATGAGAAAAAGAAGACGTTGCATATACAGCATCATTGCTAGGAGAGTTGTTTCAAATTTTTGATAATCTGCAATATATTTTTTATTTCATTCAAAAACAAAATTGTATTTGTAATTGAATAAAAATAAATTAAGAGGCAGCACATTTGCCTCTCATTTCTACAGTAATCCCGGCAGGCATTTAATAGCAAAAACATTTTGCGGCAGAGCACGGAAACTAGATGTACTAGGGGATCTAAGCAAAATTATTCAAGCTGTTTCAAAGTAGACTATCATATTTCGAAGTAACCTGATCTTCATACGAAACACCCAAGAGGAGAAAACTTAAACAATATCTGATATTTTTATATCGAAGTTCAATGTCCTCCAGTAAACATCATTGATCAGCGAGTTTTGTTACGGTCACTTTTCATATTCCAATGTGACAAGAATATCCTGCAGTCAAAATCCTCATTTACGGTCTGGAAAATAGAGAAATTATGTAAGTGAGTGAAACACAATCTAAGATACTTCTAAAGGAGTGTTTCCTATTCATGGGATGGGTACCACTACTAGGGAGCAGTTCCTTGATATACAGATGATAAAATGAAAGGTTAAACGATGTCAACGAGGGAAGAGGGTTGGACGACCAGACGACTCCAGACATACAGGCAGTAAATGGAAAGCAACAGAAAAGCAAGAATTGAAGATGTACTTATTACTATTGAACTCATCATCTTAGGGTCGGTGCAGTGCCTTATCAAAGAGTTTGAGTTCTACAGAGGGATACTTATATCGTCGATACCCTTCTCACTGTGAGGAGGGTATCGACGATATAAGTATCCCTCTGACACATATGCTAAGGAAATACTAATAGATTACAAAGAGATAACCTTCTACTTTTAACGAGATATGATGAAAAACTTCTATAGAAGAGGGCGTTTTTTAAACAAGCAGGATTGTTCTTTTGCAAATCATTTATTAATTAAATTATCGCAATGTACCATTTATTTGTTTTATACTGGAAATAGTTCATGTAACTCTTTGTATTGGCACATCTTGTCGGCAAATTCAAAGAGTAAGAAAGAATTGTTTTGCTTCCAGTCAAATTCCGACAGTTCTTTTTCATTTAGTCCGATCATTAATGTCCTAAAGTGGCACCGTGCCGTACTCACATATTCATCACAATGTAAGAAAAGATGCGTTAAGAGAATAAATCTGATAGCAGGTGTGCGGTAAGGAATCAATGTTAGCCTGGGAGACAAGAGGGAGGGACTGATTACTAAAGATCATCGTGACCGCATTACCTAGAAATACCCTACCCTAACGAATCCCACTACCATCGTAATTGGGTCAATTGCCAGCCCTGACGAAACAGTATCCCAAAAAATAACAGAAAAGACAAATAATACAGCCCGTTGCCCCCTAATGTACGTGGAAGCTATTCCTTCCAGTTTTCATACCGGCTAATCCTCTATTTATTTTTGTTTAAAAGCCGTTTAATCTCCCGCTTACAAAAGTGTGGAAAGAATTGTCTGAAGATATCGAATGGAATAAAATAAGCAGCCAGAAATAAACGTGTCGGATAACAATCATGTCTGATTTCTAAGCCCAGCTGTGATCATGTTAAGTCAGTCAAGTTTCAGGTTCATGAAACTTGAAACAAATTTAGGCGATTTTCTTTCTCACTTTGTCTTTCTATCCCTCGTTTTTTGTATAGGTTTATTTGTCCTCGTCTTGCGTTTTTCTTACTTTCCATTCTCGTTTATTTTATTTTCTTACGTACCATTTCTCCTTTCTAAATTGGTTTCCTTGCAATAAATCTTTTTTTCCTCACAAGTAGTGCTAAAGTAAGCACTGGTCCTTTTCTTTAATTGATATACATTTGGTTATGCTGAGGAAAGCACAGAACTTTCCACTTATTTCATAATTCCTAAATCTATGTTTCGAAAATGTGCCACTTAGAGATAACCCTCGTATAATCATATGCTTTTGTAAATACCTTATGTTTATTCAGATATCCTAATTTATAAACACAACCATTAATAGGAAACTACATAATACAAACTTTGCTTTTTAGTAGATCCCCCGCTTTTCTGTTACTTGTGATTTTATATTTTGTCAGAACTATTACCATGTATATTATGTTTCTATATTTTATGTTTAGTTATAATTATTACCATGTATACTATGTTCGATTATGTTATTTTTCATATAGTGGAAACAAATGAACTTGAAATTTAAAACACATAGAGATGGAGAGAAACATTTTACGATGCGTTATATGACCTGAATAATATTTTTATTATTATCATTATTATCATTTTCATTTCCTTTTTGCAGCTAACATGTTAATTCAATACAACTAAGTCACACTGAAGCGGAACAGAAAATACACACGATAATTTATGGAAGTCTATCTACAACGCGAGATCGAGAACTGCAGTAACCTTAAAACTTAAAAAAATTAAACTGAAATTTAGGGTTAACAATTTAGGAAATACAAACTAATGTTGCATCAAATATCATATTTTTTTCCAAATACATATTACTTCGTGCCCGTAGATATCACTACATTGACTAAAGCTTTTTGTAATCAGCGACTCTCAGAGAAGACACACTTTGGAAAGTATAGGGGGTGGGTGCGTGTTCTGAAAGGAGCTGGGTAATTTGCTTGAGGAATTCACTGTTTATTTTTCATATAAATTACCTTGAGCTTTGTTCCACTACTCCAATTTTCAGGGATCACTTGCCGATCAAATTACTCAAATAGAGCACGGAAATAATTAATTAATCCTTGGTCTATATGGCATCTCCATATCCTAGATTCCATTTCACATGTGTGAGTGTGCGTTAAGGATTATGTGGGTGCGTGTGCGTTAAGGAGTATGTAGGTGCGTGTGCGTTATGAAGTATGTGGGTGCGTGTGCGTTAAGGAGTATGTGGGTGCGTGCGCGTTAAGGATTATGTGGGTGCGTGTGCGTTAAGAAGTATGTGGGTGCGTGTGCGTTAAGGAGTATGTGGGCGCGTGTGGGCATGAAATCATCCTACGAGCATAGCATGGATTTCTGTTATAAAAATAGGCACTTTATTGATGTATCTATTATCTTGGTTAAAATGCTATATTTAAGTCGATACCCTTCATTAAATGAGATACCTAACTTGAAGATAATAATGTTAAACTCCTTCTTTAATGATAATAAGTTCATTCTTGGAACTATACATGGGACATCTAGTTTTTAATTATAGTTTTGATTTGCGTAAAACACATTAAGTAAGTACTTCTAGATCTGTACTTATATGTTCGTAGGTCAGCATTTGGAAAACAAGTTATCGGCTTAATTTTTTTTTTGTAATCAGCTTTCATGGCTATGTGGACACAATTTACAAGGAAAGAATACATTTCCGAGTTGCAAAGTAATCTTATTTTCTTGATATAAAGTGCAACTAAATGATAACGCGAAAATAATCATCATTTTTTATCAGCATTCCTTGGCGCCACAACTGGTTCTAGCTAAAATGATATCACTAACAAATAAATCAAAGACCGTTTGAATTCCTTAAAGTGTGTGTAAATAGATCTTGAAGGAAAACACGTATACTGCTGGAGAAAGTAGTGCCTAGAGTCACGTCACTAAGTGTTTCTTACATACGATTGGAGCAAAGGCACTTCAAAAGATTTCCAGACACCATATAAAGTTACTGTCTCGATTTCAATAATAATTGCACCTACAGCATGGTGGGCAGGGAGGTAAGCTGTCGAATTAACTTTGAGATGTAATATTTACTTTCAAAACGTGAGATGCAGTTATAAATAACTATTATGTAAATTCAAACCCAGATCAAATTAAGGCAGATAAATGACACTTTAGAGATGTTTTGTTAGTAGAGAGACACTCTCTTTGTTTACGTGTCCACTAATAGTACTGACACAATTTCAACTTAAGCTGTTAAATTGCTTAGAAAAATGCTACAAAAATGACTCAAACCAAATACCTGAAACCTACGTTGGGACCTAAAGTCTAAGTTAGAATTAAAAGTGATGGCCTAACAATTTATAATTTATTAGGATAACGTTACTGCCCTACACAAATTGCTGTTCTTGTAATGCAAATATAACCATCTTTTGATTTGTGGATTAATATGAATTGCAAAATGTTAACTGCGTAAGCCTGAACATGAATATGCAAATGCATTTAGAAAACTAGATACATTTTTAATTTTCTATCCAGGTACGAAACTTTCACGTGTCTTCCCTTATTACTGAGTTAACTTAATGAGGATGCCTAGGTGTTGACATTCAATAAAATACCATTGGATTATATTGAAGGAGAGTCTTACTCTAAAATAGTTTACAACCTTTTTGATTGATATATGAGGAAGCACGGATCTTTATAAAAGTATCATTCACTGTATTGTTTTGTTGACGTGGACAAGTGAACACCAGTGTCAAGAAATACTCCTAATACTGTCTCTCTTTTCAAAGTTTCCACATGAAAGAAAGGCTTACTTCGTTTAATCGGATCTTCGCGTCGGGCCGGGCACAGTCGTTGGGCTACACGAATGTTCGTGAAATCATGCCTCCATATTCACGAAAGTGCAGTAAACTCAATGCAAATAATCACCTTATTTGAAAGATGGTACGATAATTCCTTTTTTTTACATGAACATTATGAAAACATGCTCAAATATGTATCAACCACTAGCCTTTTTACAAACTCTTCTGTTTATCTATCTTGTATTAAAAAGTGTCGGGTCGAGACGCAAGTTTTTGTAGATTTGCAGTAGGTTTTTTTTCAGAAAGTGTCACGCTTTGGGAATTAGGTCTCGAGTAATTAACGAAAGTTTGTGTAACCGTGTGTAACCGATGCGAAGACCCAAACGCGAAAACCCAATGGAACGAAGTAAACCTATATCAAGCATGTGATATGAATGTCATTATGCTACGGGGACCTAATAACAAGTAGAAAGTTTGATTTTTTATTGCTTTACTGTGCAACAGTACCGCGTTAATACAGATCATGTATTCATATTGACGATTCATACACATGTGCCTGCATTTATTTGGAGAAAAAAAGGGAATGGAAGGCAAACAAATATTTGTTTATGTTATTTCTGTTTCACACGAGGCGTCTTGCGCGGTTTGGCACGTTTAGTGTGAACGACATCGTATAAAAAATGAATGGAATATAAAATTGCTGTGACTTTCATGGGTACGGGCTAATTACTTTCACAGGTTTGACTTGGCCCAGTAATAAGTCAATCGGAATGTTGCGTTGTGTGCGACGGGTAATACTTAGGTTACGTAATTACTTCCGCAAAGTATTAAAGTTTAAGAATGAGCAGGGCCCTGTTTCATAAAACTTTCAATAACAAGTTACAAGCTATTGTTATAAGCTACTGAAATCATGGCATCTGATTGGCTTAAAGCAAATTTGTCATAGAAATTTAGCAGTTGTTATAGATAAGAAGTTTTATGAAACAGGCCCCTGAAGTAGGCCCATATTGTCATAAAGGTTCTTGCAAGTGAATTACGCAGCAGGCTACATGCCAGTTATTTAACATAAGTCAAATTAGCAATGGCTTAATATCTGCAACAGAAGGAAAGCTGTAGAAATAAGATGAACGTTGGAATTATGTATTCGATGAATATACAAATCATTGAAAATAAGTTTACTTTTGAATCTCAAATTATTTAGAATGTTACGTATTGGCATATTGGCAAAACTGTAATCTGATGAAATAATTTTTAACAAGAAGTTTGCCAACATAATTATGTAAAGTAATCCACGACGGCAGTGAAACTTCGAAGGTTGATATAATGGTAGGTAAAGTAATCCACGACGGCAGTGAAATGTGGAAGGTTGATATAAGGGTGGATACATACATCCGCACACACAGCACAACACATATTCACAAATATTTCAGAAAGTAATTTCAGCTTTCAAATACCAAGCCACCATTACTTCATATTATCTTGATACATTCTGTACATATCCACCTGAATTTGGTCCATGTCAACCAGCCACAAAGAACAACAAAAAGTAATACATATTCCATAATATTCTACTTTAGTGAAATAGCATTTTTTGCAGTCATAAAATACAATTGGAGTATAATTCATGTCCTCTGTTAACCGGAAAAGTTCCCCTTATGTGAACACTGCATAAGAAACGCCGCTTGGCTGTGTCTTCTCCAAATTAAGTTGTGTTTTTATTTGACTCATGTGGAAAAAATCTCTCAGGCATGAAAACTCCAATTTCGCTTACGAAAGCTCAGATATGGGAGATTATGGTTATATATTCACAATGATAGAGTATAGGGGCTATTAGAAACAATTCAATATGTATGCAGCTCTTTTGCAGTTCTATGCAGCGAAAGAACGACTTTAGTTGCTGAAATGGCATGCGTGTTCACTGAAGCAGAACTTGTCTCGTTTACGGGGGACATCCGAAGTCCTCCAATAACGGATGTATGTTGGTCTTGCCAACATGAATATAAATATTCCTGTTGGAATTTCACAATCGTGCAATATAAATTTAAATTGCCTGCCTGAAGAAAACAAAAATCATGTTTCCAAAGTATATAGTCGCAAAGTCGTGGAAGTGAGAAAGTAGTTATCAATTCTTTTAAAATTAATGGGTGGAAAAAACCGCAACTTGGATTTTAGAACCAATTGAATCATCTGAAAGCCTGCTGTAGGATATCAAAATGCTCTCCTTTGTCGTTCAATATTAGCAATGATTAGAAATTAGAATACAGAACACGTAAGACTTGCATGATATACTTTGAATAAAAGATGTCAATCGATAATGGCGGTATTGCAAAAGTCATGCATTTGGATGAGGTAACGCATTTTCCCAATTCCTTTTTAAGATTGGACAGGCCTATAATTTTACGAATGTCAAAATATGTCTTTATTGCCTCTTGAGTCCTAACATGAGCATGCTTTAAATTGGAGGTATGCAATAAAAACGAAGTATTTATAGAATGCGATTTCCACGCTTGAGTTAGGCGACACGGTGACGGGTCGCCACCGCCATTTTTTTATGGCGTTTATTTTTGGAAAGCTGGGCATGATTTATGTAAAGGAATCGAGTACTGATGACACTAACGATAGGGCTTCACCTTAATGACACACCTGGGTTCATCAAATAAAATTCCATCTACATCATCATCGAGGTCAAAACATTTATCGCTTACATTAGTCACCTCAGTCAACATTCTTTCTCTCCCAGTATCTTCTATTCTATTTCCTTTCACATCTGTTTTTAGTAATATATCATTCTCTTCATTTTCCCTCCTTTTTTTAGCATCCACCCTTTCATTTCATAGATTTAATCCAAAAAAAACTCAATTTGGATATCTTTACCCTCCCTACTGGGATTTGTAAAAGTCATCTATATCATCCAATACAGATGATGAAGTAATTACCAATCAGCATTTCCACATTCGTACTTTTTAGCCAAGTATTGAGAATATTTATATTTAACATTCTGTGATGAGTCAACAAAACGTTATGCACCATTTAGAAAAAAAATCACAAAGGTTCTCTGTGCATTATGATACTGCAAAATGTTGAAAAACAAATCCAAAAATGAAAGACAAAAATTATCATCAGTAACCACGTCATGATTAAAAGTGTTAATTACGATAGGAAAACCTCTGTGGATAATGAGAAAATGTCTTGTTTTCATTTTCGTTTGTATCTGCTCATACCGCAAATTTGTTATCATTTTATGAATGGAATTTGAGTAACATTATTAGCCTGTCTGTATGATCATTAAATGAATATTATTATATATATCCTCAAATTGAAGACAATAAGGTCAATTTCATTCACAAGCAGTGCACCTTGAAATTAGGCTAAACATCGTAGGGTAATAATGATTAGTGAGTCCATGTTTCCTCAATCTCCAGCCATTAGCGGGCAGTGAATACTTTCCTTCCCTCAGCCATATATCAAATTTTTAGCTCATTCCTTTCATTTTGATTCCTCTTTTGTGACTCCGAAAGGTCATGGTCCAAGCCTGGTTTTCATTATTTCTGCCCATTATTATTCCAGCGGCAGAAGTAGAATGTTTTCATTCTCAAACGCAAGGCATGTCATCCATGGTTGTGTCTTCTGCTACTATATATAGCCTCGGGCGATACAGAAGCACGGCATGACTCGAGGCATGCAGAGGAGCGAGGGGGCGAGTCACTGATCATATCAAGCCAATTTTAGCATTAATTAATCGGGTTTGCTCGATGAATGTTCACGTTGTTTACAACTAGCAGTTGATTGAAGATGTCTAGTGATGCTATTGGGTAATTAGATAATTATACGAGCGATTCGCATACAATTCTTTCAAGGAAGAGCAGAAGGAAAGAGATCAAATGGTCCTTCTCTTAAGATTTGTTTCAGAGATAGGGCCTCTCATCCAGCACAGGGATTAGTCCGGTTGGTGTCACATGACCTCGGGATAGCAATATGCAGTCAATCATAACATATATTCAAGGTACTAGATAGGAAAACGTGTTCATTGGACAGAATAATGGGTCAAATATTTCAAAGGCAAGTTAGGCGATTACTGTTGCATTGGTGTGTTAAAGTGCATTGAAAATCGATAAGTCAATCTTGGTTATGACTCGAGGTGATTTCAAACCTTCTAGAATTCAGACTAAAGCCTATTAGCTGAAACACTTATTTGTCTTCATTCTGTGCTCATTCGGTTAATAAAACTAAACCAGGAAAAAGTAGAGTACCAAGCGTTTCACGTACTTCGTCCAAATTATAGGGATTTTGAAACATCAACTGAAAGCGAGATGGGATCGGTTTCAAAAGATCATGCAGTTGCATAGCACAAATTTTAACAACGATTTAAAAAAAAGACCTGGCAACAGGCTAAATCAGTGAAACGAGCATTTATTATGTCCTTTTTTCTAGGCTTCTGCTTTCCTTTTCGTTTACTTCTTAAATGTAACAAGAATGGAGTCAGAGATTTGTTGTAGTTGGCACACGGTCAAAAAACATTTCCCCAAAAATTTGGATAGGGACATATTTTTCAAGTCAAGGGAGAATCACCTTTTGCCCCCCCCCCCCCCCCATCCGCCCTCTCGTAACGCCGCCCCTGTGTAAAGATAAAACAAAAGTCAAGTGAACACAGAACGTTCTTTAAACGTTCTCAGAACGTTTTTGCAAAGGTCATGAGAACGCAATGTCCCTCCGGTGTTTAGTAAAGCAATGGTTATGCTGTTGCTCGCTGTATTGTTTGGTCAAATGCCTTTAAGGCTTCAAAATCATTCTCAAACATTATCTTTACTATTAGATAATGCGGGTAGTATTTTCTTTAATAAAACTATTTTTTTACCACTTGTTAATCTCACTTAAGGAAGTGCATGTACTAATATTAGTTTGGGAGTAGGGGAAACCCCGCTAAAGTGTTCCACCTGCACCTGCACAATAATAGCAGGAGGAGAGACCCTGGGGTCACAGTGATGTACTTCGCTTTACCCTCCCAGATCACGGCAAATACATAACAGTGATGATAATAATAATCATTATTATTATGATAGTAATAAAAGTAAAAGTAGTAATAGTAGTAATGACATTAAAATAAGGATAATATGGATAATAATATATATATGGATAATAATATATATAATCATAATAATAATAAAATTAATAATACATTCATATCACAAAGACATTATAAATTTAACCCTACGCATTTTAACAAAACACTGAGGAAGTAGCATTTACATTTCTAGAAAATGTCTAAACCTCTTTTAACATAGAAATCGATGTTAATCTCAGTTATGACATGGCAGAAATGTATCCAATTTATGGCATAAGACTGGTAACTCAATATTGACTTTAAGCAGGTAGAAATCAATAAACAATATTACTTGTGAATCTCAATATGTGATAGTGACATATGCCATTTCTTTGTTGGCTAATCACAACGTATTTATAGCGTATGGCCAGTTTCGACAAGTCTCAGTGGCATTTCTGAGCTTTCGGTCATTGTACATGAGTAGAATTTTCATTTTCTTTTAATATTGGTTTCATATAACCTGTACAATTCTTTGTCAATGGGCTAAAAGGAAATTCATGGCGGATTTCAACATATCATATTGCATCGTTATATTATGTTATGTCTTAAAATTGGTGTACACAACCTTTAGGCTGATTTGATTGTCTCTTAAACCCTAGTTTGGACTCGTTTGTCCTTCGTTAACTGAGTTCTTTATTCTTTCAGCACCTTTTTTGTAGCCAACTCGTGATATTGAAGCTTAAACAAAGCATCGCATTAAGAGATATGCTTGACAAAGTCGTTTTCAATGCTTTATCTTGCATCACGTACAGTAACAAACATTTTTCTTATGTTTTTATATGCCAACTGTTCAATGTATCTGTCTTCATTGGTACATGCATAAGGGTTTGACACCAGCACATGAGGGCGCAGATAGAGAATTAGAATAATGTGACATTTTTGTCCCTAACCGATTCAGCTTTCTCCAGCAGCATTTGCTCATGTTTGTGAGTGGAGGAAACGACTGGAGGCATGGAGGAACACAATCTCTACGCCATAAAACCAGTACACATCACAACACGGGTAAATCAATGATCAGGCGTGCCGAGAATAAGCTATTAGCCTGAACAGTTTCACGACTGAATCAATTAACTTAACATCCACAACAGGCGGGAGTCGTTTTCTGCACAGAAAATGAATTCAATCGCAGGATAGTCGTGAACCAATGGACATATCTTTGTCAAATTTAGAGAAATGTTTAACAGTATTGTCACGCGCAAAGGAGAACCGTATTAGTATGTTACTGGCTTATTTTTGTGTACATATACCTGTAGTTGGAACAATAATAGTAATCGCTACATTTATTTTGGGTACATATCCATCGCAAGGGAATGCTGAATGCGCCTGTCCAAAGTACTATCATTACACTAGTTTTAGCCCAGCTGCCCTAAGGCGCTCAAAGTATTCAAGGAATATGTTCCTGCCAGGTACCCATTTACTACACTTGGGTGGAGAGTAGCCTGCAATTGTAAAGTTGATTCCTTCAGAATGACATTAGTGCCGCGGTGGGACTCGAAACGGGGGCATAAGATCCACAAACTGGTAATATATGGACTAGACCACGACACCTCTAAATGTTTGTAAATACATAATATGTGTTTTAAGTATTCAAGCTAACATCTACATGATTTTATTATTTCATGGACATCTTAGTCAACCATTCATCTAGAGCTCAATTTAGTAGCACCGGGGCAACTGCCCTATCTTAACGGTTAAAAGTGGGCAAGGGAAAGAGAGAGGGGGATGGAAGAGAACGTGGGGTAGAAAGGGGGAGAGATGTGGTTTATATAGAGAGGGAGGAGGGAGGGAGGTTATATGGATTATAAAAAGAGGTTGGAAGGGGGAAAGAGACATACCGAACGACAACAAAAGAAAAGTCATGGAAATTACATTAAGTTAGACCATTGTAAACTGAGCCCTCTCGCGTTCGAACGCTCCACCTCCTTACAATTTGGTCATTCTATTCAATTCAATTCAATTGGCATCATTAAAAGAAAATCAAGTACAAATTATAAATACAGAATACATAAAAGGTCAGGACCTCTAACTGCAACGTATGATTGTAAATGACAACCCTATTAAGTTAAACACAATATTTCAGTTACTTAAAACTGAATAGAACTTACAATTTATACCAACAAAAAACAAAAAACAATCCCCATCCTTACTGAAAGGAAACAATGCTTTTTGTGAAATCTACAAATACAGACATATTTGTATCCAATTCAAGAGATCACATATATGTATATTTACATTTTCAAAAAATTATTAAAAATCCATTAAGACACAAAAGACCCATCCCCATCAATACTGAAACGAAGCTACGCTTTTTTGTGAAATCTATAAACACAGATTTATTTGTATCACATTTAAGAGAACACACATTATGTGCCTGGGCTCGCCAAACAAGTACAATCTTTATCAATTATACGGATATATCGAATAACGGTTGTTTTCGGGCCTAGCTGGTATGAATATTATCATGAGTTATAAGGTGTCACGTCTTGTAATGTAAAGTGAACTGCACTATTTGCTTAGTATATATTTTTAATATTCGGGTTGGGGGTGTTCTTTCTACTCCCTCCTATTTAATGGTAAAGGAAAGTGGTAGAAGGAAATGTGCGAGGGGAGAATAGAAATAATGTTAAAGAAATTTAAATTGTCTACCATTAACGCTTCAGTGTTCGGTCGATTCGCTTGCTCGCATTTCGCCCACCTGCACCCCGAACTCACGCTATACCAATATTGGTGTTAATATAACTCAACTAAAAAGAAGGAGAGCGTTATCTGCTTGAAATGAGGTGGGAGAGCAGGGCTCCCTAAAAAAATGGTGAGAATCTTAAAAACATTTTTAAAGGGCATTTCTTTACAACATTGCTGAATCCTTTATAATGAGTAAAGATAATGTTCTATAAAGGTGCTTTTGTTATCGATATAACCATTGGTTGAGTTAGTAATGCACAACAATGATGACATATCTAGAAGGGATCAAAGGAAGGAGTACACCTTTCAAGACTTCTGTTTTCGACAATTGTACTAATGTAGTTCATTCCTGTAAAACCATGCACTATTTTATGTATCATTTCTCTGTTCTTTTGATTCTAAATTAATTAAGTGCTGCCAAAATAATCCGTGTCACAGAAATGGGTTGTTAATCTGCTATAGTATTATACAAATTTCGCGTGACTTCTATAATTTGTTCATCCCTCCTCTCCACCCCTTCTTCTCTAATATTAGTTTTCCCTCCAGCTTCCTGATAAGCTTATATGACACGAAACATGATCATCTCTCAACTGATTGTAAAAACCAATAAAAAAAAATTTCCATCAATAAATTGCCACGAGAAATTGAAAATTTAAACGGAAACGGGGCATGCCTAATTGAAAACCTTGCGTGAACGCTACTTAAAGATTACCTGGGTGTCATAACATCTGAGCTCGTTTCATGATAATGACAAATTCTGCCGAAGGTCCATACATGATAAAAGCTTGAGTCTCCCATTTTCAATAACCACAGTAAAAGACTGCAATGTATCTGGACATATAATTGAATGCTAGGGCTAAAAATAGAAAATATAATACTCAGGAGGAGAAGCAGTAATGTCGACATTCGAGGAATGAATCAAATACCTGTATTTCAAAATCTGAAATGTCATGGACTTGATATTGTGATTATTTTATTGAATTTAAAGGGCAGAACTAGAAAGGTATAGTTTAAAGTCCATGTGCAGCTCTCGCTAAAGCTAAATTTGCAAAAAGGACATCAGGTCCGTGCAAACTTTTCTCCTCATAAAATAAAGAAAAAATTAATGTTGAAGAAATGACAGGTGAAGTGGGATTTTGGTTTATGGTCTTCATCTATTTCGCTTTCTGTTCCCGTTCGCTTGTATTCTTTGTATTAAACTGTAAAATCAAATACACCATTTACCCAGAATATTTCTATTTTCAAAATACGAAAACATTTCACGCTGTATCTTTACACTAGATGTGACTTTGCACTACTTGCAAAACGTTCATTTGAAAATACAATTCCAGTTAAATTTCGTAATCGTTTGGGGTTGTTTCGTTTTGATGAGTGAAAGTTATCAACAAGTACGATGAAGAATGTACACTATTTATTTTATAACCCTGTCTAAAAAACTTCGGACCCACAGCGCCACATTGTTGACATTAATACAATTAAAGGAAAATAGTACGCGGTGTACAGGATCCCCTTCTCAATACATGCAATTAACCAATAGTAATAGTGACAGGGGATGTGTTCGACTGTCACAAATTGTTATCAGCACATTTCGAGTGGAAGGCAGGAAGGAAGGTTACTGCCTGATGTGTTAATATGCCGTTGACTGGAAGGTTATGCGACCAGACACTTAACACTGTGAACAATGACCTGACATTAGCTTCATTTTCTAAAAGATATAGGATTAGGCACAAGATTTTATTAATCAGGCTTTGGGTGAATTTTAGGAATGGACTCGGGCTAAGTACAGGTGTCGTAATCTATTTGATACGTCAACGGAGAGTGGATTTGTGGCAAGACAATAATCTATCTATGCCACTCTCCACCCAGGTGATAAATGGTACCTGGTAGGATACGAACGGTGATTTGGTTGGATTGGCATGAGTGCGCTTGTAAAATGGCGCCTGGCCGGAATACTTCCCAAGGAGTGAAGCGTGTGCCATTTTTTAAAAAACTTTTATTTTACTTAAAGGCGTTTTGTCATAAATGGCTATTTATGCCTCTCGCGCTGCACTTGTAATGATGAAAAATTGCACTTGTGTAGATGAAAAGATGATTCCAATGAACGGGCAAGGATGATCAAATGTAAAGCGCCCAGAGACATATTATTAAGCGCTAAAAGAATGTGACTATTATTATTATTATTAATGTTATTATTAGTATTATTATTAGTGATCTAGACTTGAATTACTTACGGTGGGTTTATAAACGGTACTGCTCGCGGACCAATCGTCGCCAGAGGTTGAGTTGTAGAAACTCGTGAGTAAAAAGACGTAAGGGATACAGCAATGATGTCATTTAACAAGACATTCATATAAAAAAGATTTGATTGTTAACTTTGCAAGAATTTGTTTTAAAACCTTTCGTCATCTCTAATAGTAATGTACTCCGATATTCCCAAAATAGATTCCAAGGGCACAAAACCATTTTACTGAAATGTGCTTCTTGATTCATTTTTCATCTTGCTCTTTAAGTATCATTCATTTTCAACAAATCAGAATGTCTAATATATGAGAGGCCATTAGCTTCAGATCCAAAAAGCAACCGATTTAAGAAGACAACAACGCTGAAGGAAGTCGATACATTGGGTACAGTCATGCTTTTAAGAATAACCTTCAAACGCTCACAAAAGATACATCATAATGACAGCTCTTCATCAAATGGCTTCGTTTTTTTGTAATGAACATTTTTTTCAAGCTATTGGATGTAGGTATTCATAGGACTAAGTGTTGCCTATTAAATCCAAAGAACGGTTGACCATTAATGGATTTGCATAATAATAGCAATTGTTACATTGACAAAGAAATACAAAATGATATGAATATACAAAAATACAAACAAAATAAATTGCTTGAAATACACAGCTCTCAAAGGCAACCAACGTCAATCACAATCCGTTATATATGGAGAATCTTTCTGCCTCTTCTTGCGTATCAATCTATTGGAAGGAAAACACCTTTAATAGCAGATGGTTCACACTGCAATCTAAAAAAAACTAAGAAAAATCAAGAAAATCTAAAAACTTCTTTGTATTTGTTATCGAAACCGTCCATGTGTCTTAATAATCACAGATTCAAATTCCAAGAAGAATTTGGAAGAGTCTTTAACCCTGTGTTCAATGGACATTCAGTTGTTTGTTTAACAAACGAAAGGTCTATGATGGACTTCCACCTCCTTTCCCACGGGGGAATTATCCTTAAATCGGTCAGTTTGATCTCAGTCAGGCAAATATGAGTGTCCCGTATACAATGCGCGAGAGTGAGGCAACGGCTTGGTGGTAATTAAGACGTAATGCAATACACACGAATACTTAAGGGACTAGTTATTACGCACATTGAGCCTATCCCCTCCACACAAAACACCTCCCTTGACGGCATGTAGAGATTGCTCGATACTCGCTCCCTAGGTACCCATCTTCGCTCTATTTAGAAGGCGCGCTTTGATCGCTCTCGCCCATACCATCAAAAGAAACCTATCATGGTGGAAATATGTAGGTATGGTAAAGACATGAAACGCTTCAGGCCCACATCTTAAAATGATGTCATGAGTGTGTGAAATGGAGAACTCATTGCGAGATTAAGTAAGCTTCAATCTCTTCGTCTCTAAAACCGCTCCATTTTTTCCAGCACATATCGAAAGAAGAGGTCAAATGTTATAGCCCCATACGTTCATATCCAAATCTGCTTGCCTCAAAAAGACATTGCATCTTCCAAAGGATTTCAATAGGTGAAATAAAAAGAAGACATGTATTTTTCAGGGTCTCTTTTTCTTCTCTTATTACTGTAATTGGACCGTGTGGTGCTTTCCACGGTCTTGAGCCGAGCCCTGCTTCTATTTACCCTGGCAATTGGAGAAAAAAGATTAGGTCGATTCTGTCTATCTATCTCCCTAATTTAAAGAAGTAGGTAATAGAGAACTAGGTTTACTGCGACCAGGAGTCAACCGTCGAAATGCTTTTCTCCCTCTTTCTATCTCTCTCTCTCTAAATATATGTCTCTCTCTCCATCTCTTTCTCACTCTCTCTCTATCCCTCCGTTCTTCTAGCTCACGTTTATTTGATCTTGTTGAGGCCGTTTATTGCCGAGGTCAGATGAGGTATATACACTTTATGAAAGAAAATATGCAAAAGTATGTCATACACCCTAATATAAAAATCTACGACCCGCTATAGTTGTTCCTCTTATATTGAGATTTCTTTCATAATAATCATTCTGGGCACTAACAAAAAGTAATTAATTATTCTTTTTTAATTCATATTTTGCAGAATAACGTATTCATGAATAGGCAGTGAAGAACACATGTGAAATAAGTAAATGTTATGTGTGAGGTGTTCGTCATAATAAATGTAACTCCCTGGTCAGTCAATGATGTGTGTTATCGCACATAATGGGTGCATATAGAACTAAAAAACAAGGAGGGCGGTAGTTTCACTGCCAGATGAAGATCTAGGCCGTCCAAAGGGATGCTCCTTTACAACATTTCGGAATCGTCAGCCCATTCTCATGCATTCCAGACCATCCTGTTACATATCGTTTTACAAAAATAGGCCAGTAATCATGGAGCATATATCCTCCTGCTTTTGCTGTTTTTGCCCTTTCAACAGATACAGAAATATTGCAATTCCATTTCACAATTCCACCTGTAACAAAATATATTCCAATTCATGTACGTATAAGTTCCTAACCAGAAAGCATCCAATTCATTTAGGCATCGCAAGCCAATCGTCTAAAATATATTGTTGCAATGTCGGGCAAATGCATTTTGGGTCTTTAAGAGCAACCACTCCACATACAATTTGCATGCATTAGTAAACTGGTGCATTGGCAGAGCGATATTATTAGTGATGTCACACGTATTGGATCAGATCTTCTACGTAGAGCCATTACGACAGGTGTGAGAATGCCATAGGGACATCATAGTGAAGATGATATCAGACCAGTACGCTTCAAATCAAAGGTTAACATCAACCTAAAAGGTTTCTATCTAATGTGATGCAAGGTCCTTTCTCTTCTAGTCGATCCCAAGGGGTATGGATTAGGAATGAGGGAAATCATAAATCTCGGAGTAAATGATTCATGTTCGAGTTATCTTTTAGTAATAATACCACATAATGTCTCGTATTTATCGCTTTCTCCCACATTGGCTGAAAGGTAGGGGTAACATGGTCGAGAAAATTTTCGTAAATCACCTCCATAGAAAACGTGTTCCGATTACGTAATACGTTGATTGTCATCTTAGCACATTTCAATAGGTGACGCATAAGGCCATTGAAATTGCCTTGAGTTGGTTTCCCGAAAGTACTTGCGATCATGTTGGGATTGGATGTTATAGGAATACAGTGGAAAATACCATCAAGGTAATTTTTCCCAAACGATTTGAAATGACATTTAATGGTATTGACTATTATTGATAATCAGTCCCTTGCAATTGTTCCACAGTGTGGAGAGACATGACATGTTGTGTCTTAAGTACTGTCATTAATGAATAGAGCCTGATCTTGATTTGTCAACTTTCATGAATAAATAAGGTTTAGGTTACGTTTCTCTACTACATGTACATAAGTAACATAACTATGTCGTTGCAGTAATATTAGCCTATTTCGTGTGTATTTCCCAATATATAATATCCAAAGGGTACCATGTGTTTTTCCAATTTAATATGAATTCTGCTTGCGCATGTTGATCAAATCACAACTGTTATGTTGATTTTCTAATAAGCCATGCAAGACACGTTAATAATACGTGCGCTAGAGAGAACAGCAGTGCAAGGGCGACTCCACCATTCAATGTATTGCCTGCATGATGTACAGTCGGAGGTAAATGGCCCACAGCAAACGTGTGTTGGAAAACACGAGCATATTTATGAATTGCACTAACAAACACCACCAATGGTTTAGAGGTAGCTCACAACAGCTAGCGTAGAATGCATTTATTCCTAGTGAATTAGGCCGTATCACTATACCTTATCGTTGTCTCTGGCCATTACCAATTCGTGGCAATATATATTAAAGTCTGGATATATTGCTCGGATACTCATATCGAGAGTAAGCCATTTCATCTAAGTGGTGTGGTGGTGGTATGCTTAGTTCAGATCTAACGAAGATAACCAAACTGGAAATGATCAGGATGACACGTTGCTTTTATTCGGTGGTGGTATATTATGCAGAATTTGATTAATGAACAACAACTTACATATAATATCATCACACTTGTACTGTTAATGTAAAGTGTCGTGTCGTTCCTCATTAAAAAAATGGAAACGAGGGTATCGGTATACAATACCACGGTATTTATGTATGTACGCTTGATTACTTATAGAATAATTAGTAAGTACATTATTAAAGGTATATTATGTATTTTCAAATTTATATTAAAACCACACGCCGCACATACACAACCCACAAGCGCACTCACGCACGCACGCACACAACAACATACACACTTATATGTAGCAATAGTAAAGTAAAATAGATATCACAGTTTCTCTACTAATGCATACATTTTTTTTGTATTTCTCTTTTAAAACTAAAAACATTAACTACTCGCATTCTGCCCAACTACTAAGAATATGAAAATAACACATGTGGGTGACATAAATCTCTTATCATATTTGATTTTACCCCAAAAAATGCATTGTAAAGCTTGACATGTTTCAGAACAAACCTTAGAGTAGCCTCGAATACCCTAAATATTAGGTGGGTCTAACATGATAGTAATAATTGCTTTAAATATAAATATATATAGAGGAATATGGAAAATACATAAAATGGTAAAATTTAATATTGATGTGAGTAGTACACGTGTTGGTGTGAGTATAGTAGAAACTGAATACTCACCGATGGGAAGACTAAAGAAGCCAAGCCTTGACACAAACCCTTCAAACCTAACTTTCTTTTTGCCCCTGTTTCATGACCTCCCCCCTCTCCACCCGTGGCCGTACAGGACGTCGTCGACCCCGATCGATGAGGAGATTTCACAGGCGATGTAGGAGAATGACTGGAACTCGACGATTTCCCTGTGGGCGACGAGTCGTGGTCGCGAGCCGCAGTCGGCGGCGGCGGCGGCGAAGAAAAGCCCATCGGACAGGCCATGGCGACAAGGCCTTAAGGTCGGTAAAACAAAAATCACCGACTGCAACACGCCAGGTGACACAATCTAAATTTTGTTAAAATTGTGGAAGAGATTATTGTCTTGTATCTAGACAAAGGTGTATTCTATTCACAAGTCGTAGCAATGTCCAAGCTCGGTGTAAATTGCAGCGATCTTGTGTAGTACCACACATAGACTCGTTTGTACGTAGCAGCGGTGGACCTGATATGCTTTTCTCCAATATGCGTGTAATTCAATTGGCGAGCATACACACATCAAGTTGCCGACCAATATAGGACTCTACCGCACAACGTGCAATTTTATCACGCATAGGCTCACTCTATACACCATTGACTATAAGGCAGATCGAGTGTAACACAACCGCCCGCCGCTCTCTCTCTCTCTCTATCTCTCTCTCTCTCTATCTCTCTCCAAACCTCTCCAAACTCCCTCTCAGCTCCCTCTTTCTCTCTGTCTTCCAATTTGTTCACTCTCCCCCTCTCTGTCTTTTCCTTGTTGTATATTCCTTTCTAAACTGTGTAAGTTAAGTTCATTATTTGTATTTGATTCCTGCCTTCAATACATCTCTTAATTTTAAGATCTGCCCACTTTACTCTCATTGGCTTATAATGCCATCCAGTGTTTGTTTACATTTGCAACTCTGTCATGGTATCAAATTCATGTTATCATTATCATCCTCTTTCAAATAGTATTCCTCTTATCTCAGACTACTTAAGTATAAACAATACCCGCTAATAAGTACAAACACTATATCCACTACTATTTCATTTACAATGATAGGCCAGTTTCTACGCTCTAAATGTTATTGCATTAAAGGTAACGTCAGCTTTAGGTGACTCTGATGTAATTATCTATCAAGAAATCACTACGGGAATTTAGGATATATACCTTCCAGAAGAGAAATCGACATGTTTGTTTTTTTCTTCTTCAATATCCATAAAATATGTAGCATTTTTGTTATTAACACGTTTAATTTATACTTCAAGGCTAGTCAAAACTGTGTTGTTATTGATTTCAAAGACAGTGTGTCCCTTTTGCTTGAGGGAAATTTTGAGTTGCCCCAAATACTTAATTATTTTCAGGAAAGGGGAGTTTTTTCTCTCTCCTAACATATTAGGCCATATGAAGCTGTCTTTGTGAAGAAAAAAAATCATTCAATTTAATTCTGAGATGAGTTTTTTCATTACACTAGGAAAATATATAAGGAGGCTTCAGACCTTTTGTGTTGCATGGGTGGTATCTTGTTCACAGTTAAGACTAAGATATCCATATGAACCTTACTTTCAGTATATAAACAAAAATGAGTTGGATTTAATCCTATTCTAAAGAAGATATACCATTGATAGTTCATGGTATGTCATATTTTATTTCATAGCAAAAATACAAGAACTAGGTCTGACAGCAAACCTGTGAAACTAACTGCTTTCCATGTTTCATTTGAAAACTAAATCGCTGTTTACTTTCAAATTTCAGAGATAGGGCCTAAATAACATATCTGTGATTCAGGCACTGTTTTAGTGAATTTGATGCAGTCCGCAAAAGAGACACATGGCCTTTATTGTTTACGCACAGTGCATCAATATCATGCTTATGTCAAAATATATATTATTCTCCTCGTGAGATTCTCATTGTGCTATTTAATGTTCTACATGGCACCGACGATATCAAAAATATCATTATATATAGATCCTGAACCATTATCTTAGATTGTAAAATTATATCAATTTGTTGAATTATATACAGTAGATTTCTTAACTTAATCCAAATGAAGAACCATAATGTCATATAAACCGTAAGAACCGACTTTGTGCTTCGTGTCTTTATCGCTATATTAGCAATATTGATAATAATGAAATAATCATATATACCTTGATTCCTCTACGCTCCCCTCTCCCGTTATCTCTTGCTATCACACACACTCTCTCTCTCTCTCTCTCTCTCTCTCTTTGTCACTCTTTCTGTTTTCTCTCTGTTTATGTGTAGTATTAGGTGACCAAGAAATGATTCTGCAGAATAGGAATAATTATGTGATTTCATAAAATCATGATTGTGTGCCATGAATGAGAATTATCCTAGCAAACCTATAGCACCATTTAAATTTTGGACGCAATAAATCACGATGTGATATATAACTTTGTTTACATTATACTGTCCTTCATCACCTTTGTTCCCAACAAATGTCCTCTTTACAGTAATAAAGAAACCAATTAATTACAAAATATGCGATATCTACGGTTAACGTTTTAAACAGCGACCTTTCTGCTGATGAAAACATACAATATTATATCAGTGATTATTAAAAGCTTGAGGTTAACAACCGAAATGAATAATTTCTCATCATTCTTTTCAATTTTCGTACAAAGACATCAAATCTAATTTACCATTTGCGTGCGTATTCATGTGAAAGTGTTGTATGTGTGCGTGCGTGGGTGTGGGTGTAATCCGGGATAAGTGTGTTTGATTTATCAGGTTATTAATGCCTTAATCGATTCTCGAACCTTCAGGACAATATGTCATCCATCAACATTTTGATCCGAGTACTCATCTTCATTCCATGAATATCTGGGGGAGCATTATCCTCTAAGCCTCTTCTCCTTATCAACAACATGATCTTCACATCATAACAAACATGTGGTGTAACAGTTGGGCAAGACAAGATAGGGACAGCAAAGAACAATGACCTAGAAACCAGACGCTTAATTGAAAAGGGGCATCTTAGATGAAGTAATCAACATTATCACATGATCTTTGCACGATACCAGACATACTAGTATCCTTCACATTACCCTTGGGTGCATTTTTAAGAAACCATAAAGGGGTATGGGATCGTTCTGACAGGTAACCAAGAATAGTTATGAAAATCATGTTGATACCTCTCTCTTCATAGATGAGTCCAAATTAAGCTTCTTAAATTAATTCTAAGCTTCTATTTAAATTAAAGTTGTTAAAGATAGATGTACTACTTGCTTCACAGTTATATTATATAACTGAGTATGGTATTGACATCAGATGTTCTTTGGCGAAAATCTTTTCATCTAATTTGATTTTTGGGGTGTTTATATTTTTCTTTATTAAACGGTTAACGAAATGAGTAATCAGAACTTAGCAAAACCATGATGATTCTTAATGTCAACATGTTTGATATTGAGTGTCCCGTGGGGGAACTACATGATTAATTGTACATTGTTGCCGTTGTCACAGAAAGCTATTATATGAATCACGCATGATTCCTTAAAATATCGAATCTATTGATCACCATTGAAAGCTATTAAAGGGAAAGCATTAAATAAACTTGATGTCATAATTGTTTCTGATCATATTTAATCAATCCCTTTTTTAAACCACACTGTGTCTTCAGCCACACACATATGTGAAAGGCACAGTAATTCTTTCTTCTTAATCAAGGTAAGGGTTAGAGCACAAGAAGAGTTTCCGTTGAAGGTAAAATTATTTCTATTTGAATAAAAATATAAACAGAACAAAATGAAAATCGGATAACTTCAAGATGGAACGGTTTGTTTTAGAGCTGTTGTATTTTAAGGAGTTTTAGGGTTGTATGAACGTTATCATTTATTCTTTGGAGGAAGGACAAGCAAAACAAAATATTTTGTTTAATGGTACTATGAATGCCAGATACATCTGCAATGGAACGAATTGAATAGCTGTGAATTGAATCCATCATGTCTACACTTCTTCTAAATCCAATGATGGATAGTTTCCTCTGTTCAGCTTCTATTCATCGTATTGACGTCATTCTATTGTTTACCTATGCTTTATACCTATCATGATACAGCCAATTTATATTCATATAAACTGCTTTATCATCAGGATGTATGATAATGCATTCTATTTATCTATTGTTCTCTTAGGAGCTCTATCGCACACGCACTGAGGATAGCCCTGTAACAAATTCTTGTAGCGCTTTGGATATTGAAATCGAATTGACTTCGTTTCAAGCGCTAATGAATCATAATGTTCATTTGAAGGCTGTTTCATTTCTCCTATTTACCTCCCTGTTGTGAGATCCAACTTTAATAATTGCTTCTTTTGTGGTATGGAATCAACCTCTATACGCCAATGACAAAGAATATTTCCACCAAACTGCTTGTTGATTATGCTGACAAATCGACCATAATGCTAACAATAGCAGAATATATCATCATTGAACCACGCTCATGACGTTTCCCCAACAGATCGTCCTCTAACTTGAAAATGCTGTTCTAATTTTTAGATTGTATGGCATTCATAATTATCTGAGGTCAACTAACTTTGGATTAATTTCATAAACAAGGGGCGAGCTACGTTTGATTGCAGCTTTTGAAATGACA
Source organism: Strongylocentrotus droebachiensis (assembly GCA_035222895.1). Lineage (NCBI taxonomy): Eukaryota > Metazoa > Echinodermata > Echinoidea > Camarodonta > Strongylocentrotidae > Strongylocentrotus > Strongylocentrotus droebachiensis. The sequence goes on along the minus strand of JAVYIG010001245.1, from coordinate 94,656 downwards.
GATAAATGAGAAGAGTGAAAAGTGAGGCAGAGTTCACGCCTAAACGCAAAGATGAAAATGACAAAGATTGATATTGAGAGTAGCAGCAAAAATGAATGTAAGCAACAACAAGAAGAACAACAGCACACAAACAACCAGGATGGATGATTTAATGCCTGGGTAATCGTACATAGAGGAACATTTACCGGCCGTCTCACTGCATCGCCACAAGAGGGCGTTAATAGCCCTTTTCTCTCTACCTTCCTCTACCTTTCGCTGATCACTGCGCAATTTGACCTGAATGAAATGTGCGAAATTTTCATAGAAATTAAACACCATGCAACGAATCATTCTTTAAGGTATAATTTTGAATTCACTTTGAATTGCCTTTAATGAAACAATATTTACCCTGTAGTTTAGGTTTAATGTTCACTTGCTGTAGTGTTATCAAACTTCATTGTGAGTAACGAGATTGATTTCGAACTGATGTAAAGCAGCATTTTGCACCCTTCCTTATTTTATAGAAGCATTACAAATATTTCACAAATGTTCCTGTCAATAATTGATAAATGATGTATCAATATTATTGCTACCAATAAATATAACAATTATAATAATAACGATATTGATAATAATGATAATAATAATAACAATAATAATAACAATGATATGAAAATAGCAGTACTATAATACTTATAATGTCCATAATAATAATTATATTGATGATAAGAGTTTTTAATAATATTTAAAAACATTTCCCCGTGGCAACATTGCATAACAATGCAATCGACTTCAAATTTCATTCAGAAAGCAGGCTAGAGGATACTAGAAATCCCCAATGAATATTAATTCGAACTTAATTTTTAAAAATGAGTTTGTAAGCAATAGAAATCAAATATAAGCTATGGTAAATTATGTTAATATAGGCTATCAAAACGTAAGCCAGCTAGGCTACTGCATAACTGATATACAATAAATGATTTCAGTTTCATCTCATGTTTTGCCTTCATTTTTAATTTCCCCTAGTTTTTTCTTCTCTAACAGTATTATGTCTCTCTCTTTTGTATTGCTGCATTTTATTTGTAATCTATTTTGTTATGCAATGTTACGTTTATGTCACTTATGCAAACAATAATGCATTCTTTTATGTTTATATTAAGATTTGTTTGTTTAAAAAAAAAAAAAAAAAAAAAATCTCAGCTTTGATTTGAGAAGTATACTATATTTTTGGACATTTTTTTCATCAATTCATAGAGTTTCAAAAGGACACTTCTCTAAACATTCTCCTTTCCTTCATAATGAAATGGAAACCTTGATATCGAGACTATGTGTCACCATGTTTTCATTCTAACTCACAGCTCATGAAATCAGGATTTGTCACATAATAATATAGCTGTTAGAAAGAACCTTCTCAGACAAATTGAGCAATATCGTAAGTGGTTTCGAAAGACAATATGTAGGCCCGACGCAATCAAAATCTCGTTTGTTCTCTTGAAAGCGAACAGTTCATTACGTTAGCCAATGATTACTTCATTGCGACGCACAGTAATTGAGTTTCTCTTTTTTGTTTCCCTTTCTCTGTGAGTTATTTCTTTGTATCTCTCTTCCTTTCTAACTCTCTCTCTCTCTCACACACACACACATGCAGGCACACACCAACTCTCTTTCTCGCTCTCTCTACTTTTCTTTCCTTCTCTCTCTCTCTCTCTATCTCTCCCCCTATCCTCTATTACCCCTCCCCCTCTCTCTCTCTTTTTCTCTCCACTGCTCTCTTTTCCCCCCACGTTACCTTCCTAGCTTTGTCTTTATCTCTCTTTCTCCTCAATCGTCAAAATGAACCGGCCAAAGAAAGCTCTTCAATTCATCATCTAATTTGTTTTCTTTCAATACCCTCAATGTTGTTTTCCCCTTGTCTGCTTTCAAGAAGCCTTATTCTTAGCATGCAAACATATGTATAACGTTTGGCAAACGACAGACAGCCCAAATCTCTCATCTTATTGTTATGTCGCATGCTGTGTCATGGCATCATAGTCCAATTGGTTTCTTTCATTACCCTTTAATTCTGTTGGAGCGTTTTATCCAAACTTAGTTCCAAGATTGGTTTCCGTGAATCAATGTTTGCTTCCCATCCGTGTGTTTCTTGATCAGGAGGGTGCTGTTTGTTCGGTCTTATAACCGTGTGCTACAAGCCTAGCCATCAGTCCAGTATGTTTGCATACTTAAGGTGACGATGATTTAAAAGAGCTCTCCGCCCAAATCAGTTTCACCTACATGCTCGGGGTCTAGTTAAGACGATGTTTTCTTGACCCGGTGGTCTTAAGATTACGAGAGCAACCAAGTTCATCAGTCAATCCAAACAGTTTCCTTTCCACGCCGTCGTGACCTACAGATAAGTCAGGGTAGATGTATGACGCGTGTGAAGTCAACGAGTCAAGCGATCTTTGGTACGCCAGGTAGATTCATTTCTAAAGTTACGTGGAAAACTGTCTCAGTTTAATCACGGCGCGAATCTGAACACTGTCATGGTTCCTCCTTTTTACACCGTTGATTTTTTTAAGGCTCGTTCAGACATGACGCGGCCAAAACCGCGGCGTTTTTTTTAAATCATTAAATCATTCACATGTCTGTATCTTATGACACAGAGCTATACAATAGTTGCCATTTATCAACACGTTTAATAAAGACACGGACTTTGTTTCTCTCTTTTTGGGGGGTGAAGTTTACCGCGCCTGAACAAGACTTGACTCTATCGGGTCCTTGCTAGCACACAGACGGAAAGAGCCACGAATTCATATTTTGTCCTCTTTCTTTGTCCGCCATATTCATAGTGGAAATTGCATTCCACCAAAATCGATGTGAGTATGTCGGTGCGCTATTGACGCAACATGGGACATGATGACGCATTTCGAATGCGTTATTTCCTGGCATAATTGACGCATGGATGATAATGCCCATGGCAAACAAGGCGCTATCTGCTGACGTTGGATTGCGTCAGCAACTGGCGAGGTCTTTGACACGTGAATTAAAAATTAACATAGAAAACAGTGTTTCAAATAACTAATGTTGCACCGATTGCCTCTAGCTTGGGTGCGCTTGATTAGGGAAGCAAAACATCACTTTACGTAATAGGGGAAAGATCCATCAAATAGTATGTATCGTGATGGTGAAGTAAATGAGTACACTTTACAAACGCAGCATGACAATCCAACCACACTATTAACGCATCATATCGGGTACCTATTTAGCACCTGGGTGAAAAGTGGCTAATGTACATTGATGTCTGGTCAAAGGACATTATTGCCACGCTGGGACTCGAACCGCTAACATTGTGATCTACAGCCCGGTGACATATCCGCTAGACCACGATACCCTTACACCTCTATTCCATTTTTCCTACACTCCGAACTCACCACCAGCCATTTATTTCATTTGTCGCTTATCTATCTCTCTCTTACTCTCTCTCTCTCTCTGCCTCTTTATCTCTCTCTCCCTTCATCAGTTAAAATTGTTGGTTGGTATTGTTTTGTTTGCTACCTATCAACAACACATTATCTATGCTGAAGAAAACATTAAGATTCCTTGACAATTTGTTTAGCCTCACCTCACCTCCCGGTAATATTCCATAGGTTTTTACTTTACTGGTTAATAGAGTGCATCGCTTTCTCCCCACACAATCGTCATTAAACCTCAACGCCCCTCTTTCCACGAACTCCCCACCCCCTCCCATTAAATTAGAATGCCACGTCAGACGCCCTTTCCCTCCTCATCCCTTGATGTATTTCCAGCTGTGCGAGCTCGTTCGGTGACGCTCTGCTCGTACAGCTGTCTCTCGCCATTGCTGGAAAAGCCGAATAAAATCGGTTTTGTCACGATTCATTCCTGTATGCATTCATGGAATATATCATATCACATACATGCACTCGCTTCATGAAAGTTTAATGCACTTCTTCTCCTGCGTAACACTTATTACTCCTTTTGATCACCTTCGTGTACCGTATCTTCGTTTTTATATCGTTATGGCTCATTGCTTGTAACATAGGGTCTACCTAAATCTCTCTCGCTTTCTACCCCTAAAATGTCATCTTCATGTCCGCTTTCTCTCTCTTATTCTCCCTCTATCTCTCTCTCTCTCTCTCTCTTCTCTCATTTCCCTCTCTTTCTATCTATCTTTTTATCTACATCTCTCTCTTTCATTCACTAGCTTTGTCTGCCTCCCTTACCATTTTCTCTCTTCATAATTATGTGAAAACACTCTGAAAACCAGCGATATCATGTTGTTATTCCTGAGCAGGGCTATCCATCCGAATGTATTATTATGTTTATATTTCATGTTGTGTTTTTTTAAACGGAAAATAAATACTGCTACTAGTACTTTCTCAACACCCCTTCCCTCTGTCTCCCTTTCTCTCCCTTCTCTCTGTCTGTGTTTCGTAATGTTTGTCGACTGTCCCTTCCTCTCTGTCCATTTCTTCTCTCTCTCTCTCTCTCCCATCCTGAAATTATCTTGGTATTTACGTGGATCAGAGGAAGATTTGTAAGAAGTGATACACGATCCATCTCCTCAATGCATCGCATTTAGCCAAGATCATCCTCCTCATCGTACACGGGCTACAGGGTATCGATTGCAACGATACAGGCACAAATATTCCTCTTCTTAATTTCCGGGTCATGTTGCCGCCAAGCAGTGGGATGAACTTTAATAGTTATAGCAGGGGTGTTTTGGCCGCTGTTATACACGACTGAGGGTATGATCTGAATGGTATTTATGCTATCCGTTTCCTATTCACGATCTCTTTCAATTCATATTGGAATGGCGGTGTTAGATTTCAGATGCGCTGTAGCTCACTGATTGTTCGATGTGATCATGTGTCTACTTCTAAGAAACTCATATACATCATGGAAACATGATATTTTAAGCTTTTTTCAGATTGCGAGAGATAAATCCTAGAATATTAATAATGTCGACATGATATGTTGCTTTTTGCAATTGCTGCTCTGTCAAGAAATTGTTAACAAGGCCGTTTATCAGCAGTCATTGTTTATAGGAAAGTGCTTTAAACCACATTATCATATCGTGTCGAAAGAAACAATTTTAGACAAAAAATAGGTCTGAAGCCATAGGCAATAAGTACCTAGCCCAGCTCAAAACAATGCATCTCAATCTTAATTCAAGTTAGAGTATGAAGGCCGTACAAGTACTCCGGCTTTCCTTCTGCCGAATCAAAACGTAAGAATTTTTTGTTTGTAATGTTGAAACGTTAGACCCACGTAGATACCACTGTCCAGTTACTATGGTGACTATTGCCTTCGGTATAGGAAGAGAAGACGAAATAAGCCTCCTTTAAATCACTTTATTAATTAGACAAGGACTTTTAGAAGATTTACAATGTCCATTCAATTTCTCCCGAATTTGCCTCTAAAATTATAAAATTATAGAAACAGGGAATGAAATGTCTTTTGCGAATTATTTAACATAAGCAATGTTTTGCCAGTCTGACGGGGCATAGCAAACAAGTTTAGAATATAAAATTTTATGTTTCAAGTAAAAATTAAAGCGTTTGCATGGTCCGGAAATTCCACTGAACTTGTATTATATTAAAGAATAAACATGTACATTTTTCGCAGTTTATGTGGTTTGAACACTTGACTGGAAATGCAAAGGTCATGGGTTCGATCCCCGACATGACACTAGTATATATTGGCAAGGAATTAGTCTACATCTGCCACTCTATCCTCTGGAGAGAAGTGGGGACCTGTTAGGATGACGAAAGCGTTTGTGTTAGTAGTTGCCACAGGGGCGGATCTAGCTTTTTGCTAAGGGGGGGGGTTTGACCAAAATAATGACGATGCGGAGCATCGTCCACGAGCCGCGAAGCGGCGAGCCGATTTTTGTTTGGGTGTTTATTTGAACCCCGTAAGTGATGTTTTCCTGGCATCTATTAACACAATGGAGACCATAAAAAGCAGTGCATGATAACGTCTTTTTAAATCAAGTAACAGTTTAATACACAGTTATATCCAGAGTTATCATGTGTTTGGTTAGTTACCAGATGAGTTGAATATCTTCTCACAATATTTGCACTTGAAAGGGTTTCTCTCCAGCGTGCGTTCTTTTTTTCTTTCTTTTTTTTCTTTTTTTTTCCTTTTTTTTCCCTTTTTTTTTTTTTTTTTGGGCCGCCCAAGGGGGGGGGGGGTTTAACCCCCTAAACCCCCCGTAGATCCGCGCCTGTGCCATATGCCCTCATGGCGACCATATGGTAGGAATACTCCACAAGGAGAGGAGGGGGTACACATATTGTACGTAAATGAAGCGATAAATGGGGTAATAATGATTAGAGACGATACGTCGTACTAGGAGGTATATAAATCCAGATTTGTCATTATATATTATTATTTACATATTTGGTATTCCCTGTTTACTGACAGCGGTTGTAAATACAGCTAGGGGTATATTGACTAAATGTACTACGAAATTCAATTTACACAAACATGTCACTCTTTATTTATATCCGATATCATGATATCCTAAACACTGTTTTCCTCGCACAAAAAGAGTCTTTGTTGTAGTATATCTTTAATTACACATAAACCAGCCAGCAGAGGTCGATGGCTGATGACAAAATGTGATCTACCTTGAGAACGGGAGGTGCGAAAACCCTTTTTAAGATGGATATGAATATAAATCTGTTATCAATCCTCCATTGAATGTTTTTAAGAGTAAAATATACAAAGTAAAGCGTGCATTCGTTTTCGTTATCATGTACATCATTGTAAACGCATATATTTTCGCATTTCCAATATTTTTCTTTTTCAATGATTAGGAAATAAATTGATTTGAACTGAATTATTTTGAATTGAATTGATTTGAATTGAATTGATTTCGAATTTAATTGATTTGAATTGAATAGAAGTAAACAGTTTACTTTCGTCAGGTTTAAATCTAGAGGCGTGTTTGAATCTTCAAATCAAATACAATCCCGCTCCTCCTGAAACATAAATTACTATGTTGCAGATCTTAATATCGAATCTTTCAAGCAGGACCTTTCCTGGTCATTATACGGGATTCGTACACGCGACCAAGTTGACTTGATTGGCCGTGCTTGATCTTCATATATCATACACATCTAAATAGTTAATTAAGCGATCTCAGTTCGTGTCCGAAGGCGAAATTGACCCTTTAAGTGGACGGGTCAGAACTTAATCAATAAAGAGATGAATCCAACACTTTAAAGGTGACATACTCATTACAAACTGACCGGCGGGAAAGGTGCATCTTCGAATAGCGCTCAAAGCCTGCCTGACGACTGACTGGGGTCAACAACCGCGTATGTATGTGAGTCGTTTGAGAGGTTAGCGATGGCAAAAAGGGATGTCGACAACCATAAGTGCATTGATGAAAGTGGCAATGAAGATGAAGATGATGAAGATTTTAATGTCGCGCGAGTCACACTAGAATAGCTTCGTTAGGCATTAATAGAGTTTTGTACTCAATTTGTAATCGAAGAACTTAAAAATTATTAAATGAGAAGATTAAGGAAAAATGCGCTATTACTTCAGAAAAAGTTGGTTAGGCGACGGAAAAGGAGATTGCTGATATTGTTGTATCGATCCTGAAAAAAATAATACCATCGCAGTAATGAAAAGTCATTTTTAGTACATGGGAACGGGTAGGCAGAGAAAGTAAGAATGGTATATCACTCTAAAAAAAAACTGCTCAATTTGAGTCAAAATGTGACTCTTTTGAGTAGTCAAAAGGGAACCACCCGACTTTTGAGTAAATTTTACTCAGCATGTGTTGAGTAACAAATCTACTCATCTGTTGAGTAAAAATATTACTCAATAAAAGACTAAATCTCTACTCAGTTTGAATGAGTAAACCTTTACTCAATATTTACTCCTTTGTCGAGCGGTTCCCTTTTTTACTCAGTACTGGGTAGAAACGTAATCAACTCATGTCGAGTAAGAAACTGCTCATGAGTTGAGCAAAATTTTACTCAATTAACGAGTACATGTTTTGACTCAAATTGTTTGAGCGATTTTTTTTGCTCAAATATTGAGTATGATGTTTTCTGGGTAACACTTAGTTGCTCAATCAATATTGAGTAAAAACATGTATTAAGTTAAGTACATGTTTTTACTCAATACTGATTAAAACAAAGGTGGATTCAACTAGGGTTTTAACTTTTTGACTAAGGGTTTAACTAAACCGCTGATTAATATTGTTCTTTTTTTAACAGCTGTTAAGTAACCATTATTTGTCAATAGAGAATATAAACCATAATTTTGCCCGAATTCTAAATTTAGCATTGATTTGAAGTTCTTGACTCACACACTATGCAAATAACATAAAGTCAACGACATTTTAAATTCCGTAACATAATTTTTGGACTTTAATTTCCAAAATAAGTTTGAATCACAGTGAAAACTCAGAGTTCTCTCATCAAAGAAAGACTCTCATTATTAGTCCATCTGTACTAGGGTCCATGGTTTAATAAGATCCGTGGTACGAATTCCATGAATGAGACGATCAAAGAAGTCCCATATGACAGCTGCCTGGGCAGGGTAATCCAGCTGTAGTACTTGAAACATCTTGTAGCAGTAGTCAACTGCTGCTGTCAATGAAGAGCATGAATAGGCGCTTCTCTCGAGGACTACATAACAGTGTCCTTGCTTCCTCGGTGCTCCTCAAAGCACCAACAAACACAGTGGGCTCCTTCCTCTGAAGGAGGCCAGAAAAAAAGTCCAATCCAGTTCCTTCCTAAAATGATAACATTTGGATATGTATTTAACATGGTAGGAATGAACAAGGTAGAGGTTAATATGTGCATTAAGTTTCGATAGGATGATAACAACTAATTGGTTTTGATAAAAAGAAGATTGTCTTTTTCGGGGGGAAGTTGTCCTACTCCGAGTCCTAGGGGGTAATTTTCTAGGGGTAATTGTCATCTGGGGTGGTTGTCTTCAGGAAGTTATTTTCTGGGGGGGGGGGGGTAATTGTCCCACTGGTAATTGGCCGATTGCCCAGGGGTAATTGTCCTAGAACCATCTGCATCAATAGGCCTACCCAAGGCCAATACGTGTTTAATACAAATACAATAAAGTAGGCTAGCTATTAGCTATGCACGCTCGCCCTTAGAGAATCGCCCAAGTTCAAAATCACATTAATGACATCGACAGTGACAACAATAATTTCACAATCTTGATCAACACAGTGTCCTTTAGACTTGACTAAATATCACACGGTAACTCTTTTAATATTATCATGAGGATTTCTTACCTAGATGTCGGTTGGAGCTCTTCCAAGCTCGATCCATGAGCTCAGAATTTATTCCCAATGTGTCACATCTATCTCAGTTCTTTCGCATCTTTCTGCACGCGCACATGCATGCACGAGACATGCACATGACGGACAATGAAATAGTACAAAATATACAGTTCCTTAGGTAGACAAAGGAACATACAGCTGCTATTATGTAAAAATGTGTAGAACAGGTGTCACTTGCATATTGACAGCTAGTTGCACTTTCCATCGATCCAACTTTCACTCGCACCCGAGGTAAATTCGGGTAAGAGATCAATGTTGAGTTATATCACCTGCCGCCGCGTAATACCCAACCGTAGTTTACTCAAAATCGACACAAACGAAGTTCTTACTCAATGTTGAGTCATTGATTTACTCTTTATCGAAGGTAACAAATTACTCGGATGCCGAGTACCACTAAAATTGACTTCTTACTCCAGCTTGAGTACTGAATTGCTCATTTTGTTACTCAGCTTATTTTACTCGGCACAATTTACTCGCTGACATTAAGAGTGTACCTAAATATTTGAAAAGAAAGTGAGATCAAAGTCGAGCAGTAAATTAAACAAAAATGTATATATGAAAATAATAAAAGGATATATAAAAAATAAGAAAGAGCAAGAAATGAAGAAAGTTGAAAAACAGAGATAATAGAGGAAGAGGAAGAGAGCGAGTGAAGTGAGATAAAGATAAATGGATACCAAGAAGAAGCAAGATAGGGAGAGAGATAGAGAGAGAGAGAGAGAGAGAGAGAGAGAGAGGGAGAGAAAAAAGAGACTATTTCTATCAATCTTATGTGACGAGGCCCAGTTACTAGTGCTCCTGTTTTCGTAATATGTTGTAATCTGAGCTATTTATACCCCGGAACTCCACCCCCTTCCTCTCTCTCTCTCTCTCTCTCTCTCTTTCTCTCTCTCTCTCCCTTCCTCTCTCTCTCTTTCTCACCATACACACTCACGCAAATGCCAAACGTATAATCACACTAAAGCATATGCACATACATACAATCACCCTCTGTTATCACCTTTCCATCTTAACTCCTATTCGAACACCCTCTCCTCCTGAATAATGAAATACTACATTTAACGCCTCATAGACAGTCACGCACACACACATACAACCACCCCCTCTTATCACCCTTCTATCTTTAATCATCCTATTCCAACACCCTCTCCTCCTAAATCATGAAATACTACTTTTAGTGCCCCATATACACGCACGCACTAGTACACGCACACGCACACACATACAACCACCCTCTCTCATCACCCTTCTATCTTTAATTCTATTCCAACACCCTCTCCTCCTGAACCATGAAATTCTACGTTTAGCGCTCCATACACAATCACGCACAATCACACGCACACATACGACCACCCTCTCTTATCACCCTCCTATCTTTAATCCTCTTTCAACCCCCTCTCCTCCTGAATTATGAAATACTATATTTAACGCCACATACACAGTCACGCACACACACACGCACACGCACACGCACACAACCAACCTCTCTTCTCACCCTCCTATCGTTAATCCTATTCCAACACCCTCTCCTCCTAAATCATGAAATACTACATTTAGTGCCCCATCCACACTCACGCACATGCACACGCACACGTACGCACACACACACTCACACACACATAAAATCACCCACTCTAATCACCCTCCTATCTTTAATCCTCTTCCGACCCCTCTCCTCCTAAATCATGAAATACTACATTTAGTGCCCCATACACACGCACGCACACACACACACACTCACACACACATAAAATCACCCACTCTAATCACCTTCCCATCTTTAATCCTCTTCCAAACCCCTCTCCTTTTGAATAATGAAATACTACATTTAACGCCCAATACTCACTCACGCACACGCAAGGTATTCTCCACATTACGATAACCTCATTTTTAAACCAAACGATTAGGCCTTTATCTTTTTTTCTCGCAAGATTGTATTAATATAGTGTTGTTTTCATATTTTGTTTCCATGTAATAGTTTGTATTTAATTTTTTATTTATAATTTAAAAAAATAGTATGTGGAAAATTAAGAATAATTTGTATCTTTTCTTTGAGTGCAAAAATTAAAAGGGTTTTGAATACATATCATGGAAAGTGTGTTATGGCACGAGTGGCAAATTATTGAAAGAATTGGCAAAATCCTTTTCAAAGCTCGGAAAAGAAATTTCTTAAATTTGAAATTAACAGCGGTTCCCTATTCTGGATCACATCATGATTAAGCCTTGAAACAAACGTTGCGATAAATATACTGTACTAAATTCGCTTAATTTGTCTATGCCTTTTGTTTTCATTTGTTTCTAGGGAATATTACTAAATTCAACAAACGTGTCGAAACTGACAAATCTCTTCCCACTTTAATCGTAAAAGGATTCAAGCATCTACCTCTTGGGGGTAAACACACTGGAAACATCCAGGGTAGTCAAACAAATAGCGAATCTAATAAAATAGATAAATGTTAAATATATATAAGCCTAGAAAATAAATCCGCTTTGATTTTAATGAGGCAATCTAAATGCATAGCACACATGTTCTGATTCTGTCTCAAACCATATTCTTGCATGTATATTTCTGCGGATTTAGGAACGTGTGAAAAAATGAGAAAGCAACATCACCAGAAATTGTAGTTTTCAAAATTATATCCCCTAGATTACAGAGTTATGTGTTACTAATTTTGATAAAGAAGTTTCTTTATTATAAACGAGTGTTTTATTGATGGATATTGGTGGCTTTAAGCCACAAATGGGAGTTGCATTATAATTCCACTTAGGTATTGTATGGGTTAAAACATTCAACGTTCAAGTTGAACCTCCTAAAAATTATAGGATTTAAAAAAAATATCCAGTGCTCGAATCAAAGCCTGTACTCATTCGGTAATGTGGACAATTCGTGGGCTCTCGGTCTCGTGGGTTCTCAGCCTCGTGAGCTCTCGGGCTTGTGGTCTCTTGATCGTTTGATATTGGTCTGGTGGGCTCTCGGTCTTGTGGGTTCTCAGTATCGTGGTCTCTTGGTCTTGTGGGCTTTCGGTCTCATGGGCTCTCGGTCTTGTGGGTTCACGGTCTCTTGGACTTTTAGTCTCGTAGGCTAGCGATCTCGTGGATATTTGGTCTAGTATGAACTTGTTCTCATGAGCTTTTGGTCTAGTGGGCTCCTATGAGGAGAGCTTTACACCAAAATATGTCTCTCTTTTTTTGTTAACTACTACGCTCATTTAGTTGTTGGTGCCCTGAGATTGCTTGTTTATTTGTGATGCTTGTGAGGGTATTTTTGTTAAGGCCAAGAAAAAAAATCATTTGGTCGTGCTCGACCGCCCGCTCGTCATTTTTTTTTGGGGGGGGGGGAGCAATCTTAAATGCCAAACATACCATTTTATGCATTTGCAAGGATCAAAATGCGTCCCGTTGCCAGTTTGGTCTTTTCAGTACGCAATTAGGTATTTATTAAACTTGCCACTTTTATTTTTCTATGTCAAAATGCCGTTCATTCAAATCAGGTTCTGAGCATTCTTAAACTCATTTTAAAGCCCATCTGTACTAGTTTACAGGAGGGATTAGACCACCCTGCAAGGTCACTGGACAGGTGGTATCTCATCAAATCAGCTCTCAGTTAATATAAGATAAAGAGAATCATGGGGGACCAATGGTCACCGGTTAGGCATTGTTTGCTACATAGAGGGCGCAAGTAGATATAAGTAGTACAATGGAGATTTAAAAGGTGCTGTATTTCAAAGCCCAAAATACTTTCTGTGTTGGTCTTGATATTCATTGTACATTAAACTAGTCTTTTACCATATTAAAGGTTTTTATAGACTTTGTTTGTTTAAATGCTTGACAATCCCAATGATTTTTTTTTTTTTTTGATGGAAAAAAAATTATTAAAAAAAAAAAAAAAAATGGGGGAAAAAATAAAAAATAAATAAAAAAAAGAAAAAAATAATAAAAAAATCCGCCCGCCCGCCCCTACTACAGAAAAGCAATCGAGGACAACCAAACAATTTTTTTTTTGCCTAATCATTGATATTAAACACAAATTGGTAATTCAACAAAAATATTAAATAAGATAAAAGTTCAGTGAACTCTGCTCCAATGATCTTACGTCGAGAAAGAGCACCTGTATAGAAGGAAAAAAAAACACTTGCACGCAAAAACTACTTTCTTGCTTTGCCTGCAAAATGTATCACATTTAAAACTCAATTAAGTATTTGGCACACGCATGTACGTATAGACCACCTGTCTATAAAAAACACATTTCTCCCTTAAGCGGTCTCTACATACAGGTTTCACTGTGCAAGCAAAAGCACTTGACTGCCTCGAGTGACTGAACAGAGAAGCAAATCCACATTCAAACGTGGAGATGGTGCACATATTAAAGATATTAAATACTGAACCTTGTAAATGTATATAATGAAGCATTAAACCACGTCCTTAAAATAATTGCTCCAGTGCTGACCCCTTACATCGGTGTAGCTTATTTTAAAAACCCTATAATTTACAAACCAGCTTTTTTGAAATAGTTTTCAATAAATGTTTAATGCCCAAACTTTCATCGGGTATTAAGGGGCTCTCAGCCTGAGCGTACTTCGTGAAGCAATTACTAATGGATTATAAACACTAATAATGTCTTTAGATATCTAGGCAACAACGCAAACAATCGGGAAAGATTTAACAAGAAGCAAAGGTTTTCGACCTGTTGCCCATATCACCATAGTCAGACCTACTTTGACACAACTTTCAGCATTTCGTCTTTTCATTTTGTTTTTATTTTATTTATGAAAAACTGAGTGTCAAATTTGAAAGAACATACAATTTAAATGGTAAATTCATCTTTGATTGATCAAAATCGGTTCAGAGACGGTTCAAATATTGATAAATATAACGATTTCTAATATTTGTGGTGCCCCACAAATATTCGATAATTTGAACCAGCCGTTGAAAAAAAGACATAGCGCCTGGTACGTTTTATTCCAGCCAATGTCGATGTTGGCTTTTGTTGGCTTTTTCGTGTTGCTTATAATACGCACAACCAGCCGGACCGTGTATTTTTATTATTAATTAATTAATTAATCAACGTTCACCGTATTTTTATGAAAGTGGAGTTGAATTGATATGATCGTATTGGCTAAATTTCAAACATTTTGGGGTCTAAGATTGCCTTCAAAGCAATTTTATGTCGCAAAAAGGGCACTAGAAATGTCATAAATAAGAATAAGAGCAATAACCATGCACTTTGAAGGCATTTGCGGTCTGAAACAAGAACTCAACTATCACTTTAAAACGCATTTGTAAAAGCAAGGTCAATCGTCCGTTTGAGCTAACTACCGTGTTCGTGTTCTATTATGTTACTAATCGACCTCTCTAATGGTTGATTGTCATGAGGGACCATTCTACTAATTGCGGTTAATGTGTCGTATGTTATAGATCTGTGTGAAGGACACATGTGCATTGTGAAAATTCCGTAAAAATGGATCAATGAATGTAAGTAATGTAAGTGTGTCAATGAATATGAGTCAGGATAGAAAGCCAGAAACATACAGAGAGAGACAGAGGGAAAGATAATAATATATATATATATATATATATACAGAGAGAGAGAAAGAGAGAGAGAGAGAGAGAGAGAGAGAGAGAGAGAAGGACAGACAGAAAGAAAGAGGGAGATGAAGAGAGAGAAAAAGAGACAGACAAAGACAGACATAGAGAGAAGGGGGAAAAGGAGAAGAGAGAAGGGGTAGGGAGATGGAGATGGAGATGGAGATAGGGAGATGGAGAAGGGTGCAGATAAATAAATAGATGCAACGATTAGTGTAGAGAATGAGAGAGAGATATAGATAAAGATAGGGAGAGGGCGAGAGAGAGAGGGAGAGAGACAAAGACAGAGAGACGACTGGTGGGCCAGTGGTTGTGAACGTTTTGAAAATGTGCTTGTTAAATGATTGAGAATCTCAAACAAGCATAAAGAAGAAAGGGACTACTCTCCATTTAGTTTATGTTCATAAATGATTAGAAATTTCATCTTTCTCAAATCAAAAGATGAGAAGGGTTTTTTCCCCATCGGAGGTAATAACTCATACGACAACATAAGGTCAAGTTTCTAGAGAGACAACTTAAGTGATGGGGATATAATAAGGGAGAAGATTAGAGAGAGAGTAGTCTGAGAAAAAAACTGAAGATGTGGAGACGTGAGAAGAAAAGATGAAGATAAACTTATCAGATAGGTAGCAGAGAGAAAGGGGAAAGGGAGGAGAAAGAAAGGAAGACCTAGGAAGAGGTGGATAGATTGTAAAAGGAAGACGGTAAATAAATTGATTTGGAGCTTGCTATAGACAGAACGAGATGGAAAGCGGTAGCAAAGAGACCCGAACCCCTTATAGGGGACCAAGGGATGTTGACGATGATGATTTTAATTTTTTGCGATAGTCAGTTGACCCTTTAAATGACACTTTATTAATCGGACGAAGAACGCAGTGGATCGAGGCCAGACCGGATCTCTTTCATTCAGAGATACTGACGGTATGGCATTACGACATGGCTCGAAGGTACTTGAATGATTTCTTACCATCTTTGTTTGTTCTAAATTATTCGAACACATCCCTGAAAGTTTGAAGACAATTGAAAAGAAATTGTTAGGGAAACATAAAGTATTATCAAATATGTCCAGTATTTCATTCATACTACAGTACGGGTAAGTCTAGAATCAAATATATCCAGTAGCGTAGCATGGGCTCAGTCACTGGAGGGAGGGGGATACCACTCTTTCGTCTACTATATTAACGTTTTTCAACCTTTCTTTAGTCACGGCATCCTTTAAGAAGTTAATAAGTTTCGCGTCATCCGCATCCAAAATTCATTACAGTGAAATTGTTTTCCGTCCCTTGTACACATATACGTACGGGCACATTTTGATGTGAGGGTCGAGAGGGACTCTTGCACGAAAATATACTATATGGGTCTTATAAATTGCGAGCAAGCGAAGAGAGCCAGCAAAAATGGCAGGTTAAGTTAGGCAAAATATTTATGTAGTCAACAATAAACACTAGATAAGATTTAAAATTATATATTCTATTATTTTATTGGTTGGAATCATCCCGATTTATCAATTTTTGACACTTTGTTGTTGTATGATTTTCATTTACATAATAAGAAAGAAAACAGTAAGTAAAGGTTATATCTGGCGCCATGCTGCCCGAATCATGACAATATTCAAACAGTGAGGTGGAGGAGAATCTTCATATCATTATGCCTGAAACTACCCGATTTTTAATTTTGAGAGCGATCGAAGCGACCGAGGAAAATGACACTTTACTATCTCTGTCACTTCCTCATCAAAATACTATAAGTGATATATCAGTGGGGGTTTTGCGGTTTATGATACTTTGTTCAGAACGAAGTTGAGGTTATTCCAAAATTATTCCGTGTACTGTATGGTAATAATTGGAGGGGCATATTTACCAGGCCGAAAAGGGATATACCCCTCCCTCTTTAAAATGGAATAGTTTGCATTTTAAAGTGAAACGGACACAAATAAATACTCTCTCTAAATCTCTGTTCTCGAATGTCTTCTTTCTTTCACTCATATCTCCATTTTTGTCTTCTTCTCTGCTGTACACTACTTCAAGGACGCAGATCGAATCGCCCAAGAGTATTTTTGTCTTCGATAGTCGTTTAATGCACCTCTTACAACATATTTAATTTAAGATTTATCATGTTGTCCCCACGTTTCTGATTAAAGGACATGTAATAGTATAATCTAAATTGAATCGAGCAATCTATCTCGATCCTTAAAGTATTTCATGTTCTTTTACCTTGTTATTCATCTCTCCCTTCCCCCCTCCCTTTTTTTCTCCCCGTTTTTTGCCATTCGATGAGGCAGGGTCCCCTCTCCAAGCCTCCCGTAGCTACGCCACTGTTTTTTTTAACAACATCTACCAGAATATACCAGAATGTAAAAGTGAAATTACACCGTTAGTATCATTATCAAGTGAGTTAAGTTATTTCAAAGGGATTAACATGAGCATTTATGAGTGGCCTTCTCCAAACTTTAAACTGCTGATTAAAACTGATCGTCTATCATTATTATTATGCGAATAGTTTTTTGTGGTGTGTACGGTCTTTAAATATTTCTATAATGTGCTTTCACTCCCTCTCCCCCTCTTTCTATCTTAATGTTCCTTTCTATTTTTTTCTTCTAACTTCTTTATCTTTCACCAATCCTGGTACTGTGTTTTTGTATGTATCATAAGTCGAAGCTATATGCATTTTTCTATACTTTTCTGATTTTCCTTTTGAACTTTTCACAAAATGTAATTTTCCTATTTTTTATGAAAATAAATTGTTTTTATGTCATGATTAATTGTTCCTGCTCTAAAATCCAATAGTAATATTCATAGTCATCAGGAATAAATCTCAGAAAATCTACAGAATTAAATTTATCCGGTAAAGAGGAATTTTCCCATCACCATTAAACCCCCACACTGCCAAACTTTAAGATCTTGTTACGTAGGTGGGGAATAAAGACAGGATATGAGATTCATTATACAGGGTGTCCATGTAAAAAGGAAACCACGTGTACCGGTAAATAGCTCGATAATGTCATATTATTTATTCGTTAATGTATATATGATTGGAAAGCTTATTTTCTGTTTTTTCACATTTCACCAGAATCATGTTCGAGAATCACAGATGATGTCGTGGTCGAGTGGTTTAAGGCGCTTGACTGGATATGCGAAGGTCGAGGGTTCGAATCTCGACACGGCACTAATATCCTTTGGCAAGATATTAACCTGCACTTGCTGCTCTCCACCCAGGTGTTAAATGGGTACCCGGTAGGATATGGCCGTCATTGTTGGTCAAACAGTTTTTGAGCGTCAAGTAACGCCTGGCTGGAATGCTCCCAAGGGAGTGGAGATTGTGCACACAGTGTGTGCGGGCAAGCACTGAATCCAATGACCGGGGTAATAGTATATTTGTAAAGCGCTTAGAGACATTTGTATTAAGCGCTAAATAAAAATTAAATATTTTTATTATGGCATGGCAAAGTGGAAATGTCAAAAACCCAATCGCCCCAAATAAATGGATGGCTGCTACCTTTGGGTTAGATTATACTATTACACGTCCTGTAATCGTTAAAAATAAATATCATTGAAATGCTCATATTCTCTCCTTTTAATGAGAACATATTCATGATGAAAGGATCACGTACGAGGGAGCAGGTAGCATAACTTGCAAGTGGTTGGGCAAATGCCATTTTGTTTTAGGAAATGAAATGAGGCATTTGCACAAATGTCAATTCGCCATACCTATTACAGATAGTGCATGATCAATCCCAGCGTAATGCCATGTGGAATATGTGATTATTAGCTTTTAAATGATGTATATTTCCAATGAGAAATATTTCCATATCCTTAGGTTTTCTTACAAAAGCATAATCAACCAAATGTAGCAGCCATTCACTTATTTTGGACGATCGGGTTTCCGACATTTCCACTTAAGACTGATATGTCAGATATCGGTCATGTGTGGTTTCTTGATCGTAGTTTTGGTGTCAGAATGAAAGAAAAGTAAATGAGTGCCCCAATAATTTTCTAAATTATTGAAAAAAATAATTTGAATTTTTGAGTAATTTGCCAACAATCTTGGGTTGCCTTTTTTAAGGTCACTCTGTATATCGAATGAACAAGTAGGTTTATCAAAAACATGCCGCCCTAAATCCTCCATATAAATCTGATGATATATACCTTCACAAGAATAACACAATAATATAGAACAATAAAATGACTCCTCAAATGATCCATTACCGCGGGATATAAATAAAGATGAGATATGATTTAGAAAATACAAAATTATATTCTGTTAATCTTATCTTTAAAGATAAACCTTTAGCAACGTATTCGATCGATTTTCTGGAACGCTCTTTCACTTAAAAATAAGGGCTCGTTGTAAAGCGATGATTATAAAAAATACACTTTATAGTCACCAATATTCTGTTTTGGCATAAACATAACAGTCTTTAAACCTTCTTTTTTATGTTGATTCTTTATTTTCCCAAGGACGATTGCCTCATAGGTTCAATACGTAAAGATTTTACTTTAAACATATTTGTGGCTTACACCCAGTAAATAAGATCGATTGATCGATCTGTAATTGAAAAACAAGTCAATTTTGTTTGGAACAAGCGGAATTTGAACCTGCCATCTACTGCTTGCCGGGCAGCGACTCTACCACCAGGCCATCACTGGTCCGTGGCACAGTCACGATGAACTAGAAACAAATACCCAAGCTCCCCTGATCAATCGATCTTATTTACAGGGTGTAATCCAAAAATATGTTTAAACTATTGAAATTTCTCCCAGGAAGCATTACATTTATAAAAAGATTTTACTTGTTCTGCGCGATCTTTAAGAATCGTAATCATCTTCTGACAATGATTTAGTTTGACCTCTGCAGACACGCAATGTTGATCAAATATGATAGGAAATTAAAGATACGAAAGAATATAAGAACGGATAATGCAGGCAGACTGTAAGCCCTTCATCAAAACTCAACCTCCTCTGAAATCCCTCTTTTTATTATTTAATTTTTCTCTCTCTTGTCAGAAACTCCTCGTTAGCAATGCTAAACAAGACGTGCTGGGTCACCACAGAACAAGTTTATTTTCTCGTTTAGAAATTGTTTCAAACATCCTACGATTTATTCACCGCAGCTATATTTAAAGTATCATGGTTAATTGGGTGTTGTATACGTTCCAGATGAGAATTGTTTCTCTTTAAAGCTGTATGTATAAACATATACAATCAATCACGCTTTAAATAATATATTTTTCAAGATAACAATGACATTCGTATACAAGCCGAATGAACAGGGTTGCGTAAACTAATATTCATTTCGATTTCGGTAGAGATATGTTGGTGAGGTGGACCGAATGTCACCGGACTGTGGATCACAAGGTTTGCGGTCCGAGATCCGCCGCGACATTTAATAGCGTCCTTTGGCTAGACATGTATCAACGTTTGCCAATATTTCCAGGTGATGAAAATAGGTACCTGATAGTAATGATTTCTTTTATGATTTCAGCGCCTTAGGGCAGCAAGGCTAAAACTAGGATAATAATAATATGATAGTTTTTGTGGTTGCCTTGAGCATGTGCTGGGATGGATACCTGCGTAAAAAGTATATTTTTCATTAAAATCATATACATTGTTATTGTTAATATTTTTGTTAGTATTAATGTTGTTATCATTATCATCATTGTTTTTTTAATTATTATTATAATTTATATTATCATTTATATTAACATTGATATTGTTATAATTATTATCATTATTATCATTATAATTGTTATTATTTTTATCTTATATTATATTCATGTTGTTGATATCATTTTTATAATTATTCCATCATTTACCGAAGCAAAATATAAAACTTAGATCGCTCACCCGATGGTAATTTCTAACACAAAGCGCATTGTGTGTGGAATGAAAGCAAATTTCAAAGCAAACATAATTTGGAATCATCCCATAATCTTTAAGCGGGTAGTGTGGACATTCTCTGTAACATTGGCTTTGGCATTTGATTTGTTCATATCCGCGGAGTTGCAAAAAAGCGGCCTCTAGCTGAAGCTAATGTTCCGTGTTGAAAAAATATTACATAAAATAAAATGGAATAAAACTGCTTCCTATGAAAAATGAAAATGACTTCTTATTTATGTATGATATTATTGAATAAATTTATGATAAATAAATCTGACTTGGTAATTGGAAACGATATTCAGGGATGGCAAAAGTGTTGTGAAATGTCCTCCTTGTTTTCTTTTCCTCCCTCTCTCTCTCTCTCTCTCTCTCTCTCCCTCACTCTCTTTCTCTCTAAATAAATCTAAATAAAAAGGGGTTATCACATTTTGTAAGATGCATTGTTTATGTTGTGCTTATTGGAAAGTGCATAAAACACATTCGGAGGAAGACCCCCCCCCCCCCGCCCCCCTCCAGCCCTCCCCTCCCCTACATCCACCACTGTAATAACACCTTGTGTTTGTATTTGTATGTCGTTTGTATTTACCTCAATTTATCTCCTTTTCTGGCACTATTCGACCGAGGATAAAACCTATACTCTTATTCTTCATCTAAGTATTATGAATGAGCCAATAAGCATACATGGAATACAACTAACTAACCTCATAAACTTGGTCATCTTTTGACAATGCATCAATATTATTACATCAAAATATACCAAGCTCAATTTAACACCAAATCCGAATCGTATGGTTATTCAAATAGCCATGGATTGTGGAAATTGACATAAAGGGACGATTTGATTTCTCGTTCAACATTTCTTTTTCCAGCATCATTTTGTGGATGTATTATCAAAAAGAAATTCAAATCAAGATTTTCGGACTAGGCATCATGTACTGAAAGTGGGTAAATAGGTACCTGGCAGGAATTAATTCTTTGAAATACTAGAGCGCTATAATAGAAGGACAGCTAAAGCCAGGGTAATAATCTTCAAGTTTGGAAGCGCTTAGTGATTGTAATAAACGCTTATAAAAACTGAGAATTATTATTATTATTATTATTAAAAACTAAGGGTCAAAACATTGAGGTAGAAGAGAAGAAACGTTAAAGATACAGAGAGGGAGGAGGTATAAAGAGGGATCAAATGAATATAATCATGGGCGGCCTGTAGGAAGTTAATTCTACTTAGTCCTAAATGAGATTAATACACAAAATAGACAGAAATTGAAGTATTTTATGATCATGGAAATCGAAAGGGATAAGTACAAGATTAATAGGAAAAGAGAAAAGTAGATGGAAAGAGAGAACAAAGGAGGAGAAGCCAAACGAGACATTTAGAAATAGAAGAGAGAGTAAGAGAGGGGAGAAAGTGAGATATAGAGAAAAAAAGAGAGAGAGAGAGAGGGAGAGAGAAAGATTTAGAGAACGAGAGAGGGAGAGAGAGAGACAGAGACAGAGAATGAGAATTAGAGAGAGAGGGAGACAAAGTAAGAAAGAAACAGATACAGAGAATTAACGAGGGAGGGGATAGAGAGAGAGAGAAAGAGAGAGAGAAAGAGAGAGAGAGACAAAGAATCAGAAAGAGAGAGAGAGAGAGAGAGAGAGAGAGAGAGAGAAAGAGAGAATTAGCGAGTATCGATATTCAGATAAACATCATCCACCCGTAACTGATTCGATACGATCAATTGTGCAAATTCGACCGTTAAATGAAATGGCAATTATTGGCGCTGTGGCCTTCAATCAAAAGCCCTATAGAACTACCCGTATCCTTTACAGTATGGGGGTCACCAAAACTGATATATGGACCATCAATTAGCCAATTAAACACACCATTGCCCTCACTTTGTGCTTCGTTTAATTTCATTAACTTTCTCATTAAGAATTCACCTTTCTGTTGCATCAATTTTAGAGTGCCTTCCCTCATCGGTTAAGCATTTCAATAACGTTTACAGCAGAAGTGTGATTACAGAGCTAATACTATGCCGAGGGTCAGAGCCCAACTGTGACACAAACGGTATGAATACATTCACTGTCAACTCAATGATGTCAAAATTGTTATCAAGCACTTAAATGCATTATACATTTCAATGCATTTTATCTACACTGCTCCTCTCTTCTGAGGTACTAAATGGGTACCTAGGAGGATGCTAAGGTCAGTGTGATTGCACGTCCGTACGTAAAAAGGCGATAGCTGGAATGCTACCCAGGGAGTGGAGAATGTGCACTTTATATCCCAGTTAAGGCTGCCACTTGTAAATTTGAAGGGGAAGAAATAATGTTAGTGCGTACAAACGGTTATGGAGCCTACGAGCTACGAACTTTGAACACCCAGGGCCAAGCTTCAAAAGAGGAGGGATCGAGAGAAGGTGGTGAAGAAAGAAAGAGAGAGACATAGAAGAAAATACAGCGACGATAAAGAGTATAGTACAAATGTAGTAACAAAATCAAATAAAGTAAATTGCCTCGATCGAGAGAGAGAGAGAGAGAGAGAGAGAGAGAGAGAGAGAGAGAGAGAGAGAGAGAGAGAAAGAGAGGGAGATAGAAAGGGAACAGAGGAGGCGAAGATAGCAAGAGGTACATGATAAGAGAGAAGCGTAATTGTTTAAAGGTAACAGGCACGCTCCATCTCCCCCATGTATTATAGGTAAGTTATCCGAGGGATAACATTATGGAGACAGAATAAATAAAAATGGAGATGTCGTGGTATAGTGGTTCATTCACTTGACTCTCATTTGAAGGATTGAGGGTTCGAATCCCAGCCTGACGTGAGTGATCTTTGACTAGACATTAATCAACATGTGTCACTCTCCACTCAGGTGTAATTGGGTATCTTGCAACTGCTAGGGTAATAACAGTTATAGGCCCCGCAGGAAAGGCACTATTAATACTTTAATATGATTAAACTTTGTCAAGATTCATTTTACCTAACTTGCTATCGGACACGGTAAATCAATCGTATCTGTTAATAATTAAGTGTGCGTGTTGTATTACAAATTATATTTCAAGATTTTGTTACAAAAATCGTTACAAAATTAATACTACAGAACAACAGCAAATCGAGGCCTGGCGTAACCTAATGCTGTAGAAAAGAGACCAAGGAAATACAAAGTACAAGACCTCACGACCTCTGTCCGTATTTATTGTATGAAGCTCAGTTTTTCACTGTGTTATGTCTTTGTTCTCTGTTTTGATATGACAACCCCACCCCCTCCCCCCGGGTCCTCCTTTATTTTGACCTCCCTATCACCATGTTTCTCGCGCAGGAGAATGAATTACGGGATGTTTGTCATCACAGAGTCAGGCTTGCAAATGTAACAAAAATAGAGCGAAACGAACCAAGCTAACTAGACACGAGCCTCTTCTGTAATCGCACACGAACACAAATAAAACATTCCTTTTTGCGGAGAACACGAGACCACGACATCTAGCAATGAACAATAAAAGAATCCAGGGCTAAAGCGGAAAAGGGGAATTGAGAGTACAAGAGGAGACAGAGAGTGATGTAGGACAGCAGAGAATGGGGAATTCCGTATATCATTGAGGATACTATCCCGTCCAATATTTACAAATATTTGTGAGAAGAGTGTGGGAAAGCGTAAAGCTCATTCGGCTATACTGTCCGACCCAATTCAATTAGATGACAGTTCCAATCAGTTTAGTATACTACATTCTACACAATCACTCTGCCGAGATGGAAAAAATGCAATCATTCAAAACATTGGTTTCACACCGTGAAATCTGCCTCAATAATTCACGAAGAAAACAATTTCTCGATGTTGTAGGTTACATTCTGGAATCTGGTAGAACATAAAACTCACGTGAATGTAAACGGTAGTGGAATATGGGAATATTAGGTTAACATGTGGATTTATTCCATGTTTGATTAAATCAGTACATAAATAAAACATATCAATTGACCGTAGATGGCGGAAAAACATTTCCAAACGGCAGTGATATAAATCATTATACATCAAAGAAGATATATTGATGGGGAGCTATTCATTCTGCTCGAGATACATGATGTTAGGCACCAGACCAACAGGGAAAACAAGAACCAACTGGGAGGGGAACAATCAGACATGGAGTTGAATTAAACTGTAATGGTGTACTAGAATGACAAAGTAACAGGGATTCAGGGAAAAACGAAAAAATAGGGTGCTGGGAGAAGATACCTATATAGATCCTTTTATTCTTCTCACGTCCTTCTTGCACCCCTCCCCTCCCCCTCTTCTCCATCTCTCTCTTTCCATCCATCTCTCCCTCTCTCTCTCTCTCTCTTCCCCTCCTTCTCTATCTCTGTATATCTCTATTTACATACCATAATTTTCTTTCCACATTCTCTTATATCTTTGTCTCTCGCTTTGTTCCCATGTATTGTCATTCAATATAGGTAGGGGCTCTACCCCCCCCCCCCCCCCACCCGCCCCTACCAGAAATTATATACATCTACGTGTAAGAGAATTGAAGTTGTGGATGATATAGAACTTTTGTCTGTTTTTGATTATTTAATCATCGTTCTACACTGTTCCTGGAGATATGAGGTCTACACGATCAGCGGTAGATATGAACGTGTTCTACCTCAGAATGTCGTTTCCACGTTTTCTTCAGTCTCTAGGACTCCATCGTGACACTTTGTTCAAAGTTCACACTCTTAAATGTTAAATTCCCCTTTTCATTTCACGACTCATTAAATTCAATGTCATCAAACCTAGCAAACAGTGTAACTAGTGTACATAACATAACGTAAGTCCACAAGAAGTGGTATCCTGACGAATATAATAATGACGTCCATGTTTAAGGCCTCAGCTAAAAAAAAAGTTCGTTTTATGGCGTCGTGAAGGTCGTGGGCGTGATTGAGTAATCTCATTGGTCTAAGCTTATTAATACTGGTCGTGAGATAAACCAATCCTTCTTGTATTATGCATAATGCTCCTACCACAACCGCATCACATGAAGGTCATGGGGCAATGTCTTAAATCTTTCTATTTAAGAACTACAAAATCTTAAAATCATGAATTCATCGACAGATGTGCAAATTATCTCCCCCACTTTAGCCTGTAAGCGATCATCCATGTAGCATCTCACTGCTTCCGACTTTCATCTTAACCTCCTCCCCCCCCCCCTTTAACCTCAAGATCACTGCGACTTTTTCTAATCCCATCACGTCGTTTCCAATCAAATTTCAAACATGTTAGCTTCTTAAGCCGCTAGATCCCGCCCGTAATCCACATGGGAAAACAAATAAATCCGGTCATCTCTCTTGGAGTGATCCCGAGAGCAGAGCCTAGCTGTCTATCGATGCCTCCCATCACCTGTTCGTTGGTATCATACTATGTCAGGACCAACTCCCTGGGTGTCATCACCAATTAAATCTGCCTTTGTCGACGCTCCGCTTTAATCCAATGAACCCTTAACCAAAGAAACCTACTTCCTTTTACCCTCTCTCACTTTCCCTATCCCTATCCTCCTCTTTTTCAAGTCGCTCCATTCCAACCTTCACTATGATGAGAAAAAAAATTATCGTTAACATTTCAAACCCTCCAGATTTTACGCTCCTTCGACTGAGTTCGGTTATTTATTCTGTCTGATCGACTCCTCCCTCTTCTTCTTCTTCTTCTTCTTCTTCTTCTTCTTCTTCTTCTTCTTCTTCTTCTTCTTCTTCTTCTTCTTCTTCTTCTTCTTCTTCTTCTCTACTTCTTCTTCTTTGTTTGTTAAGCCTTATTCCGACCATCATCTCATTTACATGACAAGTATTCTTGTAAGTTGCTGCAATCAAACTGAAATGGCCCGAATAGATGGTCGATCACTATTGACGTCATGCATGGTAATGTCACGATACATTACACTGTAATTGAAGGAGTATGTGCGGCTATAAAACATTTTGCTAAAATTAGCTTTGGACATGGTACTTCTTGCCTACCTCCAGCTCTTCTCAAGACATAACCTTTCCTCAAACATCATTTCATTCTATCATAGCCCCTACTAAGAATAGCCCTCTACTCAATCAAAGGCAACCATGAACAGTGTCACGTGCAACGTCGAAGAAAGTCTGGACAACCAGTATTTTCCAAAAAATAAAAAATTGCCGACAAGAGTTAAAAAGAGCTCACATTAACAATTTCGCAAACAACAATTACGACTTTGCGATTTTATTATTCAAAATATTGAATGGGTGTGGTGATATCATCCTCGTCGACTCAAATAGAAAACCCTTCATATCGACGCCCTTAGACCCCATAAGGATATAGCATTGTGTTCGAAAAAAAAATATGCAGGCTTTATGCTAAATATTGTTTAACAATCGACCAACT
The DNA here is from genome assembly GCA_035222895.1 of Strongylocentrotus droebachiensis. Lineage (NCBI taxonomy): Eukaryota > Metazoa > Echinodermata > Echinoidea > Camarodonta > Strongylocentrotidae > Strongylocentrotus > Strongylocentrotus droebachiensis. Next base: position 67,543 of record JAVYIG010001245.1, on the reverse strand, counting down.
GTTGCTGTTGCCCGTAAAAGAAAGAGATTTGTGACAAGAAAAGAAGCAAGACATTCATGGTCTTACTGGTTTGCCTGAAAGAATCTAAAGTTGTATTAAAGTGCCTTTCGTTATTAAAAGAGAAAACATTTCTCACAAAGAACAAAAAAAGAAATGTCCAGCGATCGAAAATTATTACTACCTAAAATCTAATTTGATAGCAAACTCATGCATGACAAATCCAAAATAGTGCATATTTCTACGTTTTTGCCTTTCTATGAATATGACATTTTAAAGCAAATTTGCATTGCTTTCTAAACAATTCACCGCAGGATAACCAGTTCAAAATGGCGGTTAGACTGGTATTTCGAGAAGTACGGTTTCCCATCTAAAGTCTGGGATTACTTTTATCCTTCCACTTAGATGATCCATCAAAAATATCTTAATCTGTCAACTTAAAAATGCCCTAGATGGAAATTCACCTGACACAGTTCCTTTATCGAAGTTTCTTGATCACGTTAATTGGAAAAATGAAAGGCAATCATATATCTTTAATACCAAATGCATACTTTATGACTCATACTCGGAAGAAAATCTGATATCTAATTAGTTGATGGTATACAGAAGATACAGCAGTATATCAATCTTGTTTTCATTATTAAGGTTCAAACGAGGTATGGAGCTAATATTTATCCCTCAGTCATGAAAATGATGTTTCAACACGACTTACATCATGTAGCATGGGCGGCGATCCCGGGGAACGGGGGGAGGGGGGGGGGGGACACGTCCCCCCTGAAAATTTGAAAAAATGCGCGAAAAAATGTATGAAAAATACTGACTAAAGACTAAAACACATTTTTAGGCTCTGGAGGGCCCAATAGTGCAGCGATTAGACTAATAAAAATGAAAAAAAATTCTCGCTCCATTACATTATATCTTTCAAAATGTACAAGTTTATGTTGTAGAAAAACTTACTGAAAGTTAAATATTTACAACCCTTCGGACTGCACACTTATTACCAGCAAAATAAAAGTGAAGTGTGAAAAATAAGTATATTGCTTGTTTGTATACAATAGTTTTGATAAGGAATGTATTGTTTTAATATAACATAACTTCAAAAACGTGGAAGGGGGAAGTCACTTCCGTCACTTTCGCCCCTCTCGTTCACTATGCTACCTCGTCCCTCGCATTTCGCCCCCCCCCCCCGGTCATGAAAATAAATTGCCGCCCCTGGCATGTAACAACACAAATTGCATCCATAAATGTATGCAAAAGGATGATTTATAAACTAGGTATATAATATATCATTTTTACTCAGATGGCCTGAATAAATGATATACATATACATACTTACATGTAATTGCAATGGCGAGGCCACTTTACTCATACTGGTGGCTAGCTCAAAGAAAAGTTCTAACAAAATCATCAGCGGGAATAGTATTCATGTTTGCAGACAAAAATGATGTTCGACATAATGACCTAAATGTTAAAAGTACCGAAAATCTTCAATCATCATTTTTGTTTCTCTTTTTGTTACATTTCGTTTTGTTTTGTTTTTGCTTTTTATTGGTTTGTTTGTTTTTTGTTTGAGGGGTTACATTATTTTGCATGCATGGTAACTATACGCTTTAACGTTTAACTGGCGGTTCCTTAACCCTTCGGTTCGTTACCTGTAAATGAAACAATACACTTCTTCTTCTCAAGATGGAGTGATGCAATCATCAATCCTCAGCGTTTGTCCTTCAAGAAGAAGGTCATCACATTGAAGGTCATGTGACCTAAGCAAGAAACTCACACTGCCCTCATTCCACCTACGGTCTTTTGTTTATTTGAAGAAATTATGGGGTGACGAGGTTGTTTGGACTTTACTTGTCACCAAGCAAATCCATCCTCCCCACCTATCTCTTCTCTCAACCCGCACTTCTTTCATCTAGAACTTACACCATCTTCCCTTCCCTCTATCACCATCTTGTGTCTTGTATCATGTACGCCTTCCCCCTTTTTATCTCTCTGTTTCCCCCTCCCCACCCATTTTATTAACAACTTTTTTTGTCTTCTCAATAAGTTGTCTTATCTTGTTCTGTCTCTGTCTCAGTTTCTGTCTTTCCCTGTCTCTCTCTGTCTCTCTCTGTCTCTGTCTGTCTTTATGTGTGTGTGTGTGTGTGTGTCTCTCTCTCTCTCTCTCTCTCTCTCTCTCTCTCTCTCTCTCTCTCTCTTCACATTCGTACTTCTTCCTCAAGCACCCAACAGCTCTCTTATATACCCTTTCCACTGTTTCATATATACATATATATATATCATGCACTTTTATTGCGCCATCTATCTAGTAAGCTTTTCCGAGGCGCATTATGAAATTAGGCAAGTAAGGAAGAAGTAAAAAAAATAATTTAAAAAAATTAAAAAATTAAAAAAGACTACAGGATAGTACAAAATATGTTTATAAAATGTCACTGTCTTCAGGATTGACTTTAGATAATCAAAAGTTACTAAGGAACGTATATGAGCTGGTAATGGATTCCATAAACATGGTGCAACAGCTTAGAAAGCTCCGTCTCTTTCTTATATGTGGTGATTTCCCTTTCCCGTCTCTCTCCCCTCTCTCTCTCTCTCCCCTCACTCCCTCCATCTTCCTCGATCCTCTCATGTCAAGGATGTTTTCCTTTCAATGTATTTATGAAAGTGTAACTTTCGATCAATCATATATATCACAAAGAAGCTCCATTTCTTGCAATCTAATTAGTATCCTGACTACAATCATGCATCACCCGATGTTCTTTTCTGTGTTTCTCTATTTCACATTTATACTTTAATTCTATAAGGAACTTTAGTTTCATAGAAATCGTCGACATTTAAGTCCTTGGTGCAACTAACACCTTTTATTTTTACCTCGCAGCATAATTTCCCAATACAGGATGTTCACGTACGAATCATCACATATACTCAAGGTCTTCTTCAGATATCCCAATATGATGGCTTCTTGAATACTTGAGTTCTAGTCATGAATATTTGCTGTCCCAAGAAAGGTAATAGTAATTTTTTCAGAATTATCTTTTAAGTATTAAATCAAGTAAAGATTGATGTGTCATATAGCCTTTATGTTATGCATCTCATTATCTAAACCCTTGATTTCGCTAAGACCCAGTTAATCCATCATCATATGAATTAAATCCGGCTACTATATAAAACTTTTTAAAAATATCATCCTTTCTCTCACAGGCTCATCCACTCAAAACCTTTTTAGGATTAAACAAATTTAGTTTATTTTGAAATACTAAATAGTTCAACTTTATGTGTGAATCGATATTTATTAAGTACTAAAATTAAATCCTTCCTTTCCAATTTAACAGCAACTTGTTGACCACAAGAAGAGATTCTCATCTCTACTGTACATGTAAAGTACACCCGTGTACTCCCCCTTTTTATTTGGAGTGTTCCCCTTAAAGCCCCCTTGATTCGATCCTTGAAGAACTTTTTACTCAGTGGAGCTCAACCTACTCTGACAGGTAAACACTATGTGTGTCAGCGTCGCTGTAATTTTGGGCCTGCAGTGATTGCAAGCAAGGGTCTACTCTCCCTCTCTCTCTCCCTTTCTTTCTCTCTCTCTCTCTCTCTCTCCCTTTCTCTTACTCTTGCCCTCCTCTTACATGCTCTCTACCTTCTGTATCCCCATCCCTCCTGTCTCTGCGTCTCTCTCTCTCTCTTTCTCCATCCTCCTCATCTCTCTATATATGCCTCCCTTTTCTCTTCATCCCACCCTTTCTCTTTTCTTTCTTTCTCCCTCTCCCTCTCTCTCCCTCCCATTCCTCATTCTCCCTACCTCCCTTCTCCTCTCCCTCCTTGTATACCTCATTCCCCTCCTCTCTCCACCCTCTCTCTCTCTCTCTCTCTCTCTCTCTCTCTTTCACTCTCTCGATCTCTTTCTAGCTCTCTCCCCATCTGCACCACAGGGTGTACGGATAGAAACTTGAACAGTGCGAGTAGTCAGGAGGGAGGGATTGTCTTCGAGATGAATCCTGTCGAATGGCAGAGCAAGCAAGCTGACCCAATTCAATTCATTAAACAGGTTGATCCGTAAACCAAGCATTCTGAGTGATGAGAATACCGCCATGTGTCGAGTGACACCCCACCTTACCCATCCTAACACCAGGGGAGATTATAGAGCACTGGCCTTGCCTTCATGGCGTTCCTTCATGGCGTGCTCCAGATTGTATGAGTATGGATGAAGTATGACTTCTCACTGCAAACCAAACAGCATTCTTGGTTATATTTGCTGACTCACAACACAATCATAGGAAGCGGTAGATCAGCAATGCCATATTAACACTCACACACCCACAACCACCATCTTCCCTCCCACAAACAGATATCACACGACATTACTGGGATAATCACGTAAAGTCTCGTTATGTAATTCATTTTCTGGCCAAGTCGAAGGGCGCGCGATGGGCAAATATTTGCGAGAGTGATTGATGGCGATGGTGACTGGTATCCATCGTAATGTTTTAGTTCTGATGGAGGAGCCGTAGATGAAACACACGACCATCTCCATTCCCCGGGGAACCTTGCATCTATACACGCTACTAATTACCATGTGTACCATTAGGAATCACCATTTCCTGCATGGGCTAGCTCTCGCATCACATCACACTGATGTAATCAGTCTGAGAAATGTCAACAGACGTGAAGCAAGCAATTATTCAAATCTATTGCCAAATTGAGTCGAAAAACAAAGTGACCATCACCTTGCATTTCCCTGTGCAGGATCCATCATGTATCACTCATTACAGGCAGAGGAGGAGAGATGAGGAGAAATAGAGCTGGAGATAATGTGTGAGAGAAAAAAAGATGAGAGAGAGAGAGAGAGAGAGAGAGAGAGAGAGAGAGAGAGGGAGAAAGGAAGAGAGGGAAGGTAAGAGAGAGGTATAATTTCTTCCAGTACAACATAAAAAGCTTACCAACTTAAGGTGGGCTTTTTTATTGTTGTATTATTTATGTTATGATGTTACAAAAAACTACACATAGATAAATGCGTTTTCATACTTGCATGATCATTTTATTTATACAGAAAAAATATTACATCTATGTTCAAAGAAGGCTTTATTGCATAAACAAATTACAGAATCAAAGAAAAGAATGACTGCAACCAGAGAAATTATCTGTTCTTAATCATATTGGGATTTAGTATAATCCTCATGTATCCTTAGTGAATTAAACACTTTATTAGTATTTACCTGTTTTTTGCAGATTTTTAGAAACGTTTGTAGAAAGACTAAATGCGGATAACATTACAATGATTCAGAAATAGTCAAATGAAAATGTTAAGTTAATAGTTTGTTATAAAAGTCCACCACTATTTAACAGAATAAAAGAGTATTAATAACTTGCTTTTCATTATTAACTAGTGATTGGAATGTTTCTTCAATTCAACAATTCACTATTAACCCCCCCCCCCCCCCCCCCCCCACCCGCAAAAAAAAATGAATATCTTCTTTCAGGAGCTATTCTGAGCTGAGAAAAAAACACAATTGCAATTTATGTTAATGCATTCCAAGGGTGAAAAGGCATCTACTTTGTTCCTCTCCCCCACGAATACCACCTGTAATGTGATCTATTCAAATGATCACATAGTACACCAAGGCATCTCATCTCAACGTCATTCAACAGTTAAATTGCACGTCTCAGGAAAACAAAGAATTTCCCTGGATAATTATCTGGACGGAATAGATCATTTTACACCAACAACCCCCCAGCATAATATCCCAGGGATATCGAATGCTGGGTAAAACCATACGTCACTTGTAAACGCTTTCTTCCTTTGTGCTATGAAAGACAGATAGTAAATGCCATTATCTCTTTTCTTTCTGCTCATATATCTCGATCATTTATTTTACATATCTTACACTCACTAATGAAAATAGTATAACATTATTATGAAATTTACAAGCAAAGGTCTTTATCAAGGAAAAAGATCACACACTAGACAAATATAAGCAAAGTTAATATTATCAATGGTATAAAGGAAGAGCAAAATAGTATTCAATATTGTAAGTGAAAGCATTATGGTATGTCAAATAAGGCATTTCCCATCTTCTCATAAAATCTATGTACTTAAACAAATATGTTTTCAAACTGAACACTCCACAAAAATAAATCAATTTGTAAACTTAATACTCATTTTAAGCTGTATGTATAAGAAACATCATGAAAAGCTAACAGCAACACCACAGCACTAGCCATACTTGAATTATGAATATACATGTATATAAAAATATGTTCATTTATATAATTATTTGTTTTGTGTGATATGTATATAGAAATGGGTAAGCTTTGGTTTGCAGTTCCTAGTAAAAAAAAAGAAGGATATATTATCTAGACACCATGAAGTATTACAACCAATTGCCACAGAGAAATGATGACAAAAAATAATACTTTTTAAGCATATTTCAATTAAAATTTAAATATGCAACTTTTTGAAACTATCAACTTGGCTTTAGTCCGTACTTTAGTAATTGGAATTTTGCACAATACAAATAATAAACCCTGCCATGTAACCCCGGGTAAGGATAGACAATAACAGATAAAATACCTTGTCTAGGAAAATAGACACAAGGCAATTATTTTTTACCCTCAAAGTTTTGCTTGACATTTGGGTGATTGAATCACTTTAGGGTATATTTGCAATGCACATTTCTTAACGGAATGAATCAGATTGAATTTCTTTGATTATTTTATGAAAAATATCAATTTTGAAAGCTCTTATTGCTAATTCCATGTGAACAAATATAAACAAATAATATTAATCTGAATCTATAGATCCCAATTCCCAACCAAAATATGTGCTCATTCTATTTTCTACTGACTTAATATTAGTTTGAATATTCATATTCACCCTATACTGTCGTGTTTTGTTTCAGGCAGGGTTATACATAATTGAATTCTTAAAATAATTTGTCAATAAATGAAGTACAGTGAAACCTGTTTTAGGGGCCATCTCTCTATACCCTATAATAGCCACCTGCCTATTCGGTCCACTTTTTTTCTGTTGCTCTTACATGACCTTAACAGAAATCCCTAAAAGTTGGAATGTTGTTACAAATTATTGCTGAAATTGTTAGAACAACATTGAACTACAAAAACGTGTTGAAATCTTTAACATGCATCTATTAGTGGTTGCTCTCAATCCAGGAATCCAAAACCTTTTGATTGAAGACTGCTTGACGAGGACATATCTGAATCGCCTCTTCTTTCCTTCCTCTTCTTCTTTTGCTTCTTGTTCTTCCTTTCTCCATCACTGAAGGAGGACTCGGAGGATTCCGATGAAGAGGGATACATGCCATTATCCGTTGCCTTGGTAATGTCTTGCTTTGAGAGATAGAAGTCCTCAGCTTCATGGTAATATGATTCTGGTAGCCAGTAGCACTGGACAGGGTCGATGGTGTTAAAGCTAAGGAGGAGGAAGAAGAAATCAAAACATGAATATCAATCTGCCGATCCAATCATAATGTTAATTTATCATATGTTTGCAAGCTCCAGTTGATGGATAGTCAGCTAGAGTATTAAAGGTTATGGCAACTATAAATGGCATTTGCTTCTAAGTAGATCGCGAGAAAACACTTACAATCTTCATCAACATTAAGATCTACATACTTAATGCTTACAGCATTCTCAAAAACCTTTTTCCATTTTTAAAAAGGTCCTTTGAATGGATAAAACAATTTAAATGAAAAATCAAGTCTGTTATTTCTTTACAACTACCTTAAAACAAGATAAAAGATACTGTCAAATGTAATAGACTTAATAAAAAGAGAATTTCCTCTCACATGCCAAATATCAATTCTCATCCATCTTTCTCCTTGTCTTGTTAACGACACTATTTTACTAGAATCTTCAATCTATACTTTTTCATATATTTCTTAACATCTCACTCTTCTTTAGTCTCCCCCCTGCCCTCTTTTCTTCTTCTTTCTCTCTCTCTCTCTCTCTCTCCCGCTCTGTATGTCTCCCTCCCTCTCCCTCTCCCCCTCTCTCTCTCTCTCTCTTCATCTCTTTTTTCACATATTCCCTTTAATAAATGTCACCAGAAATGACCATTGTCTAAGTCCATTATCTCCTCTGGTAGATCATTCATGTCAGAATCTAGTTTGCATTTTCTTCTCCAGCCCACCTTGAGAGGGTGTGACACCTGCATGCGCTGGAGTGGTAACATAAATCCTCTCAGGCATTCACTATAGATTCCCGCCACTCCATGATAACATCAGGAGCAAGGAAAACAGATATTGCTAAAGCTTTCAGGGGTTAAGAGGCATCTTAAAACATTCCGTTGGAAACTTAGAAGCAAAAGCGTCACCCTCGGCAAGCACTAATACAATGCTGGCACAACATTTTGGTAAGGTGGATACTAAGATACGATCTCAAACCATCATTTATGCTGTGTTTATAAGATTTCATTCAGCCACGAATCAGACTTTTGAAAGATTTCTTGTTTAGAACACGGTTGTTTTCATTAGTTTTACCCGATAATAAATTTGCTCATTTTCAAAATGGCTGATTTCAAATTCCCCAAAATGTGCATTTCAAAGAAAGTTTATACAAAATCAGGCTTTCTCATAAATGCAACCAATATCCTGTGTGGAAAATTTTACAAGCCACATTAGACACAAACATAATTGAACTAATGAAGCAATCCCTGAATGCGATACTATGAAAGTGTGTTTCAAATCAGCGATTTGAATGGTGTTTCAAGTTCCTGATTCTGGCTTCATAAAATTGTATGAACGAATCCGTAACCAGAGTTTCTTCAGCAAGAGGTTAAGTACTACCAAGGAGACGTGGGATTGAAGAGGTGAAGAAAGAAGGATGAGATGAGAGTCCTAGAGATCTGATTATCACATCGTATTAGAAGATGAAATATAGAAAGCATGAAATAACTCTGAGTATGAGTCAGGGAAACTGAACATTTGTTGTCATTTTTAATATCTACCTTCTTTTTCAGGAGGAGAAGAAGAAGAAAAAGAAGAAAAAGAAGAAAAAGAAGAAAAAGGAGAAATAGGAAGGAGAGGAGAAGAATAGGAAGAAGTAGAAAAGGGAGAAAAAGGAGAAGAAGAAGAAGAAGAAGGAGAAGAAGAAAAGGAAGAAGAAGGAGAAGAAAAAGAAGTAGAAGGAGAAGAAGAAAAAGAAGTAGAAGGAGAAGAAGAAAAGGAAGAAGAAGACGAAAAAAGATAAGAAGAAGAAGTAGAAGGAGAAGAAGAATTGAAGGAGGAGGGGGAGAAAGAGGAAAACAAAAAGGAAAGTGACATAATGATTTATAATCACCATTCCTCAACAAAAATTGTTGTACTACCTTGACAACTAAATTGATGACTAGTAACTTGATGAAAATATGATGATCTGAATGATGAAGAATGACTGTTTATAAAAGACTATTCTAGTACTCTTTGATATGTTTTAGGACATGCTTGAATATAATGCTTCATATATAGAAGAAGCTATTTGTGTCAGTTATTCTACAAGTTCATGAAGATAAATACTAACAATGAAAGAACACATGTGCTCAAACCCAAAGAAGAATGAAATATATTCAATAATATTCAACCCATAGACTAATAACATATATTTCTAAGACTTTGTGAAAATACAATATACAGTAAAACCTGTTTATAGCGACCTCCCAAGGGAAACATAAAAAGTGGTCTTTGAAGACAGGTTTCTTTTGTACATGTTTCAATGAGAAACCATTTTCAAGGGTAACAAAAATGTGGTTGTTGTAGACAGGTGGTCACTAAAGCAGGTTTGACTGTACAACCTCTACACTATACTAAATTATTATTTTCAGGAAATGTTATAAATACCCATAATTCATCTACATACTAAAGCACTAAAGTTTTGTCTACACTGATTTGTTCTAGCAATAAGTATTTTGGAGAGTGTCTTTTGTGGGATGACTAAGTGTGGAAAGCAATTTGATCAAATCAAGGAAGTTTTCTCTGAAGAGTAGTCATTAAAAGCTGCTTCTCTCCATTGCTGGCTTACACGTGTAGTCGAATATTGCTCCTATGTGGTCTCATGTACGTGCAAGTCATTTACAAGAAAGAGCAGATTAAAAGTGACGCTTTAATGTCATCTTTATAGTCTGATCGTTCCGTCGCTCAGGGGGATCGAGAGGGACAGCGGGATAAGTTTGCTGATGGGTGTTAAGACAAGGTCTGTTTAGAGGGAGAAGGGCGTCAACTCTTCATGTGTGAAGTATATGAGCTAATGCCCTCCTGGCTCCAAAGACACGATAATGGTCTTATACATGGAAGTGGTAATGAGCTGTAGCGTTTTTAATTGTCAGACATTAACGCGACTCACTGCAATCTCTTTTATCTGTATTTCACAGATCTAGTTTACATCGTTTCCTGGAAGAAAAGGACGATTGAAAGTTACTTTTCCTGGTATTCACACAGGTTAATTGAAGACAATTACAAATCTAGTGGATAAAAAAAAACATGCTATAAAACTCTAGATTAAAAATTGATGTGATCAAGAGAGCAGGAGAGAGGCGGAAAGAGAAGGAGAGAGAGGCGGAAAGAGAAGGAGAGAGAGGGAGAGAGAAGGAGAGAGAGGGAGAAAGAGAGAGAGAGAGAGAGGTGAGAGAGAGAGAGGTGGGAGAGAGAGAGAGAAGTGGGGAGAGAGGGAGAGAGAGCAAAAGAGAGACTGAAAGAGAGACAGAAAGACAGAGAGAGAGAGAGAGACAAAGAGGTGGGAGAGTCGGTGAGAAATAACAGAGAGATGAAAAATACAGGAAAAAATAGAAGAAAAAATAGAAGAAAAAAAAGAGAGATAGAGAAAGAGACAGAGACAGTATGACAGAGCAAAGATAAGAGAAAAAACAGGGACTCAGACCATCTTTATGAATACATGACTGAGAGGGAGGGAAAGGCCTATCAAATCCACATCAAATGGTGTGATTTTCTTCTCTCTACCCAGTGATCCAGTGAACATGTATCTACAGGGCATGAATTGCTTCACACCCTTATTCTCTTTAACTCTTTGAATACCACAGAGAAATTTCCAATGCATTCACCCACTGGCTTTTTGATATCATGGTAACATGTGGATTAACAAGATCCTTAATGTCCCTCCTGATTGAGTGGAGTGGAATATCTTCTTTCAATTGCTGAAAGTCAATATTAATATGCATACTCTGCCTTATCAATTGTTTCAGAGGTCTAACTACAAAATGGAGGGCAGGTCGAGCTACACCTGAACAACTCTAGTTCCTCTGCATTTCTATTACCAATGTTATGATGCTGTGCTAGGAGGAGGCAATGGTCCCCGGTGCTGTTTCTTGAGGAACATGAACGTGTCAGACTGGCGCCTCACAGGCCACCAACCATAGATCACGTCTGAATCTAGAATAACAGGACTGGGGAGTCTCATCTTGGTAATGGGGTGCCGAGTAATGTCCTGATTTACGGCTTGCCCCCTAATTGCCTCCAAGCATCACTCTCTATTCTTTTCCCTTTTCTCGTTCTGCCCGGTACCCTCCCCGACCGACCGCCCGCCCGCCCGACGTTGGATCGTTTGGCAGGGTGGTGATTAGATCAAGGTACGTCACTGATTCCACAAGAGATACCCATAAGGAGTCAGCTTCCCTTCAGTCTCCGAACACTGTAACCTGATAATGATTTTGTTTTTCTCAGAATTCCTGATCTACAAGTGCTTGGTAAAATCACTGTTTCTACGTGTTAACGTGACTAACCCTTACCACAAACCGAGTCCAACACACATAGACAAAACCTCTATGGAACAACGATTTATGGCAGTGCATATCGTCTGTTTAGTGCCCTACATCTATGAAGAATGATCATAACAGAGAGATGCCTCTGGTCGACCTTTGACCTTCACCACAAGAAATCAATGTTGAGTTCAAGAATAGCATCCTTAACAGCACTTTATAGTTCATGCATGTGCGTTGCTTGTTTCAAAATGGTTTATACGGATTACATCATTAATGATCGAAAATGGATTTATCCTAAGCTGTTCCTTCATTACACCCACTTTCTCTATAAAAAAGCAAACAGGTAAAGCAAAATCTAAAACAGATGTAAATGAAGAAAACTAATAGAACACAAACGTGTTGATTTACAATTATTCATTTAATTTCATATCTCCCAACATATTTCACAACTATTTCACAACTATTTGATTCAAATTTGTCTGTATCACCAAGCTACAATAGGGATCTGTATTTAACCACACACTGAGCTAGATTATCAATTATTATTTAACTTGGTTTCCAACCAGCAAATCTACTCTTAAATCATACCATATGATAAACTTTGTGATACCACTGGAGTAAAAATACACTATACTACGCAGCTAATCTAGCCTTGTATCTCTTTTGCAGCTGCTGAAATCATTTCAAATCTATTCTTTGCCCAAGAGGAAGGAAATCATGGTAACATGGTGTAGTCCCATACATAACATCAGATAAAGTGGCAAAATTTGATCTTAGCAATAAATCATAGATGCTGACAGATGCTTAGCCTATCTGCAAGGCACTCCATCTCAACTTGGATATCACCACAAACACAAGCTACCCTCAAGGGTGTCTGTAACATGAGCATCGTAGACGAGCACACTATCAAAATGAACAAAATGTCTTGCTTGTCATCGTAAGTGTTTCTCTTCAGCAACATATTAGGATGAAGGGCTTAGTGTCTGCATTATTATGTTGATTCACCAGTATAGCTTTGTAACAAACTTGTAAGACTTTCAATACCCCCAACACTGTCAAAGCTTTGATCCTTATCTTCTGCTAATAGCAAAATTGGCAACATTTCATGAGTGGTGTCTGGGAAAATGTTGTGGTGAACGGGAAAATTTTGTGGTGAACGCAAAACTCATGTATTAATAGCAAGTGTCTAAACAACATCCTCTCAAAACCACAAGAAAAAAAATAGGGAACTAATTCTTGTAATAAGAGTAAAAAACAGATAGATTCATATTCTAATGCTGCTGTTGTTGTTTAGTTTAAGTTAGTTTACTGGTAGTTTTTGTTTTAATTATAAATAAGTATACCTCTTGTTGATCACACCAACAGCCACTTATTTATTTATTTATATAGTGCTTAATAATAATGTTTGTGAGTCATGAAACATGAAAACAGCACAGCTTCAAAGATAGTGATCATCAACAGTACCATTAACAGTTAATTTAAAAAAACAGGTTTTCTAGAACAAAATGCAAATTGTCATTTCATCAAGAAAAGAAGACCAAGGTGGTGGAGCAAGGCGGTGGAATGCCATGATTCTGTAATCCAAGGTTCTATTACTATCCATGAGTAGCAAAGAAACACTCAAACAAGAGGAAATAGCAAACCCCCAAAGAAAGACAACCTTGAATTAGCATTACCTGAAATGTTTAATAACAAAGACGAACTAGAATTACAAATCACCTCATCTCGAGTTCCATTCCCAGTGACTGAAAATCACAGGTTTGCAGTACTTCTCATATATTTTTCATTATTATTCAATTACAGCTTAGCAGCACTGATTCATAAGTAGGTTGGTGACTGATGTTAGGGGGTGTTGGGTTTATCAACTATTCATGACTCTAGACACGCAGCTAGTGAGCAGTGTTAAATAATAAAACCAGGTTGTCGGGATACGGAGAGGCAAGGGGCACTAAATAATAGACGCGACACATCAAGATGACATCATGTGCACTCACAAGACACAAATCAAGTGATTTGTTTACAGGCATCGAACATTATTTTGACACCAACCTCGTCGCAAAGCCTGGCTGGAAGGCAAGCTAATAACAACCTCATATCTACTCTGGATATCACTCTGGAGTATTGTCTGATTGTTTTATGGTCTTGTTTTGCTGACAGGGTCCTTTTGTTTTATTGATTACTGAGATGGAAATAACTTTAATTTGGGGAATCCAGGGGAGTTTAAAAGGGAATGTGTCCCCAGCCATCACATGAGCAAAATAAAGAGAGGTACTTGTATATTATCCACTCTTTCAGAAACTTTCAGAAACTTTCCTGCCTCCCTTTGCCTTGTTTGACATTCTTTTACAACTTTTCCCCTCCTTCTCATTTCCCATCCCTCTCATCCCCACTCCTCCCCCTCCCCTCCCCTTTAACTAACTTTCTCTTTGAAATGTCATGTTACTTTCCATAAAGGCCATTACAGCTTTCCACATGACTGGGCCATTTTGTTAAAGCATGTCGCAGAAGTAGAAATCATTCATGCATAGAAACATGAATAAAAACATGAAGATGGAGAAGACATGAACGTTTGTGTAGATGTTTGCAGAACTAGAACCTAAGTGTATACTTAGTTAAAGTCTTCCATAACAACATAGGTGATTTTTCTGATAAGAATATGCCTTAATCTCTCATCCAATCTTAAAAGTTATTTTCACAAAAATTTGGAATGACCAGGAGCAGAAAAGATCTCTGATCTTAATTGTGTAACCCAAGCTTTGGCCAGTATTGAAACAGTGATGTACAGAATTAAGTTTTGTGTTATAAAGAAAGTTTCAAAAAGATAGAAGCAATCAGAAGCACAATGAGAAGAAAATGAACAGAGAATATTTCAAAAATATTTTAACGAAAGTTTACACCCAGTGAAACGGATTTAATTACAAACCGTCTTTGCAATACCCTTTAATGAAAAACCCCTCTATTGATACTTGTATAGCAGGTAAACATTTACACTAGGCTACCATGCACACACAGTGGGATTAATATGTGTCCTTGCTCGATAAATAATGTTTGCCCGTAATCATCCCAAACAAACTGACCCATTGATGGTTTATTACCTCGGGGGCGTTTCACAAAACTTGTCATCAGTGACAAATGACAGTTTTTGTTATAAGCTACTGAAATCCTTGCTTCTGATTGGTTATCAGCAGATTTGTCACAGATTTTTGTCATTTGACATTGAAAAAAAGCTTTGTGAAACAGGCGCCAGGACCTGGCTGGAGAAGGAGGAGGGGATGGTAGTATACAGGTATGAAAGATTTTGACCCGCTTCGATCCCCACAGATTATCCTAACCTTTATATTGCTGAGATATGATTTGGTTCATCATGGCTTGCTACAAACTAAGCACACACTGTTTTTATAGGGGACCTCACCATTACATCTCGTACATTTTACATGGATAGTTTTTATATTTACATGTAGTAGTCTGTTTGCTTGGCTTAATTCTTTATTTATATCACAATAAGTAATTTGAAAAACTAATTTTTGATTTAGATTACTATTCTAATGATGGAATTACCTGTAGATCATCAGACTTCATTTTGTGTATATTATCTTTAACCCTTTGGAATATGAATGGTGAAAGTTATTTACATCCCTGATTGTACAATCTTGCATTAGTGTGAATATTTGGAATGATGCTCACTAGATGTGAATAATTCTGCTCTTTACTTTCAGAACAGTTTCATAACATAATCCTTACAAACAATACTCAATTTCCATAAGACCTGTCATGAAATAACTCCAGTATTTTTGTGTATTTATCATCATAAGCAAGAAAATGTAATAGTTCAAGTCCTTTGACAATTAGTGCAGGCAAATGACCAACGAGAAAAAACAACTCAAGTCCACTTGAATTTCACTTGAAACTTCTAGAAGTCTTCCCCAACCATTTAAAGCATGTGTTTAAATGAACTTGAAATAATGATTTTAAATGATCCTAACATAGTAAACTAACATAAACAGCAGATGGACTATAGGTATGAAGAAGATGAGCTACAGCATGGCATGAGAGAGAGAGAGAGAGAGAGAGAGAGAGAGGGGGGAGACCAAGAGTGAGAGAGAGGGAGTGAGAGAGAGAGGGAGAGAGGGGGAGAGAGAGAGGGGGAGAGAGAGAATTAAGGTTGACCGTGAGAGAGAGTATGATAAGAATGTGGATGATTTAACGTAAAGTCATTATGACTGCATGTATGTATCCGGAGTTGAACCAAGTTCATCTGTAAACCTGATTACAAACTTGATTACTCACACACTAAACATTAATTAAAATTTGCAACTCAAGCAACAGGATCGATAGTGTACAGACTGATCACGATTAAAACTACTGATTTTCTACCCTGTTTTTTCTTCTCATAATTCATGTAAACTTATCGCATCAATACATATTTGTTTACATGTACTTTGCTTAAAATCTGTATTTTCAAGATTCAGATTATACAAATTGACACGCATTACATTTCAGAATCTAGGAGTAATAAAAAGAATAATATAATTATATATTAGTTGAAGAAAATTATTTCTTCCATGATTGCTCTGAATTCTAAGTTCCTTAAGTAACAAGGTGAAGAGACAAACAACAATTATGAATAAAAAGTAGAAAATAGAAAGACAAAATATTCAGAACCTTCAGATAAATGTAATTGTACTTTTTAAAGCATTTCTCCCACAGAGAGGAAAGGGCGATGTTAGCATATAATGTGAAGTCTATTTTTATACATTCATTTAAGTAGGTGGGGTAAAATGGGTGTGTACCAGCGACAGTGTAATGAAATGACTTCTCACTGAAGTAAAATAATTAAAGATGAAATTGAGCAACGCTATTGTGTTTGATAATCAAATTATACATGTATATTTTCTTCCAGTCAATAGATCTCTCATTGCACAGTGGTACAAAAAGAATAGCAATCATAGGGGTGATGTTTCAGTGGTGATGGTGATGGTTAAAATGGCATGATTTTATGATGTGGTAAAGAAAAGTGGTAAAGAAAAGAGGGGAAATATAAGAAAAGAAGAGGAAGATGCATAACAATTATTCAATTTGACAATGAAGATAGCTTTTTCAAGAAATACATTATTTTGATGAGTAGGATGATGCAATAGTGGTGAAATGATAATAATGATAGTGATTGTAATACTGATAATGATGATGATATTAAAAGTGATTGTAATACTGATAATGATGATGATATTAAAAGTGATTGTAATACTGATAATGATGATGATATTGAAAGTGATGGTAATACTGATTATGATGATGATATTGAAAGTGATGGTAATACTGATAATTATGATAATGGTAACATTGATGATGATGATGACAAGGACAGTGATGGTAATAGTTGGGATTATGATGATAATGATGGTGATGAAGATGGAAATTTCACCAATGATGGTGACGATGACATTGATGATTGCAATACAAAGAAAGAAGGAGAAAGAGAAGGATCTGGAATAGTTAAAACTTTGCAATAGGCATGATATCATGATCTCCAGTAATAGCAGTGATGCATGAAGGGTGATGATTTCAGGAAAACCTTCTATAGGAAGTCCATAAAGCTAGAAAGGATCAAGGATCCAAGTCTTCATAGTCCAGTTCTTTCTAATGATATAGAGTCATCACTCATCACACTGATATTTGGTCAGTTCATTACCCTGGTATTCCCATCCTCATAAAACCTCAATTCTACCTTCTTACCATCCCCGTGTCCACACACAACACACAACGTGATTAGGCTTGATTAGTTATACAGTTTCGGGATAGTTATACTGTTTCACGATAGTTATACAATGAAATTGTGTGTGTGGACGCTTACTAACTATACGTCGTATCACGAAACGTCGTATAATGAAACGAAGTACAAACATGCGTTTCGTTATACGACGTATAACTAATCACGCATAATCACAGAATATGTTGTGTGTGGACTTAACTAGTATAACTAGTCGAACTAGAACGGTATAACTGGGCGGGGCTTAACGTGACCTCGAGCGAAAGGAGACCTGACCTCTCATTTCCGTTTCCATTTCATGATTGCAGTAGCTATAGCAAACTGCGCACCTATACGACATTTAGCTGTAGAGTTTCAGGATTACTTTCTTCTGTGTGTGGACATCCTGGAATTTATATGATGATTATTTATATGACGTTTCTTGTGTGTGGACTGTGGACACCCTGAAATTTATACAATGATTCTTTATACGACGTTTCGTTATAGAGTTTCGGGATAAATTGTTTTGTGTGTGGACACGCTGATAGACAGGATGCACCATCCCAATGACCTCACTTAAACCACAATAAGCTGTTCTATAAAAAGAAGTCAAGCCCAATGCTGGTGTGAAGCATAGTACAGGTCAGGTATAGCAAAGCGAGAACTCAGATATTGGTGTAATAATCTGCTCTGCTAATCTTGTATCAAACAAAACAAATTCCAGGGCCCTGTCTAATAAAGACATGCAATTATTTCATGTTTTTTTTGTTCCAGTAGAAAAGTGCATAAAACGTTGTTTCGGGGCAATTGCTAGACTGTTGCTAGTTTCAGAGATACCTATTGACGTCGACTAAAGTAAATACTAAATAATTTGACCCTTTTTTTTTTCTCACTTCATCACTGTGTACATATATCTGGACAATACTTACTAAATGCATGCATTTTGCTGATACATACACTGTAGCATGGTAACATTACTCAACTAAACATTATTTATATTTGCAATTGTTCACCAAGCACTGTGACATAAATCTCTGGGTTAACAATCATACCATTGAAGTCTGTTTATACCCCCACATGACCATGAAATTGCAATAACATAGTCGTTAATGTCAATATTGAATTTATAGCAATAGTTTTCTATTAATCATGAGGGCCTATCACAGGCTTACACAAGCACCTCTACAACAGGCCTGTCTTCACTATCTCGAGATTGCCAAATAGCACGCTATTTCTGATTTGGGAAAAAATCCCGAAGTAACAATCGCGTCTTCACTATCTCGAGATTCGACCTCGAAACTTGAAACTCGACCTTGAGAAATTAGCTCGAGATATTTTGCTCAGCGTTAGCGCGTATTGAGAATTTTTGATCTAGTGAAGACGCACGGAACAAATTGCTGGATATTTTGTCAAATAGTGGGATATTTTGCAAACTATCCCAAGATATCTTGGGATGACAATCCTGACCAAATATCCTTCTAATTGCTACTTCGGTCTGATGAAGACGCAAATTAGCTGGATAGTTTACAATCGGGATAGTTCAAATAGCTGGATATTTGGCAATCTCGAGATAGTGAAGACAGGCCTAATGAGCATCAAAGACTAAACACTCTCAGAGACTTAAGACTGTTATAGCATTTAAAAAGATCTATATGCGGAACTGAACTTGTGTTTTTTAACATCTGTTACCAACATCTCTAAATCGTATGAAAGCTGATAAGACCAAGTCAACTAGATATTCCATCAAATAATAATTGACTGATCAAACCTACTGAGGAGCAATTAATTGCTTCTACAAATGCATTATTTATCCTTCCTATTCATTGAAGCTTGTTCAAATTAATGATTGCTGACCAGAGAAGGGTTAAATAATTAATAGCTTCAAGGGGGCACTTCTTTCTCGCTATTTATGGAAATGTAATATCAAAGTGATGATTTATAATGATAGAACTGGGTAAATAATTGATTAGCCGTATCTGTTTTTCTATATTTATAGAAGCAATTGATGATATGATGATAGTGCCAGGAAATTTATTAAAGTGCTTTAATACAGAAACTGCAATTTTCTATTTCCAGCTAGTGTTTCATGCACTAATGATTATTTGCTAATATTATTAACACAGTAAATGACTGAACAATATGTTCCTAAAATAAAAATGAAACTAGTTGAATGAAAAAGAATGGAATTGTCTACCTTCAAATACAAGGTAAACATTGCTACATGTTACTAATACCAGAGACTACATGTTAATATAATAGATACACTGTAGGAAGGAAATTTTGTCAAAAATAATGATATCAATTCTGTTTTTGATACTTGTATCCTTGCAGTAATGTACTTTAAGCAAGAGTGCACTTTAACATTTATACAGTTGTTCATATAACTTTCTTCTCATTATCTATCAGTACTTTTGATGTATACGCATTTATTACTGACTTTGATCCAACCTCAGTCTTTGCCTTTTTAGCATGTGTGTGTGGGTGTGTGGGTGTGTGGGTGTGTGTGTGGGTGAGCGTGAGTGTGTTCGTGACTATGTGGGGGTACAACGACGCCCGGTTATAATCAAATTGACTTCGAACATGAAGAACATGAAGGCATCTCTAGTGCATCATCATATTCCCTAGGAGATGCAGAATATGATATATCATGCTATTAAACATTGGATCAATTCAAGTCTAAAAGCAACAGCGAAGACATGCAATTGGCATACATGGAGAACACAGCCGGGTTCAAAATTGAAGTTGACGTTATCATTACTTCAATGCCAAGCTCAACAGCTGTTCATCCTATCATTTTAGCTATGACTGAAGAGCGGGTCTAATATGACCCGCTGCTAATCATCAAGACTGCAGAAAGAAAGCGAGGGTCTTTTTAAAACCAGACCTTAATTGTCAGTTGTCACTGGCAATTCCAATGTTGGAGGCTTCTAATATTTTCATGCACTCAAACGGTAACTCAATTTGAGGAAGAGTAACATATATCAAAAGAAATATCAATTTCTAACCACTCCCCTTCCAGTATAATTTCACAACTGATCACCCTCTACAATGTAAGTTCAAAACATTCCTGTTTTATGTCTTTCCTACAACATTTCATATCCTTTTCGGGTCTAATCATCAATGCAGCTGAATTCAACATTCCCATGCACTGATATGTTGAAAAAGAATGAGATATAAACATAGGCGGACTAAGAAGTAACATTGAAAATTCATCATAACTCTGTCAAAATTTACATGTATATCTACCATTTATAGATTTATAAAATGATATTAATGTAATCTATCTGAACACCGTCTTCTTTACACTAACCCCTTATTACCATTTCAGTCTACATTACCATTAAAAGGTAATTTAGACTGAAATTACTGATTTTCCATTCCAATTTGCAAAATATTATATATGAAATGTCTCTTCAATTATCAAAACAGTGTACCAGGCTACAAGCTACATAATAGGTGATTTAAAAAGAATTATATGGACATTTGCAATCAAAACAGAAGTGAACATCATACATGAAATAGAAACCTAATCAATCAATGCCACTCTCACTAATCCAATTATCTTATCAGATGCATGGTTCAATGAGGACAGGTTTGAAGTACAAACAAACAGATGATTAGTATGATTGTTTGTCAATATACATGTAGAGTGAAATGAGTATGAAATCAATTAAACTAACTGTCACTTACAAGAGAATTTGCGTTGGTTCAAAGACATGATGTGAGAGATTAACATGGCCTTAGAGATGAAGAATATTGATGACAGATCAAGACTCGACTTATCAAAGGAAAGGTTCTTGTATTTCTAAGGCAGCTAGGAGGATAGAAATATCAAAACAAATCCTATGTCTTAAACGTAAGCCAAAAGTTCTGCACAATTTACGCCGTCTCAATGGATTAACATATATTTAAAGGATACTAATAGCTTTTTTTAAATACATGAGAAAAATACCTCTCATCACTTAAAAGCAGCAGATACATGTAGCTTGCACGTAATAAAAATGATTACAGCAGATTTATTTGTATCATAAGAAAAACATGTTTAAATGAAGTACATGTATCTCCAACTTGTTTCCATGGTTACCAATGCTACTCAAGGGCCTGTATTCTGAAGTCAGGTTTAATTAAACCCAGGTTTAACTTTAAACCCAGGTTTAACTAAGCCAGACTTCAGGTCTAAGTATCATTTCAGTTTCTGAAAGCCAGGTTTAGTTAAACCCAGATTTAAGTCTAAAACCCAGGTTTAAAGTTAAGCTAAGGTTTAACTACCATGGAGATGTAGTCTGCTTCTACTGCACATGCTCAGTACAGCTCACCCATCTTCCAGGGTAGCTGATATAGGCTTTTTTATTGCTGGATTTCGTGCTGCAAATGTAATAATTTCAATTAAAAATATTCGACACAAACAAATCTCTTTCGAAGCAACCGTTGAACGTTATGGCGTGATTTTTTGTGTTGTTTTACCCTTTGATTTATTGTAAAACTGCTGAAAAAGTCTGAATCGAGGTGGAATTGATCTGTACGAATAAATAAATAATCAATAAACAAATCAGTAATTCTACAATTTCTGCATCATCCCAGATTAGTAAAAACTTCCAGAACATCATAAAAATGCTCTAAATAAGATTTAGATGACTAAAAGATAAACTAAAAATGATAAAAAATACCTTCTTGATGCAGAATAACTAGTCCAAAGTCAACATTGCTGAAGCTCATTTGTTTGATTTTTAGGCGTTTTTTTTTTAGGACAATGCAATCCTTTTTCGAACCGACGTGTCGGGTAACGCGACCCCCTTCTCGATCACCGTGCGCGCAGTATCATTCGATCGTATCGTGCGCGCATTCATTCGTACGTACACACGGATTAGAAAACATATTGCATTGTCCTATAAAAAAACGCTTACAATTCGACCATAATTATGAGCTTCAATGTTGACTAGATCTAGACTATGTATTAGTTATCCTGCATCAATAAGGTATGTGTGATCATTTCTCTTTTAGTCATTTTAATCTTATTTAGGTCTAGATCTAGTGCATCTTTAGGATGTTCTGGATGTTTTGACATCATAATATAGATGTCTAGATCTAGATCTAGACTAGGCAGTAGGCGCGCCTAATCATACTCATCATAGGCCTAGGGTCTAGACTAGAGCTAGGGCAGAAATGCTACCCCAAACTCTAGTACTAACAAAAAAGTTAGGTCTAGAGTTCCGGCTTAATACGCTCGTTGGCTCTTAATTAGACTAATCCATGATTGTCTTATGAATATAGATTTAGGTCTAGCTCTAGAGGTCTACATTCATTTACTCTGAACTCTAATCCAACCTTACAATATTATTTTCACTCGCATTTGTTTAGACTAGATCCATCGTTGGGACACAATACAAAATGTGTATGCACTCACAGTTTCAAAACTACGTGAGCATTACGTCAAACTAAAGGTATGGGGCTACTATATTTGTTTTCCTCTGCAACAAAGTGATACGTGTTGATTTACTTTGGCAACTTTTTAGTTTCAAGGATTGTCGTACTATACAAATCACACAATCTTATATAAAATATAAAATATTAAGACTTAGAAAATATTAGGCATAAAGATTCAATAAGCAAATGAAGTATCCAAATTAATGTTCAAACTTGGCGAAGGCATAACATCGCAAGGCCCACTTTCATCCACAAGCGATGTGTGTGACTCTCTAGTGTTGGGAGTCAGTGCACATCGCTGTTTGTTTGGTATTTAAAAAACGACAGCGATGCAAACAAATCATTGTCGCAATGATTGTGAAAGGTTTTTTTCTTTCCACAAGAGGTCTCTCCGGTCTTATTATTTGCAATAATTCGTCATAATGCCTTTTAATGGTGTCTTCTTCTCCTCTGAATATCCAACAAAAAGTTAGACCTGACTTAAGCCAGACTTAAACTAGGTGTACCCCAGGTTTAAATATGTGTACAATTTCCACAGAGTTAGACCAGGCTTAAACCTAGGTTTAAGTTAAACCTGACTTCAGAAACGCAAAATTAAACCTAGGTTTAAATCTGAGAGTTAGGCGAGGCTTAGACTAGACTTAAACCTAGGTTTAAAGTTAAACCTGACTTCAGAATACGGGCCAATATGTTTAATCTTAAACATGCAAGTTGTTTTCTCTACTCTATGCACTGATAATATGGGCTATTAAAAGAAAGGACAATATAAGATTTTTTTCCCCCAAATTTGTCTTACTTAATAGTTGACAGACATTTTGAAGAAGAAAAAAGTTTCAGAACCTCACTGTTGCTTTAAATCTCATCTCATAGCACTCTATTCTATCCTTTGTTGAGTTAATTCATCACTTTATTAATTGATGTATGAAAAACTATTTTTGCTGACTTCCCTCCCTATCAAAGAACCATGATTAAGGATGGCAAGATATCCATGATTTGAGGCTATTAATTTCTAATTCAATTGAATAATCACATTAACCCGCAATGAAAACATCACTGTTAAGGTTGGCATCCCGATGGAATTTCGTTTTGATCCTAATAAGACATTTACTGATGAGAGACGAGTGAGGAGTTTAATATTGTTAGAATAGCTGATGGGAACATATTGATATGAAACAAAAAACTTGAAGCAAACGTAAAGGAAATGCTTGCTAATCTGATTACACAATGGTTATTAGCGCCTGGTTTATTGATTCTCCCCGACGTCTAAGGTTACTTCTCAATTCGAGTTCCGTTTGGCCGGCTCGCAAAGAAAGATACGCAACATTCTTGGGTCACATGATCTACAAAGACATGAAACGTAATCTAATCAAACAATCAATGCTCTAACACTTTCATCAACTTCAATTTAGGTATGTGGGACTGAGATAGAGCTGGGCCGGCCGGGCTGGTTTTATTTGAGACGGGTGATGAGAGAGTGATAACATGAGCTCCTAACCAATCTGTCCCGTTTCATTTCTTCATGTTTACTCTCCTACATGTTTGAGTTTTCAATAAACAATGGCCGTGCCCTGCTTTCGTATTTGCTCATGTTTTAGTTTCTGATTTCAAATGTGTTTCACGTTGTCCACATCTACACATAATTTGTCATGTTAACATTCAAGCTTAGCTTTACCATCTGATGCCTAGCACTCTTTAGGCCCATTTGAGCAGCAACTAATCAACCGTTGGTTTGCCTGTCTTCCAAGCAAAAGGAATTAGTTTTTCTCAATTCTTCATTAAAATAAGTTTAGTGGAGTCTGAAGTAAAGACACTATAACTTCTCCCTATGCCTCCCTCTAGAGTAAGAGATGTCATTACAGAAGTTTAAAAAACATAGGCCTAACACTCCAGACTCAATTAAACTTCTTTCATTATGTGGTCAAAATCTTGATACTGGAAAGTCTCTTCATTTTAGCTGTATATCCTTCCAAATTTTCTTACCAATTAAGTACATGTAGGTGCTTGGCTGAAGAAAATATAATGTAAGTAATAACACTATAATTTCTCATCAGTTGACAGAGTTTGGCCACAACCAGGCTTCCATGAAATATACCAGGGAAACAGAGCTGATGAAACAGCACTGCATCGCTGAATTTCCAAATTGGTGAAATAGAGGATATCAAATTATTTTAACATATCAAAGATAATTGAGCGTTGTCTGTTTAGATAACCGATGCAGTTCTCACATTTCTGTGTGAGGTCAATGTGGTTTATGAGTCATCTATATCACCATCAGGTACAGCTAGCTAGCTATAAATATTAAAATGGTATTCAGGGATCTTAAAGGACGTCCTATTCAAAATGTTGGCTTGATCATCAAAGTAGAGGACTGTTCATTAATTTGGCATGAAATGTCAAACAAAACATCCCTGAGATTTAAAAAACATAAATAATTGATATTCAGCACAGGAGAATTAGTCAAGAAGACCTAAAAAGCATATCCTGTGGTGCAAATAAACCCAGAAATCAAAGACAATATTAAAAAATAACCAGAAGAATGATTTGAAAGGAAGTCCATATAAATAATTGTCTCTATAATCTTTTGGACTGGTTTTCAACATGTATTATCAAAAGGCAAACAGGATCGACCTTTAATAGCCATCCAGCTAGCATTTTCAATTGTCATGCCTATGAGTATAGCCCTGGTTAAAAATAAAACAAAAAAGGTACTACTGGGTAATCTTATACCCTAACACATTATTCAAAGTGTCATCATGTGCATCTAATTGCTAGGAATATCATCTTACATGACACAGTCACCCAAGAAGACGGGTAGTTTGTATAATTGAGTCTTTACAAGGAATGACGTTTGAATGAGATACCAATTTGCTTCATTCTATGAGGTGTGAATTAACTCTGACAGAACAATAGAGCTTCTGATCGACCTGCTGGGCAGACAAGGGGGTAACGCCTTTCTCATGAATGAACTATGACCTACATATAGTTTTAACCTTTCAACGCATACATGTATATGCACAATGAATGAACACAATGAACATTGAAATGCCAACGAAATTGCCAAGACACATTTTAGTGTATGATGATTATACAAATATAAAAAGAAATAGCCATGCATGTACATTTGAGGTAAAGACTACTTAAAACTAATGAATAGCAAAAAGGAAAGTAAGGTATACATTTAGAAGTGAACATTTTTTTAAAGGCAAACATAGACTTTGATCTTTCTACTATTGATATATCTTACATTTACCCTAGTGAAAATAGATGTCATAAATGCAAGACAATCTGCTCGAACAGATGTCCTCTGAAATAACACCAACCGCCAAAACCCCAGAAAATTAAGAAAATTGGCCAAGCTGATCAGCTAATTATGTTTACTGTGTCTGGTTAGATGTTCCATGGCTTTTAATAACAAGCTCCTCTGACAAGGCGATTGAAGGTATTGCTAGATCATTTTTTACGGAGGGGGGAGGGGAGGGGGGATCAAATTTGCAACAATAATACCATTTCTTCAAAGCAAGAAAACACAGTGTCGACAGTTTTCTAAATTTACTGACAAAAAAGAGAGATTCAATGTTTTCAGACAGTTTACTGACAGTTCTTATTCAAATTAACAAATGAGAGGGGGAAGGGGGTGTTCCATCCCCAACACCCCCCTCCAGCAACACCCTAGCTGCCTACATACTGTAGTCACTGATGCACTAAATAGATTCACAACTCAAAGCTACACGCAGGGTGAACATCTAAAGAGCTATAAACCTCTCTGGGACCGATCTCTTCACGCTTAGTCACAAGCATATCTGAATTTCTGGATAACGCATCAATACCAGTCAGTACGGAATTCAGCTGGAACTCTTCTACAATTATTCATAGCTAATTACATGTAATTTGAGGAGGCAGACGGGTGCAAAAATGCTGAGAACTTGATCGGACAAGACAATTTTTTTAGAAAATATAAAAACAGTGGAAATGTAAGATAACACAAATGGTAATCTACATACAGATCTTCAGGATAGGTTGCATAGCCCTTTGAAGATTACACTTTTGTAAAGTAAATTTGTTACACTCTTGCTAGTTTTTTTATTTTTTACTCTGATTGTACATGACAGTATGTTTCAGTATGTTTTTAAAAAATTTGTTCTGTTCTTTTGTTCTTGTTTCTCTTATTCCTGTATGTGTGTGTTTTAGGGGTAGGCTTTCATATAAGGATATCCCTCCTTTCTGCCTATCCCACATGCTCTTATAAATTGCCATTGTTATTTTGTTATCACTATCTTGTTTTTCTATCATTCCATTCTGTATTTGTATGTTTTAAATGTTTTCATGAAGAGTGTTGAATAAACTTTGAATTGAATATATTAGAGGACTAGACCTCAATGAAGAACATAAAGGAAAATACTCAGAAGAAGAATGAAGAAGGAAAGAGAAAGTTTATTACATTTTCTGTACAGAGCCAATTGGAGAGGACCTTGCAATTAACACACATCACAGTACCGCCAATTTGTGTTTCACTGATGACAACTTCAAAAATTCATAACTTACTTATTTTTGTATGTGATATTGCTCAAACTTTCATTAATTTGTTTCTCTCATTTTCCTACTTTTATTAAAACCAACTGTATATAAGTGTGGACTTTCCTTTTAAAGGCACATACAAGCAGGTCCTCATTGGGAATTTGACACCATTTGGGTGTTTACCCAATAAAAGGTTTAGTGTTTAATCACAAAGAGTGGACTTCACTTTTAAGACCGATGTTTTTTTTAGTAATGCTCTGTGCCATGAACTGCCATAAGGAATTCTCATTATACTACAATTTCCCTCACCCTCAAAATATGTAGGCAAGCTGGAGTATTTTCTGGTGGGACAACGGTTCGCTGCCTGAAAGATCTGGGCACACATTAATTGGTAATTCAACCAAATGTGGTTTGCAGCCTATTATGATGCAATACACATGGACACCAACTACTATGTGGCTTTAATACTAAAAACTCCTGAATTCTCTTATTCCCATAGGCATTACATAGGATCCAACCAATTGCATAGGCAATGAGTTAAATAGTGAACACTAAATTCTTCTTGATTCCTGTAATTCTTTCCTCATCAATCTACCCAATATAGACGTATACCCACTCGATCCCTTCACTCTGCATCTCAACACCTCATTTAAGCCCACAAACCCACGAACGACAGGACAAAGTTGTCAGGATCTATAAAATTCTCGACTGCAGCTCCACGCCTTTGGAACTCCCTCCCCAATACCAAACCATCACAGAATATACTACCTTTAAATCACAATTGAAAATCATACTTGTTCGAAAATGCTTTCTGGTGTCATTTAAACTGCATTATTGTATTTCATCACAATTCAAACTACATTGCCTTACTTTTTCATAACTTGCTTTCATTTCTCTATAATTGATGTTAATAAGTGCTTTGGTTAATCTTGTTCTCCAAAGATGAAATGTGCTATAGAAGCCGGTGTTATTATCATTATCATTAAATATCCTAAATTAGTGAAGATTACATATCCAAAATATCATCAAACATGCACAATCTTTATATGACGAGGAAATATGCTATATGCGATATGCAGCTATGCTCTTTTCATCGCTGTCTACATGTATGTAAATTACTCTGCAACACGTATCTATATCTCTATACCTCTCTGTCTCTCAATTTCATAAGATGTTTGAATTGTCCAATTTTCAAAATTAATTCATGGAAGAAATTTCCCATTCCTTCCTTCCTCGTTCTCCCTCACTCTCTATCTATCTCTCTCTCTCTCTCTCTCTCTCTCTCTCTCTCTCTCACATACACTTTCTCTGACTGGATTCCTACTGTTTCTTCTAATCAGGTCTCTTTCTTTCAATCTTTCAATCTGTCTGTTTTCTCTCTGTCAACATCCATCTCTTTTGATCTACTTTTCTTTCTTTCACTCTTCTTTGCATGGAAAGGAAAAACTCTGTTTATCTCTCCCTTTGTGGCTATGAAACTACTTCTGAATCTCACTGTTCAAGTTGAAATGCAAAAAAAATGTTAAATAAATTTCTCCAACATTCTATAAGTTTCATGATCTGTAACAAGTTCTGTTATCTTACCTTGATCCATCACAGAACTCTACAGTGAGTTTGTTTCCGCTGACCCCTGTGACCTTCGCAGGGAGGTAGCTCATGAGAGCCTCGCTGATCATAGCCAGTACGTAGTCGCCTAGCGCCATCTTCTGGCGACGAGTGAAGGAACCAAAGATATGACGACTGTTCTGAACAGACACCTGCTCGTCTGCCCATTCCAGCTCAAACATAGGGCTACGCTCAATCCGAGATTTCACCACACCTGAACGAAGAGAGTAACATGAACACCATCATCATTTTTAGAGAAAAATAGTAAACTAGAATTTATGTATGTGTGGTATGATATGAAATTTCCTCAACTGTTTCATACCATATAAGGTCCTCCAATACCTAAATCATTAATTAATTGCACATATGCAGTCCTACCACCTTAATGGAACTGAACTGAGTTGACGAGGTATGTTAAAAGATTAATATCTTACAGATATTTTACTGATTAATTTCATAAAAGAATTCACGTTTGACAAAATATGCAAATAATGAATGATATAATTTGCCATATTCATTGATATCTACTTCAGATCTAAAGCATGAATAAAGTATAAGGAACAACATTATTGATAAACCTTTCATTTTTTATCATACTAACTTTTCTCTAAAATATTCACTCTTAAAATCACTTTTACTGTATCTAATCAAAACTTTGGATGTAAATAAGTGGAGATATAAGTGCAAAAAAATGTAGTTTAAATTGCTACATCCTATTTCTAACTTCTAGGTTGTTGAAAAAAGTGTGGCAGAGGTGAAGTTGATGCCATGTCCCCTGAATTTATTACACTACACCAGAGGAAGAGAAAATGGAAAATCCCCATCCCAAAATAATAATAATTATTATAGCAATATATATGTCAGTATCCAGTTGATGCTTACCAAGATAATATCGACCATCCTGTTCCTTCCTTGCGACTACTGGATGTCCCACCCATCCATCCTCCTTCTTCAATATATCCTCTACCACCTGCTTATGAAGGGCGGGGTCGAGGGGGTACAGGTGTTCAGAGGGTACCTGGGCTAGCACCCCATTGTAGAACCGGACTTGGTACCAGAGGTCTGGTAGCGCCCTCTGGATGGTAGCAGGGGCATAACTCGGTGGAAAGTCGGGGTGTCGACCAATCACTGTGTCATTGACCTGAGGAGAGTTAATGAGAGAAAGAAGGTCCAGTTAGGAATCCGGTTTACTGGAATAGGTTCCGTAACTTTGTAGTGAAAGGAAGTTTAAAGCATTATAATACTCATATTGTCAAAACAGAATGATTGGCGCAACAAAAAATAAATTAAGAACAACATCGTACTGATTGGTAAAACATAAGAAGAAGAAAAAACATACACTGAAATAATCAAAGAAATCAATACTTTCAAATTAGGCAAAGTAACCAGGGTAATCTGGACATGGTAATGTAAACTGTTGACATTCACTGATAACTGATTTTATTTTATATTCAATATTCACTCTTTCTAAAAAAGAAAGAAATTGTATTAAAACAACAGAAAATTAGAGGTGCGTAATAGGTGGGTGATGTACGTTTAATAAAACAAATAAGCTCTCCCATTATAGATAGAATCAATATTAAGCAAATAACTACCGTTGGTGAAGGTGATGGGACAAACTATCACTTCCGAGGCGATCTGGATGTAGCTATCTTTCCGAAGCGAAGCTGAGGAAAGATAGCGTATACATTCTGATCGACGAGGAAGTGATAGTTTGCCATCGCTTGAAACCAAAAGGTGATTATTTGCTTTATATTCCACATCTAAAACAATTTAAATACAAAAAGAAAAGGACGTGCATGCATCTACATAAACGACACCAGGCCCAAATACAAACCAAAAAAAATTAAAAGTTTAACCCAACCCCTTGATCTGAGGGTACGGTGCGCGCATAATGTTTGCTTTAATTGCGCTCATTGGTAATGCGCGCTTAATTGCGCCTGTTTTAGTGCGCTTTTGGATAATCTTCAGTGAAAGTGCGTTGCCCTTTGTAGATAGTAGTACTATCTACAAAGGGCAACGAACTTTTTGCTTCTCCCATCAATGATGGGCGAACTATATTTGGTCACGTGATTTACTTATGACCAATCGTAGAGCAAGATTCTTAGTATGTGGAATATAATATTTGCTATCTCTATATCACTATTTACTATTCAATCCTTATATATTCATTGACTCTTTATATGCCATGTAAATCATCTCCCTGTGCCACATTGTATTTATCATGGGATAGATACGACAGAGTTAAATGGGTTGTCATGGACCTAATCAAGACCAGAAATGGGTATTTTTTGAAAATCATTCTGTCAATTGGTGCCCACTGTTTTGTACGCTAAATACCTTTGTGGCAAACAAATGCCCGTGCAGAAGTGTGAAGAAATCAACTAAAATGTTAACCAATTTATCTTCATTATTTCTTTACCTGAAGAGGTTGGTTGGCCACTAGTTTCTCTCGTAAGATGAGTTTCTCAGGAACCTTCAAGACAGTGCTGTTGTCATCAACGATGTAGAACTCACCATCATCAGCGCGAGATTCAATAGTACCTGGGAGAAGAACAATCAGTAGAAATAATTATATCAATAAGGTCTTATACAGTACATGGAACCTTTGAAAATGTCTCAAAATGCATTGTGAAAGGTAAAAAGGAAATTGAAAATATATGAAACACTGTTATGACATGTACCTTCTCCTCCTTCTTCTTACTTGAGAAACTGAAATGCTATTAAACTGATTTGAGAAATTGAATTGCTAATGGATTTGTAGTTTTTCAGATTTCTTAATATCTTGCCCATTTATCAAAAGGCGTTTTAGAATTACAAAACGAGAGCCTTTTACCAACAGTTTCCAAAAATGTATGCCAAATAATAAATAAGAATGATAGCCAAACAATTATTCAGTACTTAAGTAGAGATTTTGAAAGCCTATGTTGATTTGTATTAATTATGACCACTTTCTCTTGTAAACTTTGACTTGGTGTCTCATATCAATTTACTGTGATTGATTTTATTTGCTTCATTTATTTATTTATTTACGACTTTGGGGATGGAACACCCCTACCAGCATGAGTGCTGTTCTTTATAAGGGTCCACCAATGATTACCTTGAATGAACCAGCCAGAGTCTGGTGAATACACAATAACATCATCTTCTCCTATCTCCTCCTTCTCCTCCTCCTTCTCATCATCATCATCATCAGTCGGTTGTCTACCGTTATCCACCGCATCTTCATCACTTCTGGCATCCTCCTCCAAACTACCGTTTTCATCCTGGATGCTACCGGTCTCAGAAGGGGCTTTGATGTCCTCCTCTTTACCCTCTCCCTCTTTATCATCATCTTCTTTATCTTCAATGGTAGACTTGTTGGTAAGCTCTGCGTTTAAAAAGTAGAACAAAAACAACCCATCGTTACTCAAGGGCATAAAATCTTAAAATGAAGATGAGTTTAAAAGTTCCCTACAGCTGTATAATAGTTTCCTTTAAAAATAGATGCGAGGTGTAAAAAGTCGCACCTCAAATTACTCATCAAATAAATTTCATTATACTTCTCTGGTTAAAAAGATTTACATTGTTATTGTTAAAAAGATTTATTTTAAAAAGAAGCAAACTTGAAAAGAAATCCTCAATATGGATGATAAAGAACAAAAAAGAAACAAATAAACAAAGCAAAAGTGACTTTGTACAGTACTCAAAATGAAAATGAACCCCCTCTTCTTCATTCTTTAAAACAAAATGTATACACTGCTTTCAGAAGTATAGAAAACAAAACATAAATATGACTTCATTCAAGATCAATGTGTACCTAATAAAACAGAAATTATATAAAAGTTAAGAACAAGTAAATAGGAAATAAAGAGGCTTTTATGATTCACGATCACTTGAATCAACAGCTGAATGGTCCTGTTAGAAGTATTACATGAAATTGACATCTGACCTGATACATTATTAGTAATAAAATCTGGCTTAGTTCCAATAGAAAAGAAATCACTGCATGTCGGACATGAAATACGACCAACCCACATCTGTATTAGGTCCCTCGGTATGAATATACATGACAAACATCAAATTCAATTTACTCCCAATGACACATTACAGTGATTTACACTGCATCCAGTTTAATTGAAGTCATGCCTTGCAAGATGTTTATATTCCTAACATTCAACAATCTTAGCGTGGCCAGATGGTGCCTCTCCTCCGGAGAAGTAAACACAATCCGACATGTTTCTAAACATGAATTCCACTGTTCCACCGTGCACAGCCTGGAAAATGTTTTGACATGAATGCATTATCAATTCGTGATATCATTCACAGTTTATCCCCTATGCAATCAGTTGGCTCCATTTGGGGGAGGTTAATTTGTTTAATACACTATTAAGTGGATAAGCAAGAGTAGTAATTGTAAATAGATATGGTAGTCTTAATGAGATCATTAACTGTATCATATGTTTATAAACTGGCTCCAGGCCTTCACAGTTTTCACTATGCAGGAAGTTACAAACCTTATTATGACTACATTTCCCACTTGACCAAACAGTTTAGTATCAAATGTAAATGTACAGGTTCAATACACACATTCGTTTGCTCTTTAAGCATGAATATATTACTGAGAGAAGTTATGCTGAAGTCTGGGGAAATGCATATCGAATCAAAATCAAATTGTATCCAACATGCTTACGAACTGATGTATTGTCATTCACAAATAAAGTTGTAAATACAGACAGCTCAGAAATAGAAGTAAAAAGTATTTTAGTAAGATGGTACTCAATAATCATAATCATTATCAAGTTATTCAAAGTTGAAGAATAATTTCCAGCACTGTGACATTGTTCTTCTAAAATTTTTCATTGTGTTTCATCATTTCTGGGTCCTTTTTCTTCATTTCCTAGTTTAATTTCATTGCTTTGATGCATGTCCATCTGATAGATATTCATTCCCAGCATAGCCAACAACCAACAAGAGAAGAAATAGGGTAAAATAGTTTAAAGTGATGCAAGGGACAATCAGTGTGTGATTGGTTGGTGCAGCCAAGGTGACACTCCCTACTTTTTATTTATTTGGGCAAAAAGAATTTCCGTTTCGGTTTAATAAGATTTGGAGTGGACTATTAGGCTATTATTATTATTATTATTATTATTATTATATGAAAAGAATTTACAAAGTAAGGCATATACAAGGTAACAAAACATGTACATAATATTCAATTGATACAACAGTGATAAAAACAATGTAATGGCAAGTCATTAAATACATACATGTATGATGCTAACAATTATCAGCAGTAATGAGGAGGAAACCTTGGAAGCATAATGCTTGTAATTAAGGTTCCCTTTACATAATACACTTGTTACATAATATGTAAAACAAAAAACAAAACAAAAGAACAAAAACTTGAATCAGTGTATTGCCGTTTGGTCTACAACCGGTTTGTCTACTACCCAATTGGTCTATCTCCATATGGTCTACACCCAGCCTGTCTACCATCCATATAGTCTAATAATCATTTAATCATAAATAATAAAAATGATTATTAGACCTTATGGCCCGGATTCACAAAGGAGGTTTGTCAACAAACCTAGGTTTATGTGCGTCATATGACGCTTTTTGACGCATTTTTTGGTCGACAAAACTCCTTTGTGAATGTGGGCCATTGGGTAGAAGACAAAATGGAAATTGGACAAACTGGATATTAGACCAAATGGCTATTAGCCTAACTGGTCATTAGACCAAATGACAAGTAGACACAATGATATAAATTAGACCATGTGGATAGTAGACGGGTTGGGTGTAGACCATATGGGAACAGAAGAACTGGTTGTAGACCAAACAGCAATTCACCCTTGAATCCTGGCACTGAGGAAAGGAAATTGCTTGTCCTAATAATAATAATAATAATAATATTTAGTTTTTACATAGCGCTTATCACAAATGTTTCTAAGCGCTTTACAAATATACTATTACCCCGGTCATTGGATTCAGTGCTTGCTCGCACACACTGTGTGCATAATCTCCACTCCCTGGGGAGCATTCCAGCCAGGCGTTACTTGACGCTCAAAAACTGTT
Source organism: Strongylocentrotus droebachiensis (assembly GCA_035222895.1). Taxonomy (NCBI): domain Eukaryota; kingdom Metazoa; phylum Echinodermata; class Echinoidea; order Camarodonta; family Strongylocentrotidae; genus Strongylocentrotus; species Strongylocentrotus droebachiensis. The sequence goes on along the minus strand of JAVYIG010001245.1, from coordinate 32,495 downwards.
TGACCAACAATGACGGTCGCATCCTACCGGGTACCCATTTAACACCTAGGTGGAGAGTAGCAAGTGCAGGTTAATATTTTGCCAAAGGATATTAGTGCCGTATCGGGATTCGACCCTCCTAGTCCTAGTCCTAGCCTCACCTTTGGTCTGTATTCCACTGTCTCCCATTGTCTCTGATCGTCTCTTCATGTCTACTACCTCACCTTTGGTTTGTATTCACCTGTCTCCCGTTGTCTCTGATCTTCTCTTCATGTCTACTATCTCACCTTTGGTTTGTATTCCACTGTCTCCCGTTGTCTCTGATCTTCTCTTCATGTCTACTATCTCACCTTTGGTCTGTATGCCACTGTCCCCCGTTGTCTCTGATCGTCTCTTCATGTCTACTATCTCACCTTTGGTCTGTATTCCACTGTCTCCCATTGTCTCTGATCGTCTCTTCATGTCTACTATCTCACCTTTGGTCTGTATTCCACTGTCTCCCATTGTCTCTGATCATCTCTTCATGTCTACTATCTCACCTTTGGTCTGTATTCCACTGTCTCCCATTGTCTCTGATCGTCTCTTCATGTCTACTATCTCACCTTTGGTCTGTATGCCACTGTCTCCCGTTGTCTCTGATCTTCTCTTCATGTCTACTACCTCACCTTTGGTTTGTATTCCACTGTCTCCCGTTGTCTCTGATCGTCTCTTCATGTCTACTATCTCCTGCTCCAGGTCCTCCTTCTGGGTCTGTACTCCAGAAAGTTGCTCCTTGGTCTCCCTCCTCTCCAGCTCCATCTGATCTAGCTTCTCCAGCAGCTCCTGGTACTTGCTTGCCAGGCTCTCATTCTCCGCCTCCTTGGATCCACGAGCCTGCTGTATGTTGCTAAGCCTAGGCAAGGTCAAAGGTCAAAATGTATGATAATGACTGAATTGTTACTAATAGCTTCTGTTTCAGTGTACAAATTGCATGAAATGATGATGTGATACTGAGAAAAAGTAGAAGGAAGCAGAAAACAACATAAGAATCACTTGGTCTTATCCCGTATTGGGGCACTTTTGAAGGAATGATGAGATGGTGTGATGTTTCTTGAAGCTTGAAATGTTCATACCATTTAATGTGGCATGGTTTGGGAAATGGAGTTCTAACTTTTCCAATGAGCAATCATTTAAAAACAGCATTAAAACTAATACATTCTGATAACATGATCATCCCAAGACACACTCAAATATGTTGAGATATATAGAATATATAGTTATCATTATCCTAATGAAACTCAATATCCCAAAATAAAGTGAAAATTGAGGAAATGTGGTGAGAGATCTATAGATTCAGTTACCATTTTAAGGTGACACAACTACACAACTTACAGTGATGTAAACATCTGTGAAAGAATATCTGATCTTGACTAAAATGGTTGATTGTGCAAGATATGGTCCAGCAACAATTGATATAAGGATGTTTTTCCATTACTAATTGAATTTCTAACTTCAACTGACAATCCACACTTTACCTAACCATGAACATTACCTTCAACCTAACCTTAAGTCAAAGTGCAACCAAAGTGCTAACAATAAAGACTGGAGTAGATGTCTCTGGAACAAACACTTTCACCAAATGGTCTTGTCTCGACTTACCCCAGCAAAGCATTGCGCACACTAGAAATTACTGCAATGCATATGCTTTGCTTCCCAAACTTAATGTGCATATCTCACTGTGTACCTCAGTGTAAAATCGAATCAATATGTCCATCGTAAGAGTCATGACTATCACAATTACCAATCACAACAAGACAGTGACTGTGAAACTATTTATCTTACCTTAATAATCTTTTCAGGCCCTCAAAATCCACCTTGTAGCCATTTCTTAAGACACATATAGTGAATTATCACAAAAACATGCTTTGTAAATTTTGAACATAACGTATTGCAAGTTTATCATACTGTCCCAGCAAAGAGAAAACATATTTTCATAGGTGTTCTTGGCAATCTTCTTTCTTTTGCTAGATCAGACAATCTCTGGCAAGGTTTTGATACTCTTGAAAGCAACTTTGATCAGAAAAGCATGACTATATACAGTCCAAAACACTGTGGTTGCTTGCCTATTCTCCAAAACCTATGCTGTCTATACTACTCCTGATGTTGAAATACCCTCAATGAGCAGTCTTGTGGAGGTCAAGAAGGGTATTCATTTTGGCGGCCATTTTAGATTTTCACAATTTACGAGAAATGCTCAAGATTTCGCGTCTGGCACTCGTCAGATTTGGAATCAGCACCCTCGAATTGACAAGAAACCATCAAAAAACATTGTATATATAACAAAACAAGGTTCCTTGCTCTCTAGTCTGGACTATATCCTTCTGACAAATACTTCCATAATATCATAACCAAAAAGCTGCCACTGTACAAATCATTGCACAACACTCAATCGAATGCACCTTCTGTTCCATAAAACCTGGATGATATTTATTCTGAAATATATATCACTTTTGCTACCCTATCTTCTTCATTTTTTCAGTAGATTTTTATTTCTTAAGTCATCCCCGGCTCTGTTACCTGTCAGTAAGATCGTTATGTGTAGATGCTAGCTGAGTATGTTGACCTTCCAGTACATTGTGTTTATTGAGTAATGCCTCAGCCCTCTTCCTCAGCCTCTGATAGCGCCCTTGGATACGATCGTACTTCTCCTTCAGACCGGTGTGTTCATCCAGAAGAGCCTCATGTCTCTCTGCTGCCCTCTGGAACTCTTCCGTCTGTTTCTTCTGATCTTGAAGATCCTCCTGCATTGCCTGATGGGATAATAATAATATTTCACTTTAATATAGCACTTGACACGTCAACAATGTCTCTAAGCGCTTTACATTATACTCTTACCAATCTATTAGATAGAAGGAGTAGAGATGATAGAAGGTATACAGGTAGACCAAGACAATGAAGACCCCTCCAGGGATAAGAGAAATCTGGTCTTTATAAACAGATAAGAAGAAAAGATGGGATCGTAATAAAGATGGTTGTGTAAAAGTTTGAACTCAAGATGACTGCTCTCTCAAGTAGAACTCTAAATGGTAGTATGATAGACTGCAATTTTTTTTCTCACTTCTGATCCTACAAAATTCAATTTGGAATATAAAATCACCTGACATTAAGACTTTCTAGCACAGCTGTTGTTCTCTTCATATAATGTAGATGAGCAGGTATTAGTGGGGTGATGTACAAATCATTAATTTATTAAGTCCCCCATATATTGACTATATTTTACTGGTAATTGGATATATTTTCCACTGAAATAAAGCTCCATGATCTCTCATCTTGCACACACATTTCATACATTTCATCCATCATCCAATGCCTGTTTTTCACGTACATTGAGTGAAGCTCTTCTCTGCGTATCTCAATCAACAATGCATCATTCAGAGCCTCTGAAGCATCCTACACGTAATTATTAGAACAATGAGAATTCTCTGATTCTTGTTCAGATCTTACCTTTTGATTGCCGATATATTCCTCATGTTGTGTTGTCAGCTGCTGTTGTAAATCAACCAATCTCTCTTTGATCTCGGATGATATTACACTAGGCTCATCTTTGGTATTCTGAAGATTTAAAAAAACATAGACTAATGTCATCATCTTGTCGTCTAAATAATGCCTGTACTACCAATGAATCGTGACTATATATTTTGTCTTTAAATACATATCTCGGCTGTCAGTTCACATCTTGTCCCCCTTTTTGTCTGGTAGTCATTTATTAATATCTTTGAGAAATTTGAAGTACACATAATAACTGGTCTATTGAATTGTAGCTTTGCCATGCAACGGACAGTGACATCTCTCTTTCTCTCTCTCTCTCTTTTTTTTGACTGGGTTCATAACTTGTAAGTATATAGAGTTTGTGGCTGCATCGCTTATGCTTTGATCTATAGCTATGATACAGAGAACAATAATCTCTAACTTCTTGACCGATGTGACTGTAGAGAACAAACAGGGCATCGTTGCATAAAACTTACCGTTGTTAACTGGCAACTACCATGGTAACAGGGCTCAACAGCCAATCAAAATCAAGGTTTCCATGGTAGTTACCATTGATGGCAAAGTTACCATCTATGGTAAGTTTTGTGCAACGATGCCTAGGTCACTTTTACTTTTACCAAGTTTGAAATTAATACTCATGTATAATACTTCCTAAAATGAAACCATTCATAAAGTAATACCACTCATAATCTGTTATCTTTCAATGAAAAAGACATTTCAATTCAAGAGGGCCCCATCTTACAAAGAATTTCAATTCAATTTGATAAATAATTGATTCTCTAATCAAACATTAACAAATAAACAGTTTCTATTGATTGCATGTACGTGCTGTAATTGATGCATTTTTATGTATTTGGTAACTTGAGCCTAGGAGGCGAAAAGCAAACTGAATCACTGTAACACTCTGGTCTCTCCTCCCGGAATAACTGATTGGGGGGTGTGTATGTTGACCACTACACCAGGATTTCCCCCCTACCCTTATACGAATAGTGCAGTGGGTTTTTCAGGCCAAGATGGTGACTCTCCTCTACACTGCAGCCTTCATTTAACGTCATATCCGAGCAGGGGGGTGTTTCACAAAGATCCTAAGTCAAACCTAACTCTAAGTTGGACTTAAAAATTATGGATAGCCATTTGTAGCCTTAAAATAAAATATATTAAAAAGCAAAAATTCAAGTGTTTTAAACTTTCCATAAATTCAACATCAAGAACATGAAATCTCCTTAATGACAGAAAATATGAATAATTTGAATCAACATTTTATGCCTTTAAAAAAGACTTTTACAAAATATTTTCAAAGATGCTAACGGCTTTCCATATTTGTTAAGTCCAACTTAGAGATAAGTTTAACTTAAAATCTATGTGAAACACCCCCCTGATCTCTTTAGTAGATAGAGCTCAGTCTTGGTAGAACTCATCTAAGACTACAGATAATCTTAATAACTCTCACCTCTTTATCGCTCTCACTCTCGTGGTGATCATTGTCTTCATCCGATCTGTCACTATGATGTGATGAATGATTGGAAGCTGAATCAGAATGATCACTCCCTGACTTCTCTTGGTCCTCTTCTTCCTCACTAGAATCTTCCTCCTCCTCCTCCTTCTCTTCTTCCTCTTCCCTGCTTTTCTCTTCTTTTTCCTTTTCTTCCTTCTTTAACTTATTCTTTTGTGCTGCCAGACGTTTGAGCTTATCAATGGTGACAATGCTATCCCTGTCATCCCTGTGTAATAAACAAAATAAAATCTTCATTCAAAGTATATAGGTAGCATACTAAACTTTGAAAATCTTGGTCTCCTCATGAACAGCCATCCAAAATGTAGGTACCGGTATAAGCTTCATAATCATCTCTTTGTTTCATGAATAGCAGGATGCTTGCCTTACTATTCATATGGCTGGATTGTTTGTGCTTAAATAATGAAAAGCACTTTATATTACCTGGCTGTCAAATGCAATAACTTTGCTTATGCTTAATATTTGTATTTTTTTGTAATGCTATCAATTTTGTCACATCTCAATTTGCAAAGTGAAAAAAAATTAAAAGACTTTACTTCGAAGAAAATTGGCTATGATGGAAAGAAATATATGAAAATTCATACTGCAGTAACGTTTTTGAAATCTTTGAGTTAAACTATGATTCATAATTAGACAAGAAAAATATATATATATTCCTTTTAAATTTGCAAAAGAAATACAGTCATACAATGAAAGGTTTCCAATCATCCACCTCTTGAATGGTTAGATATAAGAATGTCCTGAATGGATACAATCAAACTAACTTACCAAACAAATGCTGAAAACATAGTTAATTGCAAAGATTAAACAGGATAGTTGACTTTGGACTTACTTTGACATGTATGGTCCTTGTACATCCACGATAAAGCGAACCATTGAGTTGTATTCCTCCTTGGAGATCTTCAGCAGAGCATTCCTCATTACGCTCACCTACGACAAAAACACAAACGTAGAACAGTTATGAAGAAATCAAGGCAAAGAATGAAAAGATCTACCACTTATGTGCTAAATATCTTTACATTCCATCCATGAGTTACATCAAATTGGAGGATACTTATTATCTGAGAGATCATTCAACTACTCAAATCTCTATCTCTCTCTCTCTCTGCTTTAAGTGATAACTGTAAAACCAGAAAGTTTCGAATTCAAAAGAAATTCATACGTGGTCCAGAGTGGTGACAAGATTGTACCACAAAGTAAGTAAATATTAACATTGAATTTCACAGGTGACAAATGTTGATTAATAGAAATCTGGCTTCCCTTTTCAAGATCCTTCAACAGCTTCAACTCTGCTGGGTACCTTAACCCCCCTCCCCCTCCCCTGAGTGAGTTAATAAAGGATTATTCTGATCATATGGACTTACCTTCTCAGCATTGTAAGTGTCTGGTCTCATCTTGAGGACCAACCATTATCATACCAAGAAACCAAGCCTCATCCACCCTCCAACTTACACCCCTCCCCCTACCCCCTCCCCTCCTCCTCCTCCCCACAAATTGAGGTAACAAAGGTTTAGCCTGTTTGCTATGTATGAGCTAGCTGGTGTTTAGACTCACCTTCTCAGCATTGTAAGTGACGATGGTATAGAACTTAGACTGTCTGGTCTCATCTTGACGACCCACCATGATCATACCAGGTATCCATACTTCATCCACCCTCCAACTTACATCCCCTCTTCCTTTCCCCCTCCCTACCAAGTGAGGTAACAAAGGTTTAGCCTGTTTGCTATGTATGAGCTAGCTGGTGTCTGATCCGATCATATGGACTTACCTTCTCAGCATTGTAAGTGACGATGGTATAGAACTTAGACTGTCTGGTCTCATCTTGAGGACCCACCATGATCATACCAGGTATCCATACTTCATCCTCTGCAGCATCTTGCCTCATCATTACACAGTCTCCAGTCTGTAGAGTACAAGAAAGACAGCGTGTCAAAGGTCATAATGTTAAATAGCAATGAACTGAGATTAAGCCTTAAGTTAGGTCAGAGATCTTTTCTAGCAAATAATACAAAATCTGCTTTGGGCCCATTGCCATATGGAAAACTTAGAGAAAATTATGACTTTTAAAATCAGGATAAATATTGGCTGCACTTTCTGTTAAAATTCTATAGGTCTATGAACCCTTTTCAATATATCTCAAGTACCTTAACAAATACAAAATGTGCATATTTATTGTAATAATGCCTGGAAACAACACCAGTTATTAAGAAAAAGATGTTTGGTCAACTACTTTGATGAAATGATGACATTAAACCTTTATCTCCAAATTGGGAAATAACTTTGAATCAATATTGACATCGGGCAGTACATCTCTCAATTAAGTCTCTCAAGAAAGTGCATTTTCAGATGATATACTCACGATAAGTTTTGGTTGAGCCTGGGCCCCTTTGAGCTGTATTGCTGATGAAGATGAAATCCGGACTTTATCACCGATCACTGGGAAGAATGCATCAATCTGATTCACGTTGGGGACGCGCACCACCACACCTGTACAACGATGATGATTATAATGTGATCATTTTAGAAGTGTCGTAGTAAAATGTTTTATGCACTTGACTTGAAATTCAAAAGTCATGGTTTGATCCCTGACACGGCACTAACGTCCTTTGGCAAGGCATTAATCTACAATTGCCACTCAATATCCAAGAGAGAAATGGGGACCCGGTAGGATGACGAAAGCATTTATGTTAGTAATTGCCTATGCCCTGACCAGGGTACTAGTATCTGTAAAGCGCTTAGAGACGGTATTCCGTATTAAGCGCTATATAAATCCTGATTATTAATATTACTATTTTATGAGTGAAGTATCAGCGTCACATTTCATGGTGAATAAAGTGAATTGTAGGTAAGGGTTTTTCAGGGTTACACCAGATAATTTTTCCAAAGGAACAAGAGCCTTGGAATGCCCAGGTGATCTATGCTTAGAGCTCTTTGGTTCTTGATGTTTGCTCTGATGGTCTTCAGGAGAATGACTAAAACTTATTCCTATGAAAGAAACACAGTATAACCCTGAAAAGCTTTTAATTATGTTCAATGTACTTACAAGGATCCTACTAACATTGATCTTTAACCAACTGCTATAATCAACTTGGATGCTCTCTTAAAGTACTATCATAACAAACATGATTTGGGGATATTGTGTTTAAATTAAACAGGGAAGTGGTCATGGCTTTCTTAGACATCATCAGATGAAAAACAGCGCAAAGACTTTTTTTTAAAAGAAGCAATTTCAAGAGCCTTGTCTATAACTATTGTAATAAGCAAACATTACAAGGACTCATTACATAATACTGACATGATTTCTGTGGAAATAGCAATAAGGTATTGACATTGCCCCTGATTTGATTTATCGAAAGTAACTGCGATCGTGTCGGTAGATTTTGGTGCAATGGAAATAGAATCTGCAAAGGTATTACTCAAAATTTAGTTTCTATAGAAATAAGTTGTAAACTTTATCAAAAGTGTTTTTATAATGTTCCTATATCCGATTCATGACTCTTTTCTTCCCCATCATTTACATTATTTTCCTTTTTTTAGCATCTCTCCTATTTTGTCAATACTTATCCATGCACCCACTAGAATTTGCATTTTCTTTTATTTCTTTTTCTCTCTGACCCCATTTCCATGCTTTCTAAACATATCACGTTCCTCTTTCTCCCAGTGTAACTATATCTCTGTCCCTATCTTCTTATCTTTGCTTAATCCAAATCTGACCCTCTTTTTTCCAACTCATACTATTTTAAACATGCATCTCTCTGTCCTAACCCTACTGTCGATTTTGATATCACTTTGTCTCTCCCTCTTTTCCTCTATCACTTTCTCTCTCTCTTTCTTTCATCCCTGTACTTTCTTCTCTCACAATATCTTTTATCTCTCCAAATCTCACTGTCTTTCCCCCACCCAAACCATCCTTCTACATTTCTTTTCTATTTTCCTCTTCTTTATCCCACCTTGCTCTCCTCTTCTAATCTGACTGACCATCTGTCTATCTATCCCATCTTATCCTGTGTACTTTCTATCGCTGACTCTACCCTAATCCTCCTCACCTGGGTAATAAGAGTTCGTCTTGCTTGCTTCTTCCCACAATCTGAGCACCCTGGCTGAATGGATATCATCCTCATTCTCTGTCTCTTTAATTAATTCTCCATCTCATTCTCACTCTCTCCCCAACCCCCTTCCCCCTTTCTCTCTCTTTCTCACTTTCCCTCTCTCTCTCTCATTTTTCTATCCCTATACCCACGCCTTCCTCACCTTGATAATAAATTCCATTCTTTTTGCTCCTCCCTACAATCCGATCACCCTGGCTGAATGGATTCATCTCTTAATTCACTCTCTATCTCTTTTACATCCCCTCTCTCTCTCACTGTATGTCCGTCTGTCTCTCTCTTTCTCTCTCTTTCTTCTATCTCTCTTCTGTCTCTCTACCCTAACTTTCCTCACCTGGATAATATAGGCCATCTTGCTTGCTCCTCCCTACAATCCGTGCACCCTGGCTGAACGGATTCATCGTCTTCACTCCCCTTCCCTTCGTTACAGCCTTCTTGGACTTTTGCACATGACTCTGGGGGGAGGACTTAAACTCACTGCTTCTCCGCCTCAAACCAGCCTGATAAGCAAAGAGAGAAAAATAAGCCATCAATTTCTGGCCTCATCAGAGATTCACCAGTTAACACTATGAACATGACGGACAAAGAAGGAGGGCAAAATTCACAGTTCCTCATTCTACCCTCAACAATTGCTGTGGTAGACAAAGGAACATCCCTTCACTGCTATTATGTAAAAATGTGTAGAACAGGTGAATATGCATGTGACACCGGTTCTACACATTTGTACATAATAGCAGTGAAGGGATGTTCCTTTGTCTACCACAGCAATTGTTGAGGGTAGAATGAGGAACTGTATATTTTGTCCTCTTTCTCTGTCCGTCATGTTCATAGTGTAAGGCTTCACAATTACTTATCGTATTTGGAGGAGCTGTGTTTAGGGCAAACCCTCTTTCTAGCAGGCCATGTGCAGAAGTCCCAGAAATGTTTATTTTATAATAGACAGACACAGTCATTTCAGGACAGAATTGCTTGGATGATACATTTAATCAAGCTAAAAATAGATGAAGAAATGGGATACAAAATCCTTCAGAAAGCTGCATAGACTTATAAATTTGAAAGACTGTAATCAATAGCTTTTTCTTCTTATTTCTCTACCAATTGAAAGAAAAGTGAAGTAATTTGGAGGAAATTAAGATTTCAAAATACTGCTACAAATCAGGTTTGCCCCACAACACACTCTTCCAATTAACCGATACTCATGAAAGACACTCAAGTTATATCAATGTAATATTCAAACATTAGCTCAACTATACAGACTTACGCACCAGTGCACCATGTGATACAAGGTGGGATTAGATAAACAACAGCAAATGCATCTAATGAATTGCATATTAAAGTTCTCAAGAATATTGATATCATAAAATAACAGTATACCTAATATTTATCAGGAATTAAAAATATACATGTTTACTGACTTTAATATACCCACACACACTATACTGGCATGAACAATCATCAAATATACATTTTGTATTAAAGAACTAAATAATCTAATATGCTTCACTTAAACTGAAAAAGCTAAAGGATATCAACATGTCATGATTATCAAGCAGTTTAAAACAAATATCTTAATCAATATCATAATTTAATTATAGAATTCTTATTATTTTTGTTGTTTATATACATGGAATTTTTCTTCACACACACAAATAATAGGTGAAACCTTAGTATTATCCCTCTGGAAAGCAAAAACATTGCACAAGCCAATTTACATGCAGGTACACCACATCCCATCATTATACTCAAAGATAAAAATATACAGAAATATATCTCACTCAATTATATCAAACATAAACCATTGTTCCTCTCTGAAAATTGATAATATCATTAAGGCTCGAGCTGCGTATTATGTCAACATTTTATGACCTGATTACAAATGGACGGATCAAGAATAATTTGTTCTTAATTTAACAAGAATTAGCACACACAAAGATTAATATTCAATGAAAGACTGATTATGGAAGTCAGAAAATGCATAATTTCACAAATCACACAATGTTTTTATTTTTGTCTTGATAAAGTACACAATAATGCATGCTAATAAAAAGGCCAATATCAGAAATAACAATATTCCAACATATTTTGAGCTGATATAGAGCATAATTACATTAGTCAAATATCTGGTAAAAACATCTTTGTCATAAAATTACCTACGGAGAACATAAACCCTTTTGCTACAATTATTCCACATTTTTTGGTTTGGATCAATAGATTTTGATACAAAACCCTAAAACTATGCCAGATGTATGAGTAGAAAGTATCTATTTTGGTTTCATGACTATATTGCATTAAATGCCAAGAATTTTGAAAAGGAAAATAAGCTTTACAATCACAACTAAGATTCAAAGCCATTGCTTTTCTATCAAAATTAGCAATTTTTGAAAAAAAATTGAAAACATTTGAGACATTGCAGTATATTTCAACATTGTAGCAATAAAGGACCAATATGTGATCAGTGCAGCCCTAAGATTAATTCATGTCCTGAAAGGGTTAAGGCCTTGGTCTAACTTCCTTTGTTAAACTTGACCTTAGATTAAGCTTAAATCCAGTGACGGGTTTCAACTAGGATTCCAATTCAAGCATTGCCTAAGCATAAAATGGTATTGTCCTTGGTTGTCTTTACCCTATTTAGCATAATAGAGAGACTCTAGTCTTTCATGCGCTATATAAATTTATCTTTAATATTATTATTATCATTATTTTTATTACAGTTTCAACCAATAAGCTTAGTATTGTTTGGTAGTCACATGTGATTTGAGATGAAATGTTTAAACTTGTTTTAACTGGTAATGTGAGGGTTAGTTAATAATAAAGCGGTCAAGATTAGATTCTGATTAGATCGACATGAACTTAAGCTGTTTGTCTACCTCTTCATGACTATCTTTCTCTGAAGACAGGTACTCGTCTTCCTCCTCTGGCGACGAAGACGATTCCAGCGAATCCTTGTCTGATGCGCTCCGGTTACCATAGCTAGGACGAGGTGTCCTTTCCAGCTTGCCTGTCTCATCGTCCACATCAGAATCCTTCTCATCGTCATCATCATTATCCTCCTCCTCATCATCCTCATCACTGTCCCTATCAATCTCATCAAACCCTCCAATCCTTGATTTACTCCTAGGGGTTTCTGTGGGTGTCTTAGAGTCTTTGACCTTGTGACCTCCTGAACTTTGACCTAGCCTCTGCTCTCTGATGTGCTTCCTGAGTGACTCACTCTTCCTGAGGTACCTCTCTCCCTTCTCCATCTCCTCTTCCAGCAGGATGATATCCTTCTCTGGGATGGGCCAGCCAAGACGCTCTAAGGCTTCTATGTAGTCATGGCGATTATCCAGGAAGGAATCTGGCTCCAGACTAATACAGGGAGGATTTAGAAAGATACAAAAAATTCAGACTTGGAGATGCAGTAATAAGAGATAAATCAGACATACATATATACATCAAGTCATGTTTTCCTACTGTGTTTTTCATTACTTTCATTACTGTACTCTACAGTACATGCACTATAACTTCTTCTTCCTTTAAGCGAAATATAAAATGGGGAGAGAACATGTGCCCATGCAGGACCTTCACTACAGAATTCTCCCCCTCAAGAGATTAGAAAAAGGAGATCAGCTGAAGTTTTCAAAAATAATGTTTGAACATTATCTGTTTGATTTGGCTAATAATCAATCATCCTCTTTCTCTTTTTTAAAGGTTCTATCCTACTCATGTTGTACTTTTGTGTACGGAGCTTTAATGTGGTTTCATCTTTTGTACTAGTGCACTTTGAGCATTTGAATGGAAGTGAATGTGGTGCCTTACTAACCTTACTTCTGAACATCTGTAAACATACTGTTGCACACAGAATCGTTCATTATCGTAACTATAGACTGTGATCTGTGTATCATAACTCAAAAACAGTGTGGTCGCTTCTGATCTTATCAGGTTATTGAGGGCGTTAACATATCACTTCAAGGAGTTCACTGAAATATGCTACCGAGCTGTGAATAAAACCTGAGGCTGCAATAAGTGTCTCCGACTGCAGTTGATTAAATCGAGTATCAAACCGCAACATAGGTAAGACGTTAAATGGAGGCCCTGTGTAGAGGAGAGTCACCATCTTTGCACGTTAGGAACCCCCTGCACTAGATGTATAAGAGTAGGGGGAAACCCTGGTGTAGTGGTCCACCTGCACACCCCCAATCAGTTATACCGGGAGGAGAGACCCTAGGGTTACAGTGATTCAGCCTGTTTTTCGCCTCCCAGGCACAGGTGACGCCAAATAATTAATAATAACATTATGAAGTGAAAAGGACTTCCCTAAATGCCTGGGGATATACCAACAATCATTCCTTGCCTATGTCCATAAAGTAAGAATGGTTAAAGACAGGCTTTACTACTTCAGCTAGAAGGGATTAGACCACCCAGCGAGCCAGCGAGGTCACTGTGACAGGTGGCTATCTCATTGACTCAGCTCTCATTTAACATAAGAAAAAGAGGATCATGGGGGACCAACAGGCACCGATTGGGAATTTTTCTATATAGAGGTAGCAAGTAGCTACAAGTAGGACAGTGGGGCTTTAAATAAATAAATGAAGTGAAGACTTACTGGTGTCTCTCTTCTTGTGATAGAGCATTCCATACGATGGTGTCAAGTCTTCTTCTATAGAGAGTGAGGGCAGCTTTCACCTTGTCTTCGTAAACCTTGAGATCTACAGCTCCAGGGTTGATCAGGTTGATCTCTTGCTTGTTACCAGTCACATGGGCTAGAGGTAGAACCTGATAGATTGAAAACAAGAAGTGTTAGAAAGCCCAAAAGATCTTTGAAATCAAATTTTCCAGCCTTATGAGCTAGTGGTAGAACCTGATAGATTGAAAACAAGAAATGTTACAATACCCAAATGACCTTTGATATTTGATATTTTTCTAATCTTAAGTATGTTGAAAATGAATTTAATTATTTATATGCGCCTTAAGCATCTCTAGAAGTGGATATGTTGCGCTTTATAAACCTTTGTATTATTATTATTATTATTTGAAACCAAATTTTGTGGTCAGTTGGACTAGAACAACATGATCAGTTCGGGGTCATGATCCACAAGGATGTTGCTTGGGGATATTTCCTTTGGCCATTTCAAGGGTTATAAAAGGAAGAACCCAAGATTATATTATCAAAAAACAATGTTTTAGAAGAGTACAAATTTACAAATAGTAAAAAAGTGAAAGGCGCAAATATTCTAAAAAATAATGAAATGCCGATAATATCAAACACAACAACATTGAAGCTGAGTAAATCTGGCATGGTTTAAAAAAATAACTCACTTTATTTTTGAGGAGATGCCAACAAATGTTTACCAACAAAAGCTTATTAGCAATGAAGTTAATGATGTATTACTTTGTTTTAAACTACAGTATTGTATAGTATAATGAGGCAGGTACAGGAATCTAACATCTCAACACTTTGTTCAAATGAAGCCATTTGAAGATTGTGCATAATAGGCAACTACAAAAAAGAGATTTGTTTGTTTGTTAGTTTGTTTCATTGTTTGTTTGATTGTCTGTTTGTTTGTTTGTTAAACAGTGGTGTTTTTTATTAAACCATTGACAGGTACTTTGTCCAAATTTGGTCTCAATGGGAGAGCTGGGCTGGAAAGAAGGGGATGGGGAAGGGTTTGTAGGGGGAGACGCGTGCTAGACTTACCTCATTGAAGACTTGCGAGATGACATATTTATCCAGAATAGGAACATACTTGGCCTTCTGTTTGACCATAGTACCCCCTAGAGCATCATAGATAGTCAGCTTCTTGGCGATCAAACCATTCTTCTTCAACCATCGCTTGGAGGACACTTGGAGTGGACTGCACCGAGAGAAATCAAATGAGACATATTTTAAAACCATGAGTTAAAATGATAAGTGATGTTAAGATAAGCGCTGTACTTTAGCCTCCTAAAATATTTTTGAAGCATTTCTATTAAAACTGTATGCATAATTCAACCCTTTTTTTTTCAACGGAAATGATTAGACAGTACTTGCAAGTAGTGCACACGTTTCTTCTATAACTTATTGTACATAGGAAGCAAGGAAATTCAAATAAAATATATCAAAGAAAAATTCAGGAAAAATGTATAATCAAAGGTGAGCATATAGGCAATACAAAGCATTAGAAGCACATCAAACATAACTATTTATGTTCATGTCATTTCGTTTCATGTGAAATTTTTCTTAATTTCACCAGTGTGGATACCATATACTGTTTGAATATTCTCTGAAAAGATTTGTGACTGACTTGTCTAATTGCATCTTAAATCAAACAATACTCACTCTGCTTTCTTCTTCAGTTTCTTCTTCTTGCCTTTATCCTGCTGTTTTGCAAGATCTAGATGGGTAAAAAGAAAATCTTTTCTGGTAAGCATCCATCCGATTAATGAGTAATATATATCACTTAAAAAAGATATACTATAATATACAAAATGGCATAATCTACAACCAGAGAATCCTTCACTTCCTATTGAACACCAACGAAGATGACCAATGCTGCATGGAAGACGTAGTGGCAGCAAATGAGAACACTCTTCAGTGTGCAAGAGCCTGGCGGAACATTTGAGCTCAGATGATGGACAGAAAGAAGAACACCATCACTTCAGTTAAGAAAAGTAAATACTTTATTAGTTGATCATCTATTTTTTATATTAAATTTATTGTAATCAGCTACATGTAGAATCTTAGGTGCACACATTGTATGCTTGCATTTATCCAACACCTGAGCCAATAATAACTATAAAGCTATATAATTCAAGATTACTGACTAACCTTGCAAGGCAGTGATGTATCTCTCTTGTTGCTTGTTGAGTAAGACCTGTGTCTCTGGTACGGCCCAGCCATCTAGACTACCCTTTAGCCTCAACCAGCTGGTCTTATTGTGGTCTAGAGATAAAAGAATATAAAAGTATGCGGGGTTAGCCCAGACATCTAGTATGTAAGTCTTAGCTTCAAATAATCTAATTCAACTGGTCTAGCTTATACTGATCTAAAAACATATAAATGATTGTTAGTTATCTGTGTCTTTAGTAAGTCCAACCATCAAGTCTATATCTCTCAGTCTACACTACATAGTCCTTGTGTGATATGAGGACCATTAGTACATAATGATTTCAAGCTATAAATTAATCCAAGTGTCTCATGGACTGCCAGGTTACAAACTACAACATGAAGTCATTCAATTAATTTGGATAATACACTACATAACAATACTTACATGCAATGTTTGGTGTCTTAGACCTGGACTCCTTGGCTGTGGATGGTCTAGCAGTGGATTGTCTAGGACGAGGAGGGAAGGTCGTGGTCCTGCTGTGTCCCTTGGGATGACAGTACTCATGAGAGGTGTTGGAGGTCATACCCAGGGCCGACATGGGGCGACGAGGGGCATAGGTCTTGGCACTCTGGGGGCGGTTGGTCTTGGGTAACTGAGTACCAGAGGAATCTCTGCTCAGGATCTGGGAAGCTGATCGAGCTCCTGATGCTGACATGGGACGCTTCCTGCAAGAAGATGAAGGTGTCAAGCATTCATAACAAGAACAGAGAAGGAATATATCACTCTAATGTTTATATCTATAGAAACGTATCCTCTTTTAACGTGTGTTCTAGGATTCTTTTTGTTAAAGATATAGGGGTTAGGGTTAGAGTTTGGGTTAGAGTTGCGATTTAGTTTCAAGTTGGGTATTGGCTTGGGTATAATAGGGGTTTCAAGGATGATGATGATGATGATTCACAGCACTTGTATGGTGCCATATATCTGTTTCAAACATTCAAAGGATGAAGGAATTTAATTAATGATGCATAATGGCCTTAGAGCAAGTGTTGTCAGATAATCTGTGGTACAGACATCTCTGTGAAGATCTCAATGTTCTTGATATATGAATTTTACGGTTCTTAATAATTCCTTTTGTAATATCAAGTGCGGATATCAGTACTTGATGAAACTGGTCAACGAGCAGAGTTTCAATTTCGCTCATATTACAAAAACTTAATTTGCATTAAAACACTTACGGTATGGCATGGTCCTTGCCACAACCCATCTCCTTGCTGCTTTTGTTGCTCCAATCCAGCAGTGCACACTGCCCTCGTAAGTCTGCAAGTTTCTTCAGATCGTCTCTCCCTTTCTTGACCTCCTCTCTAATCAACAGCCTGTCCTCGCTCTCAAAAGGCTGCGGACCTTCAGGCTCTGCCTCCAGATCATCTGCGTAGTAATGATAGCGCCCTCCAGTGTCTGACGAGAGCAAGGCCATGAAGTCGTTCGCATCACGATCGTTGCAGTTGAAGGAGATGCAGTGGATTGGAATGCTCTTCCGAAGCTGGACTTGGGCTAGGATGGTGGGTGGGGGCTATATAGAAACACAAATAAAAGACAAATGTCATTGTGCATCCTAGAAACATTATCACTTGTCTAATATCCTACAAAAAGAAAATATTAAACTTTCCTTAAAAGGGCAGTAAATAATATGTAATAGTTGAAATTGAAGTTCTAAGGCTGATTTTGTAATCATTTAGGTCACGCTCTTTAGTCTGATAATCGGACCCTATCCGATGAAAATACAACTTGATTTAAATGGCAACGTTGATACAATGTATAGAGTCATCTCATTTTTCAGTTCGGATATGTTCTTTAAGTAATCAATATCCATACACGCCTAAGCCAAATTTGTTAAGAAGACACCCTCAGTAGGATTATTTTGGTAATTACAGCTGTAATTTACACTTGCATAGTTTACAAAAATAATAAGTAGCTCGATCTCTAGTATTCTCTACAAAGAGAAGCATTACATGTATATACAAACTTGGGAAACTAAATGTATTTGATATGCAATGTAAAATCAATGTTGCAATAATGATGGACAATAGACAACTATTTCTAAAAGCAATCTCTTATCAAAGGCCACCACTTACATATCCATTCCTTACACTTGCTTTTGCAATCAAGTCAGTCCATAAATAATATATATATAATATTTTTCCTGTAACATAAGAGTAATTTTAATAATTTCATACTTTTAATTAAATGTAATGCTAATTGTTATTGTATAATTGTTTTAAATGGGGGCACGCTACAAGAGTCCTGTCTCGCACCCCAGGGCAACGTGTCTGACACGGCCGGTTGTAGCAACTACTCCGAAGATCAAGATCATTAATCTTGATCTAAGGAGACACGAAAGCACGAAGTCCATAAATTGATTTCATGCAGGTCAAATAATTTACAAGCAAATCAAACACTTTCAAATAACAACTACTTAATTGCAGTCACTACTCACATGATCCGGTCTGCCATCGGTCAGTAGGTAAATGGCTTGAGTAGCCGTGTCAGCTAAGGCCGTCTTGAGAGCCATGAGTGTATTGGTTGACCCCGCGACCTCAAGACCCCTGACCCACTGCCATGCACTCTGTAGACTACTCTCGTTGACCTCCACGGCTCTGTCTTTCCATCCTGATGCTTTACTGCCAAACTTCACCAGGTTGAACTTGGTCTTGTGTCTCAGTTGTTCCTGTAGTGCATGAAATAATAATTCAATTCAATTCAATTCAATTTGTTTTATTAAACCATTTAAAATAAAAAACAGTATACAAATCATGCGTGTGTGAACATTATTGATACAGTGTAAATGGTCAGGGTGCCCCTAAAAGCCAAGGCTTGATTAATGGGGGCCTCAATACATAAAGAAATATACATAGCATAAACATGAGATACAAACAAACTTAGTTATAAACAAAACATTACAACATTAAGCACTAAACATACAGGTAAAGGGAAATATAAAAAAGGCAAAATAAGAAAACGTAGGGAGGAGAGATGAAATTACATGTTTATTTGAAATAGGTAGTTATTATTGAATGTTTGAAGTTTGATAATATTTGATTTTAAAATTGTATTTTTAGTATTCTTTTTACTGGGTAAAATTATTATTGTGTTCTGATAAGAGTTTCTTGAACATAATGAGACCAAAACATAGGGAATGCAGATTCAACTCAACTCTCTCAATGCCGTTGCCTGTGAGTCTTCATAATTTTACGCACCAATTTCCAATGTTTTCTTGGATAAAACTTACTATTCATAATCTTTACAATATCTTTACAATTCTTAAACATAACAAGTCTTCTCCTGAACAATTTCTAGTCATCCAAAAAATATACCAGCTTTATATATCATTCCACCAGTACTTTGATAATTTGCAATTCATATTCATTTCTTAAATCATTTTCCAGCTCAAGTTTGTATGTAGCCGTGTATGCATGATAACTTGTGCTAAACAAGTTGTCCAAGAAAGTCTTCTACTACAATAGCCAGAATCTCCAGTATTTTTCATGACACATAGGTATCCAATTTACTATTTTTACATCATTTACATATTTGATCGTTCTCAATAAAGATTTATATATCTTGAAAACTCTCATCAATCAAACTTGTGTTTTATACCAACTGTTGATAACTATACTTTGGTATAAACTGACCTGCATGAGTCTGATCATCTTCTCTTTGACAAGACCCAAATGGTTCTCCATTGAGTTTGAGACATCAATCAGGATATAGACCTGGTCCTCTATGATGGTCCCAAACAGTTCTCTGCTTCCCTGCTGTAACCAGTCCATCCTACATACAGAGGAATATACAATGCATCGTGACTAACCAACTAAATATCATTCTGATTCAAAATATGAATATATATGAATATATTAAACAAAATATAATTCTATGGATCGTGTACAAATGTTCCTTCCCAGGTTAACTGAATGCAGTATTAAGTTCTGGTAATGACAGATGACAAAGTCTTTCAAGGGTTTAATGAAATTACACTTTTACACAACGGGTGTTGTGGCGTTCGCCTGTTATCCAGCCAACAATGGAAGTTACAAACTGATTCAGCCGAGGACGCAGGTTCGAAACTGAGTCACGTCTTTTGGATGGTGACGTTAAAAGGTGGTCCCCAGACGTAAATAATCATATCTGATTGGTACACGTCTGTAAAAGACCCAATTACACACACACACACACACGCAGAATAGGTGTAATATTTTATGAATGAGCAAAGAAAGGTTAGGAAATGACACTGATAGAGGGACATTGTTTTGCAGACAATTCACTTACAATAATATACTGTATTTTCATTTAATAAAGATACGACATTTAATGTTTCTTTGTTTTATGCTCCTTTAATAACTATTCCAGACATGAATTTACCAAAGCTCTCAAAGAAGGGCTTTCAGACCTCATCTTTTCCTATGACAACATAACGATTAAATTAAATTCAATTTCGGTTTCTTAATATCAACATATACATGTACAATGTACAATGCAGTAGTCCAGGGACTAATAATGCAGTGTTTACATAAAATGTGCGTAAAAACAGGAATGATCATATAAATGTACAATAAAAAATGATAAAAAATAAAAAATAAAATTAACGATACTAACCTCCTTTGTAGGTCACCAAGGGCAGCATTCATCTTCCTCTCGTAGACCCTGTGAACCTCGGCTGTTACATGAACATGCTTGATAGTACCATCTTTCCACTGAAAGTGACAGAACTTGTCACAATACTTGGCATTCACTAACGTTTTTCTTGTCTCCTGTAGATAAGAATGACAAGGCAATAAGGAACTTACTTAGCCGTTTGTTTAATAATCATGCAGCAAATACCACCAATGAAAACAGGCTACATTAGGTGGACTGACTTGTTTTGTAAGCCAATGCACTGACACATGTATATCATAATAATAATCATAATCCTTAACTTGGTCTAATATTCATGGAAAATGCATGTTACATCAAAATCAAATCATGGTTAAATGAGGTAGAAACAAAGTATAAAGCGCATTATAAATGTGAGCTATTATTATTATTATTAAAGCCTTCTTTTTGGGACAGTGTGTTGTTTGGTTTGGCTAATCTACTTGAATATAGCCTGTCAGAAAAACACAAAAATTGATGTAAATTTTATTATTTGGAGAATCATTAAATTCTGAGTTTGAACATTAGAAGGAGAATAGTGAAACTACTTACAGCATCTGTATAATCAGTATGAGGTGCCTGTTTGATATCCACTACACCGTCACAATGTCTAAATGAACAGGTAGCTAGGACGTCGTACAGGTCTAGTTTACGAGTCTTGAGCCCTCGCTTGGCGAGCCATTCCTTAGAGCTCATGTACTGCTCACTCCTCTCCTTCTGTGGACCCTTTGTCTCCTCGGTAACTACATCTGGAACTAAAACAGAATTGTATGCAATGAGAATGCTTTTAACAACAGTCTTTTTGCTTGTTAAATTCAATTTTAATAATGTAATCTAATGTAATACTACATAAAACGGCACAAGTACAATGTGCCTTTGAGCTGTGGTTTAACCTCACCCCAGACAGCCCCCACCAGATGCTTACCGCATGTTCCCTTGGCCTCCAACACCCTTCATTCTTACACTGTGTTTGGGGTTAATACTCACCATCTTGCCTGGTATCTGGTACATGTTCCATGATGTTTTGTACCTCCCCCAAGATGGCTCTAGCTTCTTCTAACCCATCCTGCCTAGTCCCTACCAAAGGGGATTTGAACCCCTAACCTTCCCCTCTATACTCACCATCTTGCCTGGTATCTGGTACATGTACCATGATGGTCTGTACCTCACCCAAGATCGCTCTGGCTTCTTCTAACCCATCCTCCCTAGTCCCTACCAAAGGGGATTTGAACCCCTAACCTTCCCCTCCATACTCACCATCTTGCCTGGTATCTGGTTGTTCCGTAATGGCTTGTACCTCACCCAAGATAGCTCTGGCTTCTTCTAACCCATCCTGCCTAGTCCCTACCAAAGGGGATTTGAACCCCTAACCTTCCCCTCCATACTCACCATCCTGCCTGGTATCTGGTACATGTTCCACGATGGTCTGCACCTCACCCAAGATCGCTCTAGCTTCTTCTAACCCATCATCCCTAGTCCCTACCAAAGGGGATTTGAACCCCTAACCTTCCCCTCCATACTCACCATCTTGCCTGGTATCTGGTTGTTCCGTAATGGCTTGTACCTCACCCAAGATAGCTCTGGCTTCTTCTAACCCATCCTCCCTAGTCCCTACCAAAGGGGGATTTGAACCCCTAACCTTCCCCTCCGTACTCACCATTCTGCCTGGTATCTGGTACATGTTCCATGATGGTTCATACCTCACTCAAGATCGCTCTAGCTTCTTCTAACCCATCCTCCCTAGTCCCTACCAAAGGGGATTTGAACCCCTAACCTTCTTCTCCGTACTCACCATCTTGCCTTGTGTCTGGTACGTGTTCCACAATGGTCTGTACCTCACCCAAGATGGCCCTGGCTTCCTCCAGCTCCTGCCACATGCTGACCACATCCTCCCTGGTCCCCGCCCCAGGGGGAACCCCACTCAGGGGAGCCTTGGTGTCATGGTTGTAAGAACTGTTCCCGTTCACGTCAGAGTCAAGCTTGTTGAAGGCAAAGGCATGGAACCTGCAGGAAAAATACAACATAAATTGAGATTTGTAAGGCACCAAATTCGCTTAATATTGAATGATAAAGGCGCACTGAACAAAGTGGAACAAAAATATTGTTATTTCTACCAATTTCCAAACATAGAAAAGAACAATTTAACTCTTAGAGCAACGTCGATCTGGCGCTGCTCAGTGGCTGCCGGGCTCACGATCAATTGGGCAAAATAAATTTCTGTTTCGGTTAATAAAATTTGGAGTGGACCATTAAGAATTATTATTATTATTATTATTATTATTATTATAGATACAGGGTCCAAATGTGATGCTCTCAACAAGGTTCTAAGGAACCACATATCTGTATCTTCCAGTCGATGTGTCATGGTTGGATGGATAAGTTCCAATTCTGGATCAAATGGCACATGGTTCGCGACACCAAGTCCTGCTTGGGTACCAATGTCTAAACTATAGTCACTAAGTTGTTAGGAGGGTATACAATTACTACCTTTTTAAAACAAATTGTCACAAGCAGTGACAATAGTTGACGATAATGAAGGTTCAAAAGCAAGCAGAATGAGACAAAGCTGGAAGAAACATGTCCATTTAATTTTCTACCCAAATCCAGCACAAGGAACCAACAAAATATACAGTAAAGAATTATCTAACTACATGTATATGAGTAAACTTACCTTCCCCCAGTGAGCTGTGATAGGTCTTTTAGAAAGTGAACTGTGGTCGAGTCTGCACTGTTGAATGCAACTGTATTGACAGGGAGAGGGCATCCTCTAACTTTCTGGAATGTTAGCTCCATGGCCGTGTTTGCCGACGAACCTTCTGAGAACAGGAATACTGCTTCGATCTGGATTGAAGAAAACAAAATTACAGATTTATTGTTACCCCGATTATCGGATTCAGGCTTGTCCGTGCACAATTCATGCACATTCTCCACTCCCTGGGGAGCACTCCAGCCAGGCGCCATTGTACAGACGATCACAATGCTAAGAAAGGTACATCCAACCTGGTACCCATTTAACACCTGGGTGGAGATTGGCAAATGTAGATTAACGTCTAAATTGCAAAAGGACATTAGGGGCGGGCGTAGATTTGAACCCGTACCTTGTGATCTACAGTTTGGTGACTTATCCACTAGACCACAACACCTCTACATTAAATGATAAAGCTCTAGAAGAACAAAGAGAAAGCAAACAAGTTTATAATGAAATTGGTGGTAAATTTAGATCTCTCAGCTGAAAATAGAAGAAATTAAGATGAAAAATCTCCATAACAAAGTGGCTCACTTGAATGCAAAATAAATATACAAATAGTCCAAGATTTGTCCTGTCTCATGATAAAATACAGAGATCATCTCTCCTAAAATGACTGATGGACCTGACTTCAAACACTTATCTTCACATTTTTAACAGGTGGCAGACACCCAATATAATTAGTATATGAATAGTAATGTTCATATTATATTTATTATTGGGAACCTATAAAAACAAGCTATGCTTTCCAGTAGGTTCCTGTTTCATTTCATAATTTTGAACTTACTTTGTATATTACATGTATGTTCTTTATCGTGCAAACAATTGTTATATGAAATGAAATAAAATTGATCAATCAATCAATCAAACAACTGTATAATTGACTGAGATAATGATTATTTATAAATATGACACACCTGATAAGCCTTGAGGCAAATTACTTTATTTGCAACACATTTACGCAACAATGTGTATACTATAATGAACTATAAGGGTATTGTGCTATTCAATAAACAAGGAAAGAAAAAGGATTTAAAATTCTTCATTTTGCAGACAACTTTATTCATCATACTGGCACAAATGAGAGAGAGAGAGAGAGAGAGAGAGAAAGAGAGAGAAAGAGAGTGAAAGAGAGAGAGGGAGAGCAAGAGAGAATGAGAGAGAGAGATAGTGAGAGAGAGATGGGGTGGAGGGAAGAGGGATATTATTCTGTTGAGTATGGGTATAACTCTGAGGAAGATAAAATAAAAGAGGGAGATAAAAGGAGAAGTAGAAATTGAGGGATAATAAAAAATATATCAAATTCAGAAAGAGAAAAAGGCTTGGAAAGACAGAGAGATAGATATACAAATATAGAGAAAAAAGGATGGACCATATGATTGCAGCAAAACAGAACATGTACGCAGTCCCTCATTGATTGTTCACCATTACGTGTATGTCTATTCGTTTTGGTCACAGCTGATCAATT
This sequence comes from Strongylocentrotus droebachiensis, assembly GCA_035222895.1. Lineage (NCBI taxonomy): Eukaryota > Metazoa > Echinodermata > Echinoidea > Camarodonta > Strongylocentrotidae > Strongylocentrotus > Strongylocentrotus droebachiensis. The sequence goes on along the minus strand of JAVYIG010001245.1, from coordinate 7,681 downwards.
ATAAAAGGTACATATCCCATTTTAAGATGTACATGATGCTCTAGCTATCTACTGCCTTTAATTTAATAAACAAAATCTAATTTATGTTAAGGCTGCTTTTACACTTATGAATTGACCGGCCCTGCTATTCCTGAAGCATAGTACAGTCAGTGAATTCACTTGCCACAGGCTTGCATACAAAGACCTGATTTACACACATCACCATGGTGTAATGATGCTTGAACATGAAACCATGGCAACAAGGCCACGGTGAAATTGCTTGCTTTGTACTCGCTAGTGTTATCTGAGCATAATCTATGAAATGGCTTTTCTAAAGAGGTATACATGAACCGCTCGCTTTACATGTAACACAACCATGTCAAAGTCAGTTTAAATAATAATATCAATATTCAAATAAGGAGCCCCCTAGTATTTAAACCAAACCCAGTCCCACGGTTCATTTGAGCATGCAGCAGCTATAAAGAAAAACACAATAATGAGCTTGTTCCTTCTTAGTGGGGATGGTGTCCGCCATTCATAGGCGCCGAAGCGTGACTGTAAAAATCAATGGGACACCTGAAACAGCTCAATACCTCCTTTAAGTAATACAATACACACAGAAGGATGGATGAGTGGTTAGAAGGAGAGGGGTGAATAACTGGACCGCTTGGGGCTTAGAGAACAATATATCAGCACCCCTGGAAAAGCTAGCCACCTTTAAATGTGTCTAGCATCCAGTAAGAACTATCTTAGCTGTAGTTATACCACAACGAGAGAATGGTTCTCCACTCTATCTTGCATTTTCTCTTGCTTCTGAACATTAAAAAACTACATAAATTGCTTGAAGCAGTGTTTGTATAGTATTCACTGTCACACGTTTAATGATACACTTCAGATACTGCACTGTAAGGATACTTTTGTTTGAAGCAGTGTTTGTACTGTATTTACTGTCACATGTATTGGGGCTTATAGAACAAAAGATAAGCACCCTGAGAAGCTAGCTGCCTTTAAATGTGTCTAGCATCTAGTATTAAAGACTAAGAGCTACGTTAGCTGTAGTTATACCACAGGTGCATTATTTTTCAGAGAATGGTTCTCGATCCTCTCTATCTTGCAATTTCTCTTTCTTCTGAACATTAAAAACTACATAATTAGCTTGAAGCAGTGTTTGTATGGTTCTAGGGAATGCAACTACATCTGAATATGCACAGCGCTACGCATATCCGTAGATCTGATTCGGCTATGGATTCTCGCCTGTGACAACCCACTGTGAAAATTCAGTCAATGAAAAACAGAAACTTATGTGCAAATTTTGAAAGTAGTTCAGATTTGCGAAAGGTTCATACCATGAAATAATCAAATCAAAATTAACAAGTTTCTTTGCCATGAAAATAGCCCTTCTTAAAAATTCACGAAAGGATCACACATGTCCTCAATTTTCTGGTTTTACAAAACATGTAAAATGGTTTCTATTTTGCTAGTGTTTCTTTTTTAAAGTGAGTTTACTTCTTTATGTGATAATGGTGCTTAAGAATGTAGTAAGGATGAATAAATAGACTTACATTTCTATCTGTGAATGCCTTGAGGATCCCTTCACATGCACTGGTCTCAGTAGTAGCTGCTACACCGTCCAGGGTTCTAACCCATTCCATAGCTTGGTTCAAAGAATCCTTTGTGACCGCTACTGCGTGCGGCTGAAACATTACCATGTCTTGAGCGGCCCTGAGTAATACATCAAAATAGAAACATAAAACATTTAAGAACTGTTCAAAACTTTTTTTTCAACAAAACATGACCTTCAGCTTATATTTGTGATACATATAACAGTACTACACAGGGTGGTTCTTTGTCAATGTACATTAATCATGATATAAAAGTTTTTGTCCCTTTAATTTAAATATTCCAAGATGTAAAATGTATACAATGCCATAGCAATATATAAATTCTGACATAAACAGACTCCATACTCTTATAAATATTAAATTTCACCAAAATCTGTTCATTTATTTCTGATTTTTGAGAGAGTTTGAAGAAAGTTAATTTATTGAATTTAGTCAGGTCTGTAAATTAACTGAACCTGTTTATTCTACAGCACTTGAATCTGCAAAAATTATTTCAGGTATATTTAATCATTTTATGAACAGCATTTGAAGATTTACTGCTTTAATATGTTGTGGTAAAAGAATGTTTCATTTGATATTAAGTATATATGTATGATTAGACTTCAGAGAACTTGAATCTTGCTAAACAACAGTCAAACCTGCTTTAGTGTCCACCTGCCTACAAAGACCACTTTTTTTTTTCCTTAAAAATGGTTTCTCATTGCAACATGTACTACATGTATATGCACCTGTCTACAAAGACCACCTGCGTATAAAGACCACTTTTCCTGTCTACCTTGGGTGGTCTTTATAGACAGGTTTAGCTGTAAAATATATACAACATCATGAACTCTGACTGGACTTACCTGATGAGATTGAACTTGGCAACCTGTGAAACCTGGTCTTCTAGGACTCTGATGAGTGCGTTCCGACAATGATCAAAGTGACTTGGTGAGTTGGTCTTAACGTCTATCACGATACAGATACAATGCTCCTCTATGACACCAAACAGACGTCTGCTCTCGCTGGTCAGCCAGTCAATACGACGCTTGTAGAGGTTGATAGCTTGAGCGAGACTATTCTCTATCTGTTTGATCTTCTCCTTGCTGATTTTCACCTAGAAATAAAAAGTTATTATGGGTAAGTTTTGAGAAATGCATCCAAAATGACTAAATCAAGATCCTGATCTCACATGATGATCTTTACTTTAATTTATTTTTCACCTACAAAGACAATGTGGTATTATATCTATACAGTAATAGTCAGAAAAGTGATATTTACATACATGTAAGCTTGCTCTTAAAGTTAAAGGGGAATTTTCAATCATAACATGCACTCTAAATATACATACTAGTACGTAATTTCTGCCAATATGTTTTTATACAACCCCTGTATGAAACAAATCTACCGTATTCCATGGTCAAAAACTAAGAAATGTACAGATCAAATCGGAAACGAGCTCGCATGGTACGTCACAGTTTTGCCAATTTATGTTTCACTGATGACAACTTCAATAATTCACAACTCTCTTATTTCTAATATATTGCTCACGATTTCACTAATTTGTTTCTCTCATTTTTTCTGCTTTTATTAAAACCAACTTAATATCAGGATGGACTTCCCCTTTGAATCTATACTGTAATAGTCAGAAAAGTAAGGTGTATATAAGCTAGAGAATACAGTTAAGCCGTAACAAGTATAAACTGCCATCTCTATGTATACGTTAGACGTTATTTCTAAGGGTTTTGTGACGTATACTTTTTGCATTATATTGGCTGAAGGACAAGTAACACATTGATGGTTAAAACGTGTATATATATATATATATAATCCCTGATTTTGTACATTTGATATGTATCTCTGTATAATGGAGACGGATATTACAAAAGGTATTTATGCATCTGTTACAATAATCTACATGCATGCCCTAATTAGCTAATTGCAAGTCATCATTTACACAATGTAAATATTAACTCATTATCCCAATGTTTGATGTGTACATGTAGATCAACAAATGACATTAAAACAAACATAAATTATTCTCCAATGCATAAGATGATGCTGGTATGCAAACCAGGAGCTTAGAACACTTACATTCACGTTGTATATCTTGCCGTCTCTCCTTGGAAACCGTGTAAACAAACCCTCGCCGTAACGAGAACAGACGGGCTTCTTCAGCGAGCGATCAAAATCTATTTGAGGAAAAACAGGAGTAGACTAAATAAAAGTCAGGATCAACAATAGAAAAGCAAATATGAATGACAATATAAGGTCAGGCAATGCTACAAGTACTAGCTGCTGTCTACTTGTATGTTATGTTGTCTTTTATCACTCTGGGGTTTCGCTCAGTCTACCTGGTATTAATCTGATCTCTTATGTACACACTTACTGATCTGTCCTCCTACTGGGGATGTTTAAGTGGTTCAAAGTATTATCTGCTTTTAAGTCTGTTGAACTACATTTATTTAATAGCTCTCCTTCACTGGCTTAAACAGATATGATCATTGATATCAAATTTGACAGTTACAGAGATATTATCCATAACATCTCATTTAAGTACCTACCTAAAATTCATTACCAGTATGTAACATAGGATTGTACAAGTATACACATACATGTACATGAACATGTAGTACACGAGGCAAGCTACATGTGATTCTGAACCCAGGTACAAAGGAACACGTACATGTATGACTTGGTTCTTGGTTGGTATCCTCCAAGATACCATAATAGTCAAAGTACTGACTATAGTCAAATTACTGACTAATCGCCAATAACTCAAAACACAACAACAACACTGGTGGTATATGCTTGATTTGTAAGCAATGAGATAAACATAAATGTAACCTACCAGTGAAATAAACTAATTTGACATCATTCTTTTAAAAAGAAGGCTTGCATGCTCATACAATATGTAGTAATGTAGAAATATGAGCATATAATCATATCAAAGCAAACAATACAAATACTATGATTTACAACAGTGTAAAACATCTTGAAGGAATTATCCTGCTTAAACAAGAGAATTAAATGACTATTAAATGAATGTAAGACTCTAGATCTCACCATCACTGTGCTTGAATCCAATGGTCCCAAGGATTTGGTCTAGTTTCAGTCTGTTCCTCTTCAAACCGTACGTACTGAGCCACTTCTTGGCCGAGATCATAGCCCTGACGTCGGGTTCCCATGTCGTCTTGGGAGCAGGTTTTAATTTGATGACTGATGACATCTCTTCAAAGGTCAGCTGTACTTTGCTGCCAGATGAAGGACTTCTCCTAGGGCCCAAATCAAATTTGGGGTCTGAAAGAATTTTAAAAAATACAAAAACAAATGACATGGATGCAATGTTCATAATGACCATTTAGGTGATCCAAGCATTAAGCACATTAAGAACCAAATTTTTATGATGTATCTAAAAGAATTGACAAATCCAAATACGGTATATCAATACTATCTCTCTTCTTCAGATTCAAAGTTTACTGGTTAAATGAAATGTGACATTGGACACAACTGAACGATGTTTGTCTTGGTGGACAGTGAAAAGGGCATTATACACTGTAGTTAATATCTTTTGTCATGATTGTGGTAAAAGTTTTGAAGCCAGGGTCCTGTTACTCGAAACCGTCATAAGTATAAGTTTGTGGACATCCCATAGAAATGCGTATTAATTCTATAACACACGTTTCAATGGGATGTCCACAAACTTAGATTTATGTCGGTTTAAAGTAACAAGCCTCTGGGCACAACAAGGGTAACATGAACATTTCAGGGTATTATATCCCGCGCAGCATGTAATCAACTAAAGATTTGTATAATGCATCTGATGATTGATAGCTACAGGTACTAACTTGGAATAGACAAAATATCAAGGAAAATGGAACCCTTCATGTTAATCAGATATTCAGTACGATATTCTTTGTAACTTGGTACTTGGTAAAATATTACCATTTGAGTACCAAGACTTGTCCTGAAATATGAATCAGTAATATTTTCTTTAGAATTATTCATCAAACCAGACATATGTATCATATTTAAGACGGGTCATAATTGTAAACAGGGTATGGAATGGATGATTCAATGATTGAACTTTCCTCTATAATATAACAGAAAGTTTACTGTTAAATATACATGTACGTTTACCTGTATACCTTTTTAAATGGGATTTTGGGAGTCATGAAAATTAGTACTTCCATTTGGCTACATAGATTTAGGTTCCTGTGATATCTGATTTGCTGCTCTCATTAATTACCACTTCTTTTGACCCATATTGATTCTAATGTCTTCTTCTTCTTCTTTTTCTTTGTGGTGCAGTCTGCTTCCTTCAATCTTGAAGATTCTTGCAGAACTTTGGTGTAGTGTGTCATATAACTTTTTAGCTAGGGTGCATGTGCCAATAATTAACAAGGTGCAAGTAAAAACAGCATTGGATCTAGCTGCTGCAGCCTCTCGTCAATTGTTTGGCTAGCTGTAGAGAGACTCTAGAGTACATGTACAGTAATTCACTGATAAATTTTTGATGGCATTATATGCAAACAACTTCTTCTTCTTCTACTTCCGGTTAAGTACAGACCGCCGTTGGCGTATTATCATACTTGTGCTTGTCGAGTGCCCAGATGAATAGTGCAATTAAAAATCTCACTACAAATTGATACTACATACATGTATGTATGTGTGCATGGCTAAAAAACAGAAGAGGCTTTACAAAGCTGCATTTGTTGAAGATCACTAAGGAGGTGCTGTCAAATATACACTGTGCAAGATATTCCCTTTAAGATGAGTACAGAAGATAGAACTCGAGGTCACTCTAGAAAACTGGTAAAGAAATATTCAAGGGTAGATATAAGAAAATACTTTTTTAGCAATAGATTCGTGGAGCTGAGCTGCGAAACGGTTAACTCATTTAGGGAATAGACTTGAGATAATAGTGATAGTCACTTGTCAAAGAATGCAAGCCTTCTGAATGAGCCGGTCTAGGTGTTGTCTGTTGTCTCATGTTATTACACAACCTCCTCCCTCCACAAAAAGCAGTACAGGTAACCATGGAAGAATCCTGGATCGATGAACAGGCTTAGACCTACAACACCGTGTATTAAAGTAAGTAAGTATAGTCTCGCATCAGAAAAGAACTCTTTGAATTTCACCCACATTTACAACTGTATACTCATTTTTAACTATTTCCTTCCTTTCATTAGACCTATATATTATCCAAATGATGCTTCATGCAGCACTGGTTTATAGATGAATGGATGCACAATTCTATTCTGATTTTTCTGACAGCCACAATGCATGCAGAAACAGCAAAAACAAAATTAGCCAAGTCTAGAATCTAGATCTAGAATCAATTCTCAGGATCTAAAAAGAAATTTGACCTGATATTAATCATTATTAATAGACTAATTGCATAAAACGAAATAAGTGTAATGACATGTAGACTATAATACAACTTACTTTCAAAGTCCCTAGGAGAACGAACATTTGCTGGATCTATTTCATACATGGTTTGAAAATCATGTGCACTCTTCAAGTTGGATTCAACTACTCCATGCGTGCCACACAGCACAGAACAACAACACTGTACTCTGCCCGTGTATTACACAATGCACGCCATGGCTCCGGCCGGGCGAGAACTGGAAGTGAGCTCCGTATCAACACTCAACAGGCACGGCAGAAATATCTCATTCGACCACAAAAAAACAAGACAATATTTAAAATTCAAAATATTACATAGATTTCTGTCAGAATCAACAGTGATGGACTGCCATTATGTCTGACGTATGAGGTCTAAAATCCTTTCAAACGAAATAAAATCAGAAAATTGCGGGGACTCTCGGTGGGATTTCCGTGGTTGTCAGGTGCCGCTACCAGTTGCTGGGCTCTTGTACACACAACGACCAATCAATTAGCGACTTCGGCTATCCTCGTTCAGCAAAATTATTTTTATTGAGCAGTATTGTGGTATAATTTTATTTATATTATCTTTTTAAACAAATTAAATATATTTTTTTAATTCTTTAAAAAATAGAAATAAATATTTTTGATGAACAAAATGATTTAATACATGTGATAAATATGATTTTCTAGCAAGTTATATACAATTACAC